>VZTJ01001198.1:1012661-1027184 GCA_013397795.1 Orthonyx spaldingii | reverse complement strand
CTCCCCTCCCCTCCCCTCCCAGCACCAAAAATCATCAGCTTTTTGGGCTCTGACTCCAGTCCTTGCAGAAAGAAGCAAGTGCCTGTAGCAATCATAGCAGATCAAAGGGAAGGGTGGGAGTCAGAGCCCACAATTTCCTTCTGCTCCGACTAAACGAGGAATCACATTAACCTGTTAGTGAGCTGAGGGAGACTGCCCTGACCCACTTTCCCTCTTAGGTGGATTCATATTTAATCTAAGAGTGCTCTGGTCACAGCGGCCCTCAGGGGCTGCCTCTCCCCACTTTGCTGGGCCATAACCTCAGCTGTGACTGTCCATCAGAGGATGATGCTTGAAACTCTGGGTGCCAGCACATGGCCTTCCTCTCTCTCAACGGAGTAAGAGAGGGGAGGATAGGATAGCAGTTTGCCCTTGTGTGGGTTTCGGCACATTTTGGGTGTCCCCCTGGCTTTTGGGGGGGGACAATCTTCCATGTCTGAGGAGGGATCTGCTTGGAGATAAAGCACAGCCCTTAGCTAGAAGGACACATTGCTTTTTTCCCTTGCCATTTTTTGGGATACAGCCTGCATTTGTTGATGCTGTTGGGAAACAGAGATTACTGCAGAAATGAGTAACTCCCACTCACTCCTCTCACAGAGCTGGTTAGAAATGACAGAAGCAGCAGGTGCCCTGTGGACAGTAGTAGACTCAATGTATCTCTTTCCACCCAAAAAACACTGCCTGGTTTGTTGGGAAATGGAGAACTTGCTGGAGGCAAGCTTAGGAGCTGCCTGATGCTTTGGAGAAAGATCACTTCCTTGCTCTCTTTTTCCTATCAAAATAAAAGCAACCCCCCACTCATGCTGTAAGTACAAGCACAACCCAAGTTGTGCTACATGGGCACAAACACCACTTCTCCCTGGCCTCCCAGGACAGGCTGTGACTGCTGTTCGCCTGAGGAGGTGGTTCAGGTCCCCACCTCTTTGCTCTTTCTCTTCCCTTGTTCCAAGCCACTTGTGTTTCCTGGGAAGGAGGCCCCCTCCCTGGCAGGATGTTGCTCTCTGCAGCTGGAGGGGAAAGACAGAGCAGCTCAGCACTGCGGGACAGACCTTGACCCCAGTGTCTTCCACACATCCAGTGAGAAGGTGCTGGGAGTGGGATCCAAGCAGCCCCTCAGACGCTGCCACTGCTCCTAATTATTCCTGTAGCCGGGTGCCATAATCCCTGTGGTGACTCTGGAGGTGCAGACCCCACAAGGTGTGTGCAGAGGCATGATTTGTTATGGCCTCCTAGGATTACCTCCTGCCTCCACCGGGGATGGTGCTTCGCTCCCCAGGATTCAGCACGGAGAGGGAGGGCCAGGGGAGCCGGCACTGGAGCGCTGCCAGCTCCGCTCTCCCCAGTGGCAGATGGCAGCCGCTGCCTCCTGCGACTCCGACCCTCAGCAACGACAAAAGTGGCAATGACTCACCCCAGGGTGGAGGTCACAGCAGCCTATTTCCCTGGGGCGGCAGTGGGCACAGGACAGTGGTATTCTTTCCTCTTCCACCCCATCCTAATCATTCAGGATGCAGAGGCAACTTAACCCAAACAGCTCTGCTTCTCTACCTCATTCCCACCCGGTATCTGTGCCTTTCCCCCATACCTCCAGCCTTCCGAGACCTTGCTGCAACGCCAAGGGGCCATAACTCCCACATCAGCAGCTCTGCACAGCTCCAGGGAATGCGCTGTCCTTCCCTTCAGCCTCCCTCCTGCTACTCCCGCAAGCAGTGCAATCCGTCTCCTCATCTCAGGACTTGCCCTGCCATCCATCACTGACTGCCTGAGCACATTACCCTTCACTTCTCCAGACAGCAGTCGAGGCAGGCAGCTGGGACCAAGCAGTTCCTCTGCCAAATCCCAGATACACTCACACCTTGGCTCTCGGGGCTGTGCTGCAGGGCTGGAGCTTTGCTGGTTCGAACTCTCCAAAGACCAGCGAGGTCCGTGGAGCTGCCTGGCACTGTGGGCACCACCTGTGATCCTTGGAGATGGAAGTTGTGGCAGATGGAACATTCTGAATACCACCACTGTGGACCACAGACAGCTAAATCCATCCTTGTTGCCATGTCCTGGACAGTACCCCCAGGGCTGCAGCATGGGTTCTGCACTGCCAGCAGGGAGTGCAGTGCCCTCTCTTTGAGTGAGTGCAGCAGGGAGGCTGGGAGTGCCCAGCTCAGGGGCACAGGCGTGTGAGAGAGGATGGGGCCGTTTTTGCCCAGCACTTGAATGATTTTGCCCAAGACTGTAACATTTCAGAGGCAGAAGCCTATTCCTTACTCTGGGATTTTTCCCAGATGCCACTTCCGTTGAGTTTCTCTCCCATTCTTTGACTGTTTCCACTTGAGGTAGGGGCTTTTACCTGCAGCACCCCTGCATTCCAGTGCCTGCACTCCTTATGCTTCTCCCTCACAAACCCTGCCTGACAGCCAGGTACAGTCTTTCCACATATGCCACAGCTGGCTTCCTGAGCCCCCTCCCCTCACCAATCCCTCCTTCCCTGGCTGCCAGACTCCCCAGAGCAGTTCTAGCCCCTCCGTGTGCTCTGGAGGGAGAAATGGGCAAACATGTGCTGTTCTGCCACGTGAGTACAGTAGAGAAATACAACAGCATTTGCTCTGACTGATCCAGCAGAAAAATGACAGCAGGGAAATCCCAGTGCTTCCACCTCTGAGATTTCCACAGTAACACCTCCTGTGGCAGGGATGTACCCATGGGGGCATTGCTGTTCCAGAGCTCCTAAGGATTTGACCCAATCTGACCTGGTACCACAGACAAGATAACGAGAGGAAAAAGATTTTGGAAGGCTAAAAAAGAATCACAGCTTCTGGTGGTATATTACAGACATCAAAAAACCCAGTTCTGATAAATATGTGGTTTAACGTGAGTCACTAGTAATAGGTGCTACAAATTTAAATACCTCACTGCACACTCAGTACATAGCTATGCAGGATTATGAAGCACTTTGAATTAATGTGCATTTAGTACAACACACCACTATATAGTTTGTATTGAATTGCTGCACTTCCGTGTGCATGCTAATATTAAATGGACAACTATTTGTGTAGGCAGCAGCAGATATTCAGATGCCAATGCTAATCTAGAGCTTTCAATGACCGTAACGCAATATTTTGGAGAAGGACCCAATGACCAGAGGGCTAAGTTGTGGTCAGGCCCTGTTTGTGGGTCCTATAAGTTTGGAACGGTAGGAAAGGATGGACAGTCTTGGTTCTCAGATAGTGCTTTTTGGGGTGACTTGACACGGACGCATCCCACGGGACGGGGTCACTCGCGCCCCTTCTGAGCAGCTCCCTCCTGGGACAGATGTCTCAGCTCCTGCTGCTCAGCCACTGGGTCCTGGCTGCCTTAGCTCCACGGTGCCAGTGAGCTAAACCCTTCTGTTTTTGTACAAACTGTCCCAGTCTGTTTCAGCCTCTGGACACTGCTGGGCGCTCTAGAGGCACAGATTGCCCATTGATTGCCTCAGCCATGCCAAAGACATGCCTAACCTCAAATCCTATTCTCAGTTTCAACTTGCAGTCCTGTAGGGATCCATCATTCTTCCACCCCTACTCCCAAGCAAGACAATGAAATGTGGCCATCAAGCTTTCCTCTCTCATGCCTCATCCTATCCTTTCCCTGGCAGATGGATGCTCAGGTCCCTCACAGAGTTCACAGTCCTGGAAACTGGGTCTGGTGCCACTATTTGAGGAGAAAAATCCCGTCGATGTCATGGCATCTTCCGCCCTTGGAGTTTTGCAAGACCTGACTGGATAAAGCCCTAAGCAACCCAGTCTGGCCCCATAGCTGACCCTGATTTGAGGAGGAGGTTGGACTTGAAACCTCTTGAAGTCTCTGTGAGTTTTCTTGTGACCCTAACCCCCCGCCCACACAAACTTTAGAGGTGGTCCCAGACGTTTCCCAAGCTGCAGGGGGCAAAACTTCACTCATGTTCAGGTTGGTGGCAGCATCTTCTTTGAAGCTCTCCCCTCACAGCCAGAAGCTCCCTCCTCCAGGGTCTCCCTGCTTCCCAGGCCCCTCCCAGCCTTCCCCTTTACTGACTCCCTGAGGGAGTCCCTCTCTCCCTGGCAGTGCCAGGCCCCCACCATGGTGCTGAGTGAGAGAGATGGGAGGCACACATTGCCTGCTGGGGGAGCTGAATAAAATGAGCAGAAAATACACTGAAGCCTTTTCCACTTTTTTAATGGCTGACAAATTAGTTTTACATCAAGTTTTTAACATGCTTGGCTTGTTGGCTCTGCTTGGAGCGTGGTGGGCCCAGGCAGCGCAGGGGGAGAGGGGACAGCAGTGGGGGCAGCAGGGACAGGTGGCATTGTGCTGGAGCAGATGGTGCCTGTGCATGTTGGATACAACCCCACTGTCAGATGGCTCAGGCTGCCCCAGCTCCAGGAGAAAGCCATGAGCCTTTGCCCCCAGGGCTTTGGGGACTACTGCCTTGGGCGAGGAGGAAGAGAGGACAGGTTTCCAGGGGGCACTGGGCAATACACAAGCTCACTCAGGTCCAGTGAGCCTGGTTTCATCCCTAACCTTGGGACACGACCCTTTGCAGAGCAGGGCGTCTTCCCAGTTTCACCTCTTCATCTGGCAAAGATGGTGGGTACAGTCCATCCCCAGTGAGTGCCTGAAATCCCTGCTTAGCTCCCCTCTGCGTCTCCAAAAGCTACGGGAAGTCAGCAGAAACCTTGACTCTGCAAGCACCATGATGGTCTCTGATTCCATCCTTAGGAAGTCGCAGGAGGGTTCCCTTGGTCCCGGAATAGCATGTGGGCAGGTGAAAGCCACAACGAAATGAGATAGCATCCAATAAATTCTTGGGAAAGGGCAGTTTCGTCAAACCCAAACATCTCCCCTTGGTTCCCATCAAATTGCTGCCAGTTCTGGACCAGTTCTAGAGGGGGTGGATTATAAATGGGGCACAGCCAGGTCAGAGGAGGCTGTTTAAACTACACAGACCCCGAGCTGCTGTAGTTTACACTGGGGAATAAATCCAAGCCTTTCATCTATCCATCCTCAGGGGTTTGAGGTGTCTCCTTGCTTGCAGGGGTTAGCAAAGTGAGTGTTTTCAAAGGGAAGTGGAGGGATGGCAAAAAACAGGATCCACAGCTGGGTGCAAAGAGCAGCTTTTGTGAAAGCCACGCAAAGAGAGAAATCAATACAGCTCTAAAACAGGCACAACAAAAGAACAGGTGGAAAAATCAAGTGGCCCACCAAATCAAACCAGAAAGTGCAAGCAAGAAGCTTCACAGCTGCCTGGGACAGCAGGAGAAGCCACTGAGGAAGAACAAAGACAGAGTCAGACCTCAGAACATGTGGGGCAACCAAATGGCTCAAGATATCACAATTCCAGTGTCAAGTCTCCACAGAGTCCTGCTGTGGAGTCCAAGCCACTGCTTTCTGCAGAGATCTCCTGCAGCCTGTCTGGGAAGCCAGCAAGGCCACCATGCCTCAGCTGACCTCTTGTGCTGGTGCCTCCTGCTCCATGCATGACCTTTCTTCTTTCTGACTCCACTGTGTGCTATCTAACCACGCTCCTCAGGGAAGGATCAGGCCCTGAGCCAGTCCTGAGATGTGTTGCTGGCAGCTGTGAGAACAGTTCACAAACAGAATGTACACTGCCATTCACTTTTGCAGCCATGAACCTTTCCCATGTGCTTCTTTTGGAGGAGCCAGGGAGCACCTGTTTAGAGTGGAGGTGTCCCAGCCCAGAGACCCTGCCTGCTCATTGCTTTGGCCTGAGAGGACCCAGGGCACCCTCTTGCCTCCCTCTGGGGACACCAGGCAGTGTCCCTGCCCTAGACAGTGTCCTTGCCTGCTCCTGTCACCGTGCTGGGTCAGCAGCCTGGGAATCAGTTCCAGTGTTACGCCTGGAGGAGAAGCAGCACCGACATGCAGACTCAGCAGAAGAGGTGTCCCCTGGGGAAAAAGGCTGCTTCCCTGTCCCCCCTCCAGCAAAGCCAAGAGCATGGGCAAGCCCTGAGCAAGGGCAGAGGAAGCAGGAAGCAGCAGGAGGTCTTAGGGAGCTGGGTGAACTTAGAAGGCTTCTCCTGAATCTGTATCACAGAGCTAATCCAGGATTTCAATGCTCAGATCCTGACAGCAGGAGCCACAGGTACACAAGCAGGAAGTGTGAAGCAAAAACTCCTGCGAATCCCCGTCAGCCTGCGCCCCATGCCGTGGCACTGTGGGCTCTTTGGCTGCCTGGTGCCCGACGTAAGCTCTCACATGGCCCCCACGGTCCCATCTAGAACTCCCTATTGGCATCTTGAACAAAGCCCTGACCTTCCACCCTCTTCCCCAGCCTGGCTTGCAGGGGAAGCCCGTTTATATCAAGCAACCTGCATGCGCAGGAAGGGAGCGAGCTGTAGCACAGAGTGGCATGGCCAGGGTGGGAGATGGCCCCGGCTTTGAAGGAGGAGTTCCTGCGGCCCCGAGCCTGCTGCCTGCAGCCTGCTGGGCCCTGCTGCCGTGCTCGCAGGCAGGGCTGCCATGGCTGGGCTGGTGCAGCTCTCTGAAAGGGCTCATTGTGGGCCGGGGCGGAGCAGGGACACAGCCGGCATTGAAGGGGGGGGGGGCTGCCCGCGCTCCCGGCCGGCGGCAGGGCCAGTCTGCCCCGTGCCCGGCCGCTGGCAGCCCCGAGCTCACAGACCTCCCTGAAAAGGCTGGTTTGTAACGCTGCCCGCAGCCAGGAGCTGCAGCAGGATGAGGCACCTGGCATGCGCTTCTGCAGCTCCCAAACGAGAGCAGCCTCTGCCCTGATCCTCCTGCCCCATCCCCTGCCGGCCTCACCACCCCGGCACAGCATCACGTCTCTTCCAGCTCTCCAGACGTGACTTTGTTGCCCGTCCCCAGCCGCTCGACGTGAAGCTGCAGCTGTGCTCAGCAAGGCCACTGCCCACCCCCGTGCTCCTCTAAGCAGCCGATGGACTCTCCCCATGTTCTCCGCTCCTCCTCTCCTTGGGACAGGGCTGAGTGGGATCCAGCCTGGCTGGAGAAGGAACAGTGGGAAGACTCCAGCTCTCCCTGGCCCTCGGCAGCCCCTCCAGCCACCAGTAAACACGCGTTAGGCTCCTGCAGCCGCCAGTGCACGCACAAATCAGAGGAAGGAAGGAGGCCTGCTTAGGGAAGCTGGCCCCAAGGCTTCCGGCACCTGCAGCCAAGGGAAGCCAGGCTGGGACATATGTCGCAAAGCCCCCCAGCCTCTTCCACCCTACTGCCCTGAGAGGTGCATCAAACGAAAAATTACTTCCATAGCGACCTGGCTGCATGACCTGTCAGATGTCAAACAGCATTTTCTCGCAGTGTTTCAGGGATTGGGTGTTTCAGGGTGAAGCAGCAGCTCCCCACCTTTGCCAGCACAGACCCAGTGGAGAGCAGGCTCATCCCCTTCCCTCCCAGGTCAGCCCTGCACACTGGCAAGGAGCAGTGCACGGCTGCCAGTGAGAAAGCCCTTTCCAGTCTCGTGGCTGCCACGGTGTTTTGGGGAGGGGGCATAGGGCTTGTGCCCAACACTGCATAGGAATTCATTGCACAGCCTTCTGCACCCTCTCAGCAGCAGCTGGAGGAGCCAGGGTCTCCTTGGGGACCCATCTGTCCTTGGAGAGTCAGGCACACGCTTGGGGCACTTCCTGGGCTTGCAGTGGCAATGTCACCAACTCATGTGCACCCCAGTGGTGTGCAGGCTCCCACGGAGGCTTTGTGAACTCTGGGCAGTTTAGGATGAAATGAGAGACTCCACTGATGCTGAGCTAATTCAAGGTTCTGCAGAAGTGTGACAACCACATCAAAAGGGCTGGGGAGGTGGAGCAGGTGCTGTGCATGCCGGTGATGTGGGTCACACTGCCAGCTCTGGGATGCTGGGAGTACCACTGCCATGGGCACTCTGCCAGAGATAGCCCTTGCCTCTTGGGGTCAGGGCTGGGGCCATCACCTCCTGCTGCTGCATGGCCAGGCCAGCAGCCCCTTCCTGGGCAAGCACCCTGCTCGCTTGTGGCAGACATGCCCCTCACCAGTGCAATTCCTGAGCTGGGATAGAGACAAAACTATCTCAGGACAGAACTATAGCCCTCCAGTCAGACTTTTCTCTAGTCTCAAGTACTGCAAACAGGATGCAGCAGCCTCCACACTTTCCCTGGGGACTGGCCGGTTCCTCTCAAGATGCCTCTGCTCTGTGGGCATCCCTATCAAATGTGGTGGCTGTGGTCATACCAACCTCAGAGCAACTTAAAAACCCCCAAAGCATTGCAAGTAACAATAAGAACAAACAGCACCACACACACTTTTAAGATGTGACATCTTTTTTGTTTCCAAAATGGGAAACTATCTGTCCCAAAATGCCCGGATACTGAGACAGAACTGCTCTAAGGTCCAGCAGAGCCTACCGCTTCCTTTCTGGCTAGCATCCCAGCCTTGGCAGGTAGCAAGGATGGGGTCTCATTTCCCCCTACACACAGGACACGTGGCATCCAGGCCTAGCAGGTGGCTGGCTGTTCCCTGTCTTAGTCCTTGGAGAGTCTTTTAATGGAAATATTAAGGCTGGTATGGAGGCTAGACAAATGCAAGCTCATGTGTGTATGAACTGGGGGAAAAGCAGAACAGGGGCTAAAAGAAGGGCTGTATTCATAAGCAAGGATGCATTTCCAGTTAGTCAAGCTGAGCACCACCAAGCCCAGGTCTGATAAGCCTCAGGACAGACGCTGTGTTAGCAGAAGACAGCAGCATGTTATTACTTCCTGTTAACCCAGCAGAAACATAGTTGCAAAAGACAGCTCTGAACAGACAGACAGTATCAGTCCAATAAACTGGTTCATGATTTCCCAGCAAGAGGAATGCAGGAATCATAGGCAGGACCCAGCAACCAGCATCCCCTGTCCTCTGGGTCGCAGAGATCCTGAAGAACCCTTGGGGACACACATCTTGGTGTTTGTACAGAAGAGAGAATGAATGTGGAAACATATTAGAGATTTGGTATAATAAAGTCACCTTCCCCTCTGTAAGATCTTGCTGTCTTGCACCACGATTGAATGACCCCTGCTCTTCAATCACTGACAGAAATTTTCAGGACACAAGAGTGTTTGAACGTGGAGCACCTTACCCTGGCACGGCGTGAAGGCAGCACTCGTGGCTGGCTGTGACGGCCCTGTCATTTGTTATGGGATCAAAGCAACCCACGGAACTGAAGCCACCAAGAATTACTGAAAGAGAGTTTCTGAGGGGTTTTCTGCCTGGCTGAGGCAGCTGCGGAGGCTCTGTGGGGCTGGCAGGGAGGCAGTGCCACAGGACTGGTTAGGAAGGGGTGTGGGTTGTCAAAAAGACAAACTGCTCTTTAAGTAGGCTTTTAATCTCCAGTCTTCACTGACACTTTCACAAATCCCCCTTTTTCAGCTGAGAGAAATATGGAGTGTCTTAGTAAATACACACCCAACCCCTCTGCAAACTCGTAACATGTGAATGACTTTTATTAAAAAACACCAGAAGCTGTGTTAAATATTACTGTATTTCAAACTCCCAAGAAAGTGGGACTACAAAAGATTCAGGCTGAGTAAAAGAGTTGACTTGGAGACAGCATGATTTATGGGGCATATTTAACATCGTGAAGCCTGACGCGCACTTTTAGAGAAGAAAACAAAAATACAAAAATGTGTGTAAGTACAATATGGTTTTTGATCCTGGCTTGGGGTCTCCATCAGTAGATGGTTTTCCTCTTGACCTCACCTCAAGGGAGGTGGGAACAGGCCAGGGAGGGATGACCTGGGGGCTGAGCAAAGCTGGGGGAGAACTGCACTGTGTCCCATTTATGTTATTTTCTGTGCTAGGAGTAAGGCAGACCCTGGGAGCTTGTAAGGTTTGACGTTTTCCTGGGAGGTTTCTCAGGAGTAAGGTGGGATGCTAGGGGGATGAGCAGCCCAGGCTGTTATGGATCACAATGTGCTAAGCAGCCGTGCTGAGCCAAGGCAGGATCCTCAGCTGAGCTGAGTTAGCACAGCTGCTGTCACAGTCAGTCCTGAGATGCTCTCTGTGCTTGTGGGGTGTGTGTTTTCGAACAGACATCAGGCAGGCTGGAGAGACCGGCAAGAATCATGAAAAGCCCAGAAAACTCTGCTTCAGTACGAGAGATAAAGAAGTTTAGTCTATTTAACTTCTCAGAGAGAAGGTTAAGAGGTGCCTTGATCATGATCTATTAATACCTACACAGGAGAAATAGTTCAGATAGTAGATAGCTCTTTAATCTAATAGGCAAAGGCATAATGCAATCCAGTGGCTGGGAGCCAAAACTCAATGACTCCAGCCTAGAAATAAGGGGAATGTTTCACCATCAGGCGCATCAAGCTCTGGAACAACTCACCCACAGCAGCAAAGGCATCTCTCCTGAGGCAAAGGTGTGCCCACACAGACAACTCTGGTGCAGGAATTACTGGGTACAAGGCTGTCACCCACAGGGGCAAGGCTGAGCAGTCACAATGACTATTTGGCCCTGAAAATCTGGAATTTTACAGATGGGTAGTTGATTGAGTTTATTTTTGTATAGAGGAGGAGAATCTCCTCCTGTCCACCAATTTAAAACTGATCTGCAGCCACGATTCTGTGAGTATGTCAAAGTGACTGCATAACACTGAGGCAGTTGCTTTTGTCCCCATCCATTTCCTTTACCTTATATGTTGTATCGACTTCTTGTGGCTCTTGGGAGGGCAAGCCGAAGAGGAAGGGGGAGTGAAAGGCAGGGTCAATAAACACATCCTTGGGACATCACCACTCCTGAACACACAGAATTTATAAGCTCCTCCAGAGAAGGGATTATAGCATGAGCTGTTTATCTCCCCTTCTGAACTACAGAAGCATGATAAGTCTCAAGTATTTTGTTAAAGCTTCTACATGAAGGCCGATGAGAAAGAACATTTTCTGAAAGTCAGGTGCCCCCAAAATATTCCAGTCTTTGTCCCTTAAGATCAGGGTATCAGAAAATCACTCTGTGAGAAATCTTGCCTGGCGCTCCTGCGTGGCTTAGGAACAATTTCAGTAACCCCATCTGGCTCTGGCAGACTTCGGAAACGCCTCGAAGGGAGGCTCGCACCCTCGAGCCCTGCAAAGGGAGCCGCAGGGCCGGAAAGCGGCAGCGGCAGCCCCGCTCCGTCGCAGCCCTCCCGCGGCTCCCGCCTGCTGCAATGCCCCAGCCGTAGCCAGAGCCAACAGCAGCGCTTCCTCTGCGACACGCCTCCCACCCGCCGGGGACGGCAGCAAAGTTTTTACTTCTCCGGCCCGGAGAGGAGCTTCCTTGTAGCACGGAGAGCCCGAGCCAGGCGGGAGGGTTCCTGCACTGCGGCCGGAGCGGCTGCCGGCACCGCAGCCCGGGGACAGCCTCCTCTCCTCCGGCAGAAAAAACACCTAGCACGCAGGTGGGCTTACAAACACTACGCTGCGATCTGACACAGAGTTGCAAGACGCCGTGCTTAAGCACACAAATAATGTTTTCTATTAGTCTGCCTTTAAATTTACGTGCCTTAATGCATTGCTCTTTATGTTAACGACGTTTCGCGGGGTGTACGGGGTGTGTAACGTGGCCAGGTTACTGACGGAATCGTAACTTTGCTCCCGACTGCACTTGGAGTGATTAGAACAGTAACCTTCATATCACCTTAACAGCCACACTGATCTTTTACTACACATATTCCTGAACATGTTGTTAAGGCAGGTTTTTTGAACCTTAAGAGAAGAAAATACAAACCCTTAGCAGAAATGGGTTGCTGGAGAGCATGGAAATTGGATATTTTCAAACTGCATTTTGGCTCAGATGAAAATTTACAAGGTGAGCTTCCTTGACTCACCAAGTCACCAGCAGCCTCTCTGCTCTCCTGTCTGGAGCCACACAGGGGAAAAATGATGCCTTTTAAACAGAACAGAATTTTCTTGATGAGGGTGAGGTACAGCCACAGCAGTCCTTTCCTCTGAAAGCAAACTGACCACAAACACACACCACAGAGCCCAATTGATATTTTAATACTCAACGTTCAGAGATAGAGAGCTGTAACATGTAAACCTTCTAACGAACACCATCTCTAGATTAACACTTAAAATACCAGAGCAGCATGAGAAAACTTGATCATACCCAGCTGAAAACATCAGAAGCATCTGTTTGTCCTTCAACCTTAGTTTTTGTATTTGTTTGTCCTCCAACCCTGGTTTTATACCTCATTTTTTTGTACTGTTCACTCAAATTGCTTTCTTTTGTATGAGAGAGCCTCTACAGCACCTGTAGGTACGAGTCCAAGTATCTCTGGGACTGTTCCAAGCTGTGGGACGCCCTGGATTTTTGCAGATGTACCTTAGAGGAGTCTCAGTGATGTGTAAGAGAGGAGCAAACCCTTACTCTCTGGAAAGACTGGGAAGCATACAGGTGCCTGCCTGGTCTCGTATTCTTACTGCAAGCCCCTTGATTTCTTCCTGGCACTGGTCCCTGGACTGTTTTATGCCCCCTTTGGCCAAACTCCTTGAAATCCTGCCATTCCTGCACTTGCAGTGCCTTGGCCCCCAGTGGGAGTGGAGCACAGCCATGGCTGGGGGCCAGCTGGACACCTGCTCGCAGCTCCTCGCCACCACTGGCTGGGGGTGCCAGGTGAGTGGGAGCACACATCAGGTGCATGCTGTGGGCACCCGGAGCTGTCGAAGGCCTGTAAGCCACACTCAGGGCTGTGCACAGGTCCTGGGGGCTCACAGGTACAAGGTGGGCTGTACCACGGCAGATGAATCAGCAGGAAGGGGATGGTCTGAGCCAGCACATCACATGAGAAGCACCAGCACTAGAAACCCCAGGGCCACCAGCTTGTTTCCAGCAGCAGCTGGTGGCATGGCTCTTTCCCAGCTCCAGGAAGAGTCAGAAAAGCAGGAGCCTCAGTCCTTGTCCTTTGCAAGGTGTAGGAAAGCAAGGAAGAGAGCGAGAGGCTTCAGGGCTTTCTCACTCAAACCAGGGATACACCAATGCAATAGCACCGTATAACGAATGCTACAATGGGGAGCTGTTGCTATGGTGAGGGAAATAATATTTAAGCACCAACTGTTTATAAATATAAAATCCTTACAAAGTTTTCTAAAATTAGATTAAGGGGGCTAGGGCTGTCAGGATAGTGTAAAAAACTTGAGAAATACCAGTATTTTTGGGCACGCAAGATCTGGGTACTCCTAAAACAGCAAATCAAAGTCCAAAATGCTAAACAATAAACGTGACAATTTGCTGTTGTGCTTCCCGAGTTTTAAAGGCAATCTCATAGCTCTGAACTCACTGTCGCAGCCTGGCAGGCCTCTGAGAGTGGAGGCGAGACCAGTGTTCCCAGGGATTTATTCTTCTCTTGACACAAGTGCAGCACAGAGACCTGGGCCCCACTGCTGCTCGTAGCCTGCTCTCTGCCAAGTGTAGTTCCGAGCTGCTGCTGAATGTGCTGGTACTGTGATCCCACAGTTACATGTTGCAAATCCTAGAGTCAGAGGTAAAGATTTGGAAATCCCTGAGCTGGGGAGGCAGCTCCTTGCAGAGCTCAGGGGTTTTTCAGGAGATGGATGTTGCTCACATGGATATAAGAAGAAAACTGCTGTGCCCAGTGCCCAGGCAGCTCAAAACATGCCCCAAATAAAACAGGGATATAAAAAATGAATATGCATTGTAGCATCTCCAGAATCATAACCTGTCTTTTGCTGGCAGCTGCCATTTCAGCAGAGCTGCAGTTAAACTGCTAAAAACGCAGTTTAGTTGGCAAGCTCTGGACAAAAGGGAAACATTCAAAGTTGCCAAAAGTAAATGTCTGACCTGTTTCTAGGGGTCGAACAGAAGCAGAAGGAGGAATGTGACTGCCAGAGCACAGCCACTTCAACTGCTCTGACACACGCCCATGCTTCTTTTCCTCTGTCCTATCCCACCTTCCAAGGTGGGATGGATGGTGGGAAGATACCATCACCTGCCAGTATTTTGGCACTGGCACCACTGAGGATGGTTTTGGTCCCTGCCCGTGGCGGTAAGCCCTGGCTTAGGCGGCACAGGGAGGATTCCTGGCGCTGGAGAAGCAGTCCCCATGACAATATTGTTTTTGATGAGCAAAGGCCACCGGAAAACGAGGGAATGAATGTGCACCATCATCGCTACCAGGTCCGGCAGGGCCCGAGGGGCTGCCGGTGCCCCAGCGGCGGGGCTCGAGGAGGGTGTGAGGTACCCGCTACCCCGCACCCAGGCGGTCCGCAGGGACCCCCGTGTCCCTGCCAGCACCCAGCCTGGGGGACACGTCTCAGGGGGAGCCTCACCGGGCCCTCCTCCCACCCTCGCGACGGCAGGGGCTCTGCCCGCTCCGGCCGGCGCCTCGGGGAGGTAAATAAGGAAGCGGGGAGTTTCCTGCTCGGCAAAGCCGGGGAGCCTGGCGGCCGGGCTGGGGTGAGCGGGCGGCGCGGAGCCTCGGCCGGGGCCGACGCTGCGCTGCGTGCGCCCGTGCGCGCTGCCCGGCGGCGGGA
>VZTJ01001198.1:909422-1012100 GCA_013397795.1 Orthonyx spaldingii | reverse complement strand
GAGGGAACGAGCTACCGCCAAACTTGGGCTGCTGCCGGGCGAGAAGCTGCCGCCTGGAGCGAGTGAGTGAGTCCCCGGTGGCACAGGGAGGCCAGATGCCCTGCCTGGCGGTGCAGCCGCGCCAGCCGGCGGAGCGAATGCCCCGGCGTTTGCTGTCAGACCTCCGGGCGGGCTGAGAAACCTGCCGGGAGGGCGCGGGCTGACGAGGAGACCTCGCAGAGTGGGGTGCGAGCACGCCATAGCATGGAGCAGTCCTACGGGAAAGCTGTGCGGTTCGAGATTTGGGCTCTTGACGCGGCCGTAGGTTGGGGACGTTGCAAAGAGTGTTTTGAGGTGGTGAATGAGCGCGTTCTTCCCGAAAGAGCCTTCCAGCTCCTGCCAGGGAGTGCTCTGGGAGGGAGTGAGCAGGCACCAGCAGGCTGGTGGATGGCTCAGGGGAAGGTGGAGAGCACAAAAAAACCTGTATTTGGTTTACCGAGGCGTTTGCATCCTTGGGGAGAGGCAGATGCCGTTCAGCAGATGAGGGATAAACAGGCACAAGTGGATGTTGCGATAAGAAAACTCTGGGACCGGCTGGGGTTGGCATTACTTGATAGTGATTAATTAACTGAAAATGTGTATGCTGTGTGCCAGTAGGAAAGAGACAGGTTTCCTGTTTAAAGTCCTGTGACTGTTTAAGTGCTGGTCCAAGTGGGCAGTAATCTTCTGGTGTTAAAGGATCTTTCGATCCCTCTGAAATGCAGGGGGAATGGACAGAGCTAGGGGAACAGGGGACATGCCAGAGTGGCTTTGAGCACAGGAGTCCTGTGCCTTATCATAAAAAAAGTGCTCCAGGAGGTGATGAATGCAAGAGCAGAACGAATCTGGGGGCACGAAGCACCTCTGCTCGGCACAGGGTGAGGCACCCGAGGAAGGTGGTGGGCATGAGTTCCCAGCTGGCATTTGAAGCTGTGACCATAGGGAAGCCCTAGTGCTGCACGGCTGAAGAGGAGGCAAGGCTGAAGATTCACTCCCACCACGTCAGGATCTCGTGTTGGTGGGGCTTGCCGAGGGGGAGGCTTGGGGGCAGAGACCAGCCCCGCTCACGTGTCTGTGGTGGTGCCCAGAGTCAAGCAGTGCCTGCAGTGAGGGGACAGGGGACAGCTCGCCGCTGCTTTTGCGCAGTGGTCTCTCCTCTGGGGAGTGGTGGGGTCCAGCCAGCCAGCGCCCAGGCTGGGTGGCCCACGGGCGTGTTTGGTGTCTGCCAGCCTTTGCAGAGCCAACAGCATGACTAAGCCACTGCGACCAAGTGGGATGCTTGCCCACCACCAGAAGCCTGTCTTCCCTGCCTCAGTGGCCACAATGGGATAAACTCTTGGCTCAGTGGGAGAACGCTGGGAAGTGGCAGGGCCTTTGCCAGTAGGTCACTGGCTGAGAGTTGTTTTGCAAACCTGCAACTTAACTTTTGTGCCTGGGTGGCGAGGTGGGGAGGAACGGGGCCGCGGGAGGGAGCTGCTGGCTGGGCAGGGAGGCACTGCAGGGTGCTGGCTGCCACTAGTCCCCTCCAGCAGCCCTGAACAAGCCGTACTGCCCTGGGGAAGGCATGCAGGGGTGTTACTTGCTGGGCAGGGGACAGAGGCGCAGGTGCAGGGCTGAGCAGTGCTGAAGCTGATGCTGTGAATTCTCTGGGTGACTGTGCACGCATGAGTCTCTGGGCGGGGAAGGGAAAGGGGGAAGAGGGGCTGTCTGCCGTGAGTCACGTTTTGGGATGAGTCCCCTGGTGAGCATGCTGCAGTCTCACTCGTGTTAGGAGAGGGGTTTTGCTGTACAACCCACGGCCTGTGCAGGGTGTGCCGTGTGCTCCTCCGTGCCGGTGTGCTGTGGGCAGGTGGGCAGGCAGCCCTGCCTGCTCCTGCAGTCATCCTCCCGTACTCCTGGCACCCAGACCCTGGCACTTCTCAGGCGATCGCTGCTCACAGTTGTGTTTTCCAGCTGGTCCCAAAGTCCTGAGTCACTCTGCCGTTTCCATGGAAACAGCCTTGCTGGCGGGAATCGGTTTTGGGGGTAGAGGGTGCCGGTAGCTGGACTGGCACCAGGCAGGCCTGTGGGAAGGACTGGCGAGGTGCAGGCACTCCTCCAGTGCATCATCCTTGTGCCAGGGCTTTTACCAAGGCTGGAGCAGGTGCCTGTGTTGCAGAGACCCTCACACCTTCTTCCACTCCTTTTTCCCTTCCTCCCTGCTCTGGGGAAGCAGGGAAGTTTCCCTGGCAGTGGCAGGGGAGCTCAGGATGAGCACAGCCAGGCTGAGCATACAACTTCTGGGGAGCTGTTGAGAAAGGTTGCCTGGAAGGCAACCAAAAAGAGCAGGTATTTTTTGACTGCCCTGTGAGAGAGCTGTGGGAACAGCAATGACAGTACCAGTAACTGCAAGGGCTCCTGCCTAAAGCTGCCATCACCCCTGAGTTACCTGGACATGGCCACCTCCGGGGAGCAAGGGAACCTGCAAGGAAGGCTTGGGGCAGGAGTCAGGGCAGCTGCCCATGTGGAGATGCTGTGGGAGCCCCCCACAAGGGTGAGAGAGCCACAGTGCTGTGAGGCAGTGCCCTGCATAACACCTGGCTGCTTTGGGAGGGGAGAAGACCTGTGAGTTGTACTGACCCTGGCAACTTTCCCGCAGACTCCAGCACCTGAAGTCAGCTGCCAGCGCAGCCTTCAGTGCCATGGCCTGGCTGCATGGCTCCACAAGCAGGTCATTCCCATCAAACCTAGGAAGACCATCCTCAAAACAGGAGGCCCCAGTCTCTGGTGCACATTGGCTGTCCGGCTGCATTCACTGCTCCCCGCACCGGTGACTCACAGATGCCGTTCAGCTTAATTCATCACCTCCAATCTCCTGGGCTGTCTTGCTGGCTTCTCGCCTGCTCATCTCCCTTGGAGCAGTGCTGGGAGTCAGTGGAGGAGGAGGAGGAAGAGGAAGGCAGGTGATTACGCATCTGCAGCTGTTGGCAGGTGCACAGGGTGGGGGAAGTTACACTGCCTGCGCCCATCCTCTCCCTTCCTCCAGGCTCAAGGCTGCGGGAAGTGGGGCAGGGGAGAGGAAAGGCTCAGCACCTTCCTCCTCCCACAGACAATGCTCCTGTCCCTGTGCCAGACAGTGGCTAGCCTCCTGCTGCACTTAGAGCTGGCTGCCGGATGCTGTGCATCCCTTGTGGACAGCCTGGTCCCAATGCGACTGCAGGCAGCTGGACAGAAACGCAGGCAAGGCAGCAGAGTGCAGTCTGGCATGCTGTGACCACAAGGGGGTTGGGGTTGGGAAAGGGGCAGTGGTGGCCCCAGCACAGTGCAAAAAGAGCCCATGTGCCTTCTGGCAGGCCCCTTGCAGTGCCGGGGGCTGGAAGGTGTGAGTGATGTCTCCACACGCCATGCTCCAACTCACAGTCCCAACTGCCTGGAGGGACACGCTGAACTCAGCTCCCACCCTGGGGATGCATTTGCTCATCATCTTTGGTGGAGCTGAGCTGGAGACAGAGCAGAGGGTGATTTCGACTGAGAACACTTTTAGCACAGAAACATCTGTGAGGCCAGCGTTTCGGATGACTCCCATGGTCTGGGGCTGAGGAGCCAAAACAATCCATGCCTCACACAGGACTCTCAGATGCAGCCCCACGTGGGCATGGCCCTCTCTCCAGCTGCTGTCTGCACTGCTGGGCCTGGGTGTCAGCGCCTGAAGAGGAACATGCCAATTTAAGAACGAGGTTCCTCGGGGCAGGAATGGGAGTGTGAGCGGCTGTTCTGCCATGCTTGTGTGCAGGACACATCCTCCTGGGCCGTGTTGGCTGGAGCCTGCCCGCTCCGAGCCGTGTGGAGCCCGGCACAGCTCCTCCTTGGCAGGTGTTCACACCAGCCTGGCTCTGTCTGACAGATGAACAAGGGGCAGTGGGAGTAAAAGTGATCCTCAGTTCCCCTGGCAGCTCCCAGGTGCCCTGTGCTTCTGCTGCCCCACGAGCTCCTCCAGAACACCCAGCTGCCAGTCGCCACTGCCTCTGGAACCCAGGGCCGGATTGAGCAGGAACTGCAGCCCCTCAGGGACAGGCAGTGATGGGAGGAGGCAGGAGAGCCAGCTGGGAGGTGAGAGGAGGCTCTGGCTGACTTTAAAGGCCACAGATGAGACATCAGGGAGGGAGGCCTTCTCCCAAAACCTTCCCCTCCCTGGCTGCAGCTCAGCAGATGGGCAGGGCACACGCCAAGGGTGTCAAGGGGCAGCTGGGGCTGAAGCTGGGCTGTGGTTTAGCACTTGATCAGTCAAGGAGGTGAATCAACACCCCATTTTTTCCCCTCTGCAACTTGGGACATTGCAAAGGGGAATGGGCCGGTGTGGGTGGAGAACCTGAAATGCTCACAGCCAGGGAGTGATCTGGTGGGAATTGAGACCAAGAAGGCATCTAGTCTCTGCTTTGCCTTTTTTTGGGGAGCTGGCAGCAGCTTTCTTATACAACCAGGACAATCGAGTCGCATCTGCTCCAGCATCCTTCAGTACTGAAGCAAAGAGTAGGAGCTGAGGTTGTGTATGAGGGATGCAGTGTGGTTGGCCATCACTAGAGAGCAGGAAAGCATTCCCACTGCAGCCTCCACCTAGGCAGCATGCAGAAGACACCTGGGCCAGGAGATGCCAGCAGGGACTCTCCTGTCCTGTTCTGCCTCAACAGACCTGGAAAAACACTTTATCCAAGCGATAGAATATCCCATGTGGACACTGGGGCCAGGTTTCCCCGTTGTAGTGGGGATAACCCCAGTCCAGCAGCAGCAATAGCCAAGCATCTGTGACGTCCTCCAGCCCTATGCCACAATCCTTGGCAGGCAGCAGTCCAGGTGAAAGCAACCTGTATTCAAAGCATCATTTTGGGTGTAAAGCACAGCTCTTAGTGCATAGGTGCAGGGAACACTGGTGGGGAGTGGCCTGCAGCACTGTGCCAGACTCCCTGTCCTGGGGTCCTGCTCTAAATCCCTGCTCCCAGTGAGAGGTCTCTGGAGTTGATAGTTCCTGAAGCTTCCTGCCTCCACAAATCAGCTGGGTCAATTAGTAAATAATAAAAATATTAATTAAAAAAAAAGCAAGGATGTATTTTACTTGCCTGCAGATCTGAGCTGTCGTCCTGGTCTCATTTGCTGGGTGACAGGGTCTCCCCGGGGAGTGGAACACATTGAGGATATGGGAACAACACACTGTGCCAGCTGCTATGGGCTCTGCAGGGACCACACACCGGGAGCATTGCACTGTCCCAAGCCCATCAGGGATTTCAGTGTGCTCTGGGTTAGAACAGCCTTCACATGCTGAAATCCATCCCTCGCCCACTGGTGTCCCTTGGAGACCTTGTCCAAGCAGTGGCTCTAACAGTCCCACCCACACCAATCTGTGTGCTGGGGCTGAGCAGGGGACCAGGCACTCACCAGGAGCTTGGGGCCAGCATGTTGTTCTCCCCGGGCATGCACAGAGAGCAGGGAAGAGGAAGCAATGGCAGTGATGATACAGTGGGCTCTGCTGGGTGAGGAGCAGGGATACTCGGGTCTGTCCCCTTGTTTTGCCTGAGGTGGATGGGCAGGTGAATGTACCACAGTGTGGGAGGGGGCACGTGGAAGGAAAGTGGATGTAGGGGAGCTTCAAACTCATTGCTAATACTGGTGTGTCTCCCACACACAGGTGTTTCAGCTTGTTTGGAGTTTCTGGAATGCATCATCTATCTCCTGCCTCCCAGCCCCACTGACCCCCTGGGAGCAATAGTATGGGGATGTGAAATGCCTGTGCTTTGGAGAGCAGCAGGCAGTCTATGAACATTATTTGGTTAGTGAACAGGGGGGAATATTGAAGCACCTCCCCAGTTACATCCCCTCCTGGCAGCTCCCCAAGCATGATGGGTACTCCCCTCTTCATGGTCTCTGAGCATCCCATCCAAGGGTCCTGCTCAGTCTGCCCTACCCTTGCCCATGTGTGGGCAGCAGCAAGGCAGGGCTAGCACCACAGAAGCTGTCCTGTGCAGTTACACCCCACTCTTCCCTGCACCCATCCCTGGTGCCAAAAGGGCTTCTGCTACTGCCCTGTTGGCAATAGAGTATGAAAGAGATGCAGTTTCTCACGCTTCCTCCTTTGTAGTATTGTTTTTCCCCTCTGGTGCTCAGAATAGGAGAGCCCTGAATCCTAGAGTGGAGCAGGATCTTACCAGCCCCACGATCTCATTGCTGAGGGCGCAGCTCTGGCTGCGCTTGTCCCCAAAGGCTGACAGACTGAGCTGGCTGTTGGACCTCTATGCAAAGAAGTTCGCAGCTCCAGGAGAGGCATTGCTGCTCTCCCAAGCAGGAGGTTGTTTGCCTGGATGGGCCATGCCTTATCCTGACAGAAAGGATAGAGACATGGTAACACCATTCCCTGACCTTTCCCTGCCACAGCTCCTGCACTAGGATCAAAGGCACAGGCTGGTGGGGTGACAAGTGACTCACAAGGCAGCTCAGGAAGAGGGTTTGCAGCAGGTGGACAGAGATACACAGACTGCCACCGCCAGGTTCTAACATCCCCCTGCCTGGTTTGCAGGGCATGGGGTGAGCCATGGGGCACAGGATTTATGTACACCCCCAGCCTGGAAGGAACAGGGCTGAAGTCCTGGCCGGACATGTTTCTCTAGGCTTGCCAGCCTCTGCCTGTTCTTTCTCTTGTCTGAAATGGGGCTCTGCAGTGTGTGACTTGGATTCATGTGGTTAAGACTGATGGACATACACTGGGAAGGCACTTGTTGGTATCTGCATCAGTTGGATACTTGGCAGTCCATGCTCAACCTGTGACTTCTCTGTTGGGTTACAGACACCAAGACGACCTGCGAAGAAGCTCCATGAAGGTGACCAGCCATGCAATGTTCCTGGAAGGCTGTACTCCTCCTAGCCTTGGCATCCATTGCAATCCAGTACACAGCAATCCGGACTTTCACTGCCAAGTCCTTCCACAGCTGCCCCATTCCCAATCCTGTGAACTGCAGCCTGAGCCAAGACACCGATGTGGCCGACAGGCTGTGCGATGAGAATCCCACTTTCCCCTATAACCTCTCCAGGAAGACGCATGTTCTCATCCTCGCCACCACCCGCAGTGGCTCCTCATTTGTCGGGCAGCTGTTCAACCAGCACTTCGATGTCTTCTATTTATTTGAGCCCCTCTACCACGTCCAGTACACTCTGATCCCAAAGCTGACCCAGAGCAAGAGTACAACAGACAGGCGGGTCATGCTGGGGGCCAGCCGAGACCTGCTGAGGAGCCTGTATGACTGCGACCTCTACTTCCTGGAGAACTACATCAAGCCCCAGCCTGTCAACCACACCACCGACCGCCTCTTCCGCAGGGGAGCCAGCAAGGCCCTGTGCTCACCACCTGTATGTGAGTCCCTGGGAGCTGTGGATCTCCACTTGGAGGAAGGAGACTGCGTGAAGAAGTGTGGAACCTTGAACCTGACGCTGGCCACTGAGTCCTGCAGAGAGCACGGCCACGTGGCCATCAAAACCGTACGGGTGCCTGAGGTCAGTGACCTTCGGGCCCTGGTGGAGGACCCACGGCTGAACTTGAAGGTCATCCAGCTGGTAAGGGACCCCCGGGGGATCCTGGCATCCCGGAGTGAGACCTTCCGAGACACCTACAGGCTGTGGAGGATCTGGGATGGCACTGGCAGGAAGCCATACAACCTAGATGTGACCCAGCTCACCACAGTGTGCGAGGACTTCTGGAACTCTGTGTCCACCGGCCTCAACCGGCCACCATGGCTCAAGGGCAAGTACATGCTAGTGCGGTACGAAGACCTGGCCAGGAACCCCATGAAAAAGACTGAGGAGATCTACGATTTCCTGGGCATCCCCATGGACAGCAACGTGGAGCGCTGGATACAGAACAACACCCGAGGAGACAGATCCTCCTCCAAACACAAGTACGGGACAGTGCGCAACTCGGCAGCCACGGCGGAGAAGTGGCGCTTCCGTCTGTCCTACGAGATCGTGGCGTTCACCCAGCACGCCTGCCAGCAGGTGCTGGCGCAGCTCGGCTACAAAACTGCTGGCTCCGAGGAGGAGCTGAAGAACCTCTCCATCAGCCTGGTGGAGGAGAGAGACTTCCTGCCCTTCTCCTAAAGCATCCCCAACGGGCCTGGTTTTGATGCGGACTGTTTCTAACTGATGCCTTATTTTATTTTCTTTTATTTTGTTTCCCCCTCTTTCTCTCTCTTGTCTTTTTCTCTCCAAAATTTGCACTAAACCTTGAGCAGGAATCTCAACGGCTGAGTCCAGGGGAAGTGACTGCTGCCCCTCAATACATTTTTGGATGCCAGGAGGAGTTGGGTCTCTCCAAGCAAGAGCTAGAACTCTGGAATGGGTAACAATGTTTACAAAACACACAAAATGTATAAAGCAACCTTCAAACTTTCCAAACCGAAGGGTATCTGGGGTACTGTACTTTTGCACTGTTTACTTTTACAATGTAAGAGGTAAATATAAATATAATTTATGAATGGTGTCATCTCCTCCAGAATAACTCCCCCTGCCCCCAATGAGCAGGTTAGACTGGAAGCTGAAAGTGGAACAACCTCCTCGTTTTTGATCTCAGTGCAACATGTCTGTCTGTTTAAGTCCTGTTATTGGGCTGGGCAGTTGGTCAGCTGCTCCTACATGGTTGTTTGGTAACACCTGTGATATTTCTTTGTGCCAAAAACCCACAAAAGAAAAAAAAAAAAAAAGGGAAAAAAAGTGATTGGGTGGTTTGGTAAAAGCCCAACACATTTAATGCTTTATTTCTGTGTTTTCTGTAAATAAAAGTGCAATAAAACTGACCTGGGGGTGAATTTCAACTGAAGGACCTCAACGAGTATACTGGGGTGGATGCACCACCAAGCAAAGAGCAGCATCTCCTGCTCTGCCCAACTCTTGAGAGGCCGGGAGCGGGTGGGGCAAGGCTGGGGCAGCAGACTCCACAGCCCCCGGGGTGGCAGGGAGCTGCAGCCACCTTCTTGGGCATGTGCACGTTTGCATCTGAAGTGTGTCAAAATGCAAGCACTTAAGCCAAAAAGCAAGAACCCGTGGCTGTTTCCTGACCTGAAAGCTTGTTGGTCTGCATGGAGGCATGGGACTTGCTGAAGTGCCTGACTCCAGAGTGCTGATGGCACCAGCAATGTGAAGGCAGCCCCATCAGGCTGCCCCCCACGTCTGACAGTGCTGATGCCAGTGTTGGCATGCCCCGCCCTGGAAACAGGGAAAGTGCCCTGGTGCAGATCAGGAAACCGCCAGAATGAAAATGAACAAACAAGATGATCCTGGCAATACACAAGTATTGCCTCATGAGCTGCCTGCTGCCTACAAGACACTGGGCCTGTGGGCTGAGCAGGTCAGAAAGCTGCTGAAAGGGGGAGCCAGGCATGCAGGGCAGGAACACTGAGAGCCTTACACAAGACGTTGCTGGTCTGCTTGATCCCTGTCTGATGGAACAGCTGGCCAGCTCCTCCAACCCAGCTGGAAGAGTCCCAACAGTCCAGCCCTTGAGACATGTCCTGCACACCACAAGCAGCTGCAGATGGGAAGCCGCTGGGGCCTGTCCCCAGGGTACAGAGGACAACAATGCCCCAGCAGTTTCCCAGTTGCTCCTGGAGCCGGGCAGGGCAGGAACCCACAGAGAGATGGGACTACAACTTGTGACATCTACTCCCAGCTGCACACTCCCAGCTTTGGGCCCGCTCCTGGCCCAGAGGGGTCTGAGCCACTCGCCTACCTGGGCAGGTCATCTCTCCAAAGGTCTCTTCCGAGCTCTGCTGCCCACCAGCTTTCGCCCCACTCTTGCTGGGAGAAGACTGGGTGCTGCAATTGCTCACAGGGGTATGGGACACGCTGCCTGAGTGTGATGGGTAAACCTGTAACTATAGGTGATTTTGCACCATCCTTTTACCTCTCAAAAGACCTCAGGTGGGGCAGTTTGTTAGTGGTGTTTTGCAGCTTGGCTTGATGTGGCAAACCAGCTGGGCCGCAGGAAAGGTGAGAAGCTGTGATGTACCTGATAGCTTCTCCTCAGCGCTCATGGCTCCAGCACCTGTAATTCATCTGTGCTGTCTGCAAAGCTACGTGGACAGCTCCAGCTCTGTGAGGAGGAATGGGGGGATAAGGAAGAATGGGGGGATAGTGTGCACTTGCTGGGGGATGGGCACTTCCCTCATCTGCCTCCCCACAGTGGGCATAGGGGCAGCCCCTGGAAGAGACCACATCCCCAGGTGTCTTCACCTCCCTGTCACTGCCAAACCTCATCCTGCCACTGGCTTGATGCCTCCCAAGCCACAGTGCCTGGCTGTGTCTGCAAGTGAGGATGGAGGAACTGGGCAGGTGGCAGAGGGGGCCGCAGACAGCCTTACTGGTGTGCTGTGTGCTGCTCTTCCCAAGCAGCTGGCAGCAAAATGCCAACCAAATAAATGGCTTGATTGCCCTGTTATTAGTTATAATCCTTTTGTCAGCACTTAACAAATGCTGAGCTGTTGGCTCCTGGCCTCGACCCAGTAAAAGGGACACCCTGCCTTGTGCCTGATCCAGCAGTGCCCGGCCGCTGGGCTTCAATCCTCCCTGAGGTCTGTGCATTCCCGGGAGCACTGTGTGCCTCTGCCCTGGGTTAAGTGCCTGTGGAGCAGATGAGGTGGCCAGAGTTGCTGGCTGTGCTCCCCAGCACCAACACTGCCAGGCAGCCAGCAGAGGGTCTGGCTGCCCCATGGGGGCTGGCTGCAGCTCTGGAGAGGAATGTCAAACCACCATCTCCTGCAGAATGAGCAGGCTGCTGTGAGGAGAATTTGCTTCCTCAGCCGGGAAACGTGGCTATGCAAACCTGCCTGAAGGAACAGCGGCTGTAGAGGCAAAATTTCCCATCTTCAGCTGCTGAGATTCCACTTTCAGGGCTACACCAGCTGTCCCCAGCCTGAATGCCCTCTTATGCACTGGTCTTTAAACCAACACAAAAAACTGAGTTTAGAAGTCTTATCCAAACTGTTCTTACCATTCCAATCAGGAAAGGCGCCTGCAGCAAAATGGCTTTTGAACCGCGGTTGAAAGCTATGCCCTAGTTTAAGCAGGGATGAAGATTCAGCCTTACTTGGTGCCTCATCTAGAGCCCTTAGGGGAGAGATCTAATTTCCCAAGGAATCTCTAACATCTTCCTTCAACTGTGCTTCCTCTCCTCATTTCCCCCCACTGGAAACAAGAGCCAGCATAATCAAGGTTTTTATCCTCAAATTTTACTGTAATTAAAATACAGAGATGCAGAATATTCCCAGAAACACACTGCAAAACAAACCAAGCAAACAAATTCAGTAGGAAACCAATTACAGACAATGAAATGATAAAGAACAAAAGTGTTCTCTGGAGCCCAGCACTGTGCACGGGACCGTGTGGCCGCAGTTTTGGGTTGCCAAAGGCCTCCTCAGCTCCTAGAGAAGCAGAGTTGGGCCCGGGCTCTGTGGCTCTCTCTAACCATCTCCATATTCCCACTCAAGCTGTTGTTTTTACAAGGATGACTCCGCAATGGAGACACGGAAATGACCCACCCACAGGGACTAGAGCCAACAAGGGAACCCAGAAAAAGAGAAATGGGTTAAGATTTTCCACACACAAAACTCAAGGGGACAGAGAGGGGCGGAAGACATGCACTTCTCTCCCAGCCAGGGGAGCTGCAGGGGCAATCACCCTTTGCCCTCCCAGACACTGCCAGTGTGGATGTTTAATGAAGGTCTCAGCAAAAGCTTTGGGGAGCTCTATCCACAGGCAAGACCAAAAGCTAAGGGAGGGATAAAAAAGTGAAGGATAATGAGACTAAGCACAGGGAAAAGGGAGGAGAGGATGCGCCTGTGGGTCTCCTTTCAGCCAGGATGTGTTGACTGGGCACAGGGAACAGCCAAGCAAAGTGGGACACAGGGCTGCCAACAGGGCAACATCCCACCTCTACCATGGGGGAGACCCAGCCCCATCATGGGGAGATCATGACAAAAGCCTGGGGGAGATTTGGGAAAGGGGGGTAATAAGAAGGGAGCGGATCTGATTCTTCGACCATCCATTGATCTATGTAAATGGAAATTGCTAGCAAACATCACTGCTGTGGAAGCAGGGCACAAGCCAGGCATGGACCACCACCACCACACATCAAACCTCCACAATCACCCACTCCCCTTTCTGTGCTCTTCCCTAGGACAAACTCCACTGTGTTCATCTTCTGATTCAAAGCCTGTCCTAAGAAACAAATTCCCTCCATGCTCCCTGTTTTCTTGTTCCCCCATTCCTCAACTCCTCTTGTCACACTACTCTCTCCTCATCTTATGTGTACCAACTCCCTTTAACCCCTCCCTCTACCTTGATGCCACTCCCTCCTTTTTTGTACCAAGCCACCCCATCTGGTAGCCATGGGATTTATGCACAACACAGTTTTTGCCCTTTGTACCCTGAACAGGCAGTGAGAGAAGGGCTGCACTGGTGGCCCAGGTGGCTGGAGTCTCTGTAGTGGCGGAGGAGGAAAGATGGGGCATCTGATAAGAGCCAACAACCTCTGTTTTCCCTCTACTCTGGCACTGTGAACGCCCAGAAAAGCAGGCTGGGACTGGGTCACCATGGTGAACTGAGCAGGCCTAGCACAGACTTTCTTAAAGCCTTTGAGTCCTGGAGAGTTACTTGTTCCTGAATGCCTATTTAGCAGTGTGAGGCCTTGTTTTTGGAGTAGATTTAATTTTCTACCCCTGCCTGCTAATTTGATCATTTTTGATACTCATGGTTCCTGAGTTCTCCTTTAGCTGGGCTGCAAGAACAGCAATTTAGGCTGTGAGTTCTCCTCTCCAGCTCATCTCTTCTTCTCCATGCCATCCTGCAAGGATATGGCAGTTCCAGACAAATGGTAAGCTTTACTCCATTTACTGCAAGGATGCACAGAAGAGAAGAAATAAAAAGATGGGAAACCCTCAGGGCCCCCGTAGCCTTCCTTACATCACCTTTATCCCATTTG
Source organism: Orthonyx spaldingii (assembly GCA_013397795.1). Classification (NCBI taxonomy): domain Eukaryota; kingdom Metazoa; phylum Chordata; class Aves; order Passeriformes; family Orthonychidae; genus Orthonyx; species Orthonyx spaldingii. Next base: position 999,091 of record VZTJ01001198.1, on the reverse strand, counting down.
CCACGCCTGCTCTGTACACACAGTGCCTGCAAACAACAGCTTGGACAGGATGTACTGCCTCCCCCAGCAAGAGCCTGTGTGAGACACTATTTAGCCAAAAGCATGGTCAGTCTCCCACCACTCACCCAGGGCTGGCTGCTGAAGGTTCTTAGATTCTATCTTCTCTTGTCCAAGACCTGGGAGAGACATTTAGGAAGAAGACTCTTCTGTCCCAATTGGCCAGAAGCTTTTAGCTTTGGGGCTGGAGCTTGCTTCAGAAGCAGTCTGTGATCTAGAATAAGAGATGAAATGTGCTCAGGGAGAAAGCAGTGAGCAGAGGTCGATGCAGTGCAAACTGTCCTCCTGCTTTTCAGGGCATTTGAGACAACGGGAGAACAGACAAGGCTTCTTCTAGCCATGCCAACTGCCACGAGCATCCCAGCAAAGCACAGGCACACATCAAGGCCTGATCTTTCTGTGAAGCTGCTGCTTTCAGAGACAAAACTGACATGTCTGGGTCAACTTGGCCTTCACCAGAACAAAGGAGACAAAATGAGGAAATGCACACACCTACCAAATGCTGCTTCCTCTTCAGAAACTGAGGTAAGTTAAACCTCCCTCATGCTACCAAGAGTAAAAAACCATGGAGATCAGCAGCTTCTTACCACTGCAAACAGCAAGGGCTACCTAGCAAAGGGTATGGAGAGTGACTAACACCAGCATGATTATCACAGGGACACAGCAACATACATCCCAAAATGTGGATTTAATAAAGGTCAGAATGAAAACTGGGTCACAAGCCCCAGAATATTCAGCAAAAATGGTGGCGGGGTGTGTGTGTGTGTGTGTTGTACTTAAATATTCCCTGATGTCTAAGTCCTAAGCACAAGAGAGCAGTCAGGAAGTGCAATGACCTTCAAGGGGAAATGAAGATCAAGAAAGTTGGCGTCAATGTCCAAAAGATAGGGCTGAGAGAAAACAAACAGCACAGACGGGTGAAAGGGGATTTTTCACATTCCTTTGGTTTCAATAAACTACGCTCTTGGGCAACAGAGGACAAAACGTCCTCTAAAACATGATTTTTCTTTTGACCAGGGCTCTATATAAAAACTGTATGCTGAAAGTACCAAAGATGAAAGTGCCAAACTCCTCTGCAGTAGTGGCACAGGTTTGTTTCCCTGGCTGAAGACATGCCTGTGGACTGACACGTACACACGCACGCTAACACAGATGCATATTTATAAAATACAGCACAAGCACTGCTTCACTTGCCTATGCATCCAACACCTACGGACCCAGGCAAATCACCTGCCAAAGCCAGGAGCAGCAGAGTTAATGGTGGAGCCTGTGGCTTTCCTCGTCCCAGGAATTACAGGAGACCTTGGAGTGAGTGAGCGAGCGAGCGAGCGAGTGCATGTTTGTGTTTGTGTGTGTGTGCGTGATGCCACACAGCCCCCTGAGCATCACAGGCCGGGCTGAGGATGGCTGTGACTCCCAGATGGATGCAGGTGTCTGGGTTTCTGCAGCACTACGACTATGGGTGGGCTATTTAGTGCAACGTGGTCATTTAGGGGAGCCGGGCTGGGGCCCCAGGAGCAGCGTGCAGAGCAGGAGTTGCTGGTGCCCTGTGCAGGCTGGCTGCTGTTGGAGCATGCTCAGCCCCTTGGGAAGAGTTCTCCAACATGGTGCAGCCCACTCACACCCAGGCCACCACTCCCAGGGTGCTGAGTCGTGGGGAAAGCAACACTCTTGGCCTCCCCTCTATCCCTGCAGCAGAATTTGGGGGGCATTTGGGAACACACTTGCTCCTGGTTACTGTTGACGTCTGTGGAGTGTGAGTGTGGCCAAGAGACAAATGTCCTGGTTGCAGACAGGGATACCGGAAGGACTTGAAGAGTCAAACAAAAGGCCTGATCTCTCTGTGGAACATCACTGCCTGTACTGCAATATCACAGAGACCTGACAAGTGCCACTGTCAGCTCCTTCCCCAAATGGGAACATACAGCAGCTTTCATATTGCTCCCTCTCACCGAGAAAATCTGTGCAGAAGTTGATCGTCTGGGATGTATCATACTCTGGTGTGGCATCATCCCCAGAGCTGCTCTGCTGAGTTTGAGGGTTCCCTCTCTGAAGGGTGCAATTCAGCCAGGGAGTAAGTGATTTGGAGCAGCTTGTGGGGATGGGCCCTGCAAAGAAAAGGTAAGAGGTGCAGGGCAGGAGGGAGGCTTCCCCCTCTTCACAGTATCTCTCCTTTATGTCAATGGGACTTCTACAGTTCTCTGCCAGGTACACCTCCCAAACACACCTCCCAGAGCAAAGGGAAGGGCTGTTTCAGAGGCTGTCTTCCCAGCTGAAGTTGAATTTGACTACACACCCCACACTTCAAGCCAGGCATAGTTCCCCCCCACCCCCTGTTACTCCCCTCACATCCAGGCAGGTGGAGCCTGATGCCTTCTCCCATCCCTCCATGCTTCAAGAGCAAGAAGGGAGGAAGGAAACTACAAGACAGAGACAGCTGTGTCTTTAAAGTCCTCAGAGTAAAGATGGTTCCCAGTAGGTGATGGGAGTGAAAGGCATTGACAGTGGCTCTGTGAGCTCTGGGCCAGGCAGGCGGTGCTGAGCAGGCTGCAGCCAGAGTCTGCTCGGGTGCTCGACCCTCCCTGAAGCGGCTGGTTCCAACTCAAAGAGGGGCTGGGTAGGGGGAGAGTATGGGCAGGTTGATCTTTTGGAAGGGAGCTGTGACAGGGATTAGTCAGCCTTGTCCTTCTTCTTTGCGGTGAAAGGGACTTTGCCGGCGACCGCACTGCCCACAGCTCCGACGCCGCCGGTCACTGCCGAGACGCTGCCCTTCACCAGTCCAACGCCAGCAGCGGGGACACTGGTCACAGCTGTTTTGGTGAGCTCCAGACTCTTGCTGCCCACCCAGGCAACTCCTCCCAGCGTGGCACCTACGGCTCCCCGGGTGATACTGAACAGGCCACCCGTCACTCTCCAGATGACTCCTGCCTGCTGCTGTGGGTGGTCCTTGCTAGCATCTGTGGAGAGAGAGAGAAAGGAAATGTCAGAAGTGGTCCTGCTGGAGACCTTCTCCCTGGACACTTCTTCCAGCCCAGGACTGTTATCAACCATGGCACATGGTCTCATACGCATAATGCCTTGCCTTGCAGCCCCAGACCTCTTGGTGCCTGAAGGAGGAACTAAGGCAATCCCAGGCCTACAACATGGCAGGAAAGGACTTCAGGAGGGTAGGAGTGGGAGCACAATTGCCTGTGTGTCAGAGAATCGAAGAAGGCAGGTCAGTTACAGCCCCAAACTTGGAAGCCTTTGTGCTGCAGTGCAAAGCAAATCCCACTTTACAAGAGATGTAATTCCCCTCCAATGCATGTTGGCTAATGCCAGCAAATCACAAAGACTAATGCCAGCACAGGAGGCATGAGCTGCAGACAGCAACAGCTGACATTTGTGTGGCCTGCAGGTCATCAGAAGCATCTGTTTGGAAGCAGGTCTGGGCCCACGTCAGTTGCAGAACTCAGGCACAGCACAGACTTATCTGTGAGAGCTGTAATTGAGCGAGCAGAGATAGCAAACTGCAGTAAAGATACAGTGACAGAAACGTCACCTCAGGTTGTACAAGCCCTCCAGAGATCTCAGCTACGTATTTAATAGTGTTAAGACAGTGCTTAAGTTACTACACTGTGTCACTGCTGGTTTACCTGTGCCAGCTGGATCAAGGCCAGCATGATATACCCACCCAAGCTGCCATAACACCTGCCCACAACACTGCAGACAGAATGTTCACAGCTCACCACTTCTTGGGAAAGGGTTGACTCTGAACTGCTACTCACGGAATTCAAACCTGACAACTCTCCTGCTGGTCTGCACACAACCCTCTCCCTTTGCACCAGCTAACAATGCAGTGTGCAGGCAGCAATGCAAGAGCTGCTCTTTTCGTGGGGCAAGCTATTTTGGATACTCTGACTTCTGATTCACTGCCAGTTCTGTACATGAGACGAGTTACTAATAATTGCAAAAACACAATAAAGCAATCCCGGCAGGAAAAAAAAGGAGCGCGTTCACTCTGAAGTCCATGGGGAGCTGGTGTTGAAGGTTTGCAGGTGTAACTATGAGAATTAATTTTCTACTTTTATTATGCCACTGTAGCTTGTGCTGTGTTCAAACACAAGTGATAACACACAGAAAAGTAGAGGTGGTGGGCAGGTGATGTCAAATCCATTGAAGTTTCCATTCTGGAGGGTGATTCAGTTCAGAAAGTGGCCAGTCCACCCTACCTGTTAATGTTATGTTCCTAATTCTCCAGCATGCCTCTGACCTCACAATCTAAGAAAACAGCTTCATCTGGGGTAATGAATATTGTATTTCCGGCTCTGTTATAAAGACAGCAAAGTGGTGAATCTTTGTGCTTCTGCAAGTGCAGATGGTGCTAAGTGGAAATCATTTTTAGGTGGACAACAAGTTGTGTCAGAGCAGCAGAAAACCTAAATGTTTGTAGGTTGTGCTTTTTTCCCCCCAAAGAGTCACAAAGTGAACAGCAGTAAAAAAATGCAGACAAAAAAGATAAAGGCAAAACATGAGTTAGGTCTGTAAAAAGCTAAATAGCACAATTACTTGAGTATGATGCTGGCACATGTTTGGTTATCCTACAGCTTTGTTAGATCTTTTCCTGAAGGATGGAAGCTCCCATGGCTTTATTTATTGGAGCATCTTGTTGTTAGGTGGCGAGGACTACAGAGGGATATTGCTGGCTGTTCAATTACTGCAGTTTTGTTATATTTGCATAAGGTAAAGCTATTTCAGACTCCAATATTTTATGAGAGCATCCTGATCCTGCTAATCACAGCCCAGCAGAAGGTGCTGAAATATTCTGCATTAGCGTAAGATGAACCCTAACCCGTCACCATGGGTTTCCATATCAGAAAGATGTGGAAGCAGCAATGTTGGGGCCCTGACAGGATTGCCTGGGAATGTCTTTTCCAGCCCCAGTGTTCCTGAAGCTGTAGGCTGCTTGACTTTGTCAACCCTAACCCTAAGCCTACCCCAGAACCAGGTGGTGTGATCATCCTTCCCTAGATATTTTTGTCCTGGATTCTTCTAAAATTCTGCACAGTTTAGAGTTTTCTTGAATTCATACATTTTCCCCTGGGCTTCTCCCAGTCTGAACTCCCTTGGGCAGCGAGTCTGATGTTCACCAACTCGGATGACTTGGAATAAGCCTTAAATTACACATCTATCTGCTAACCAGGATAGCAATATGGAGTTGGAGAAGGGCCAGTACAGAGTTTCCAGTGTACAGTTCTACCCAGTATACAACCTATTCCTTACCTACTGCTCAACAGTTTCTCAAGAGGTTTTTTTTCCTCCTCTCCCTCAATGTTACTGAGACCCATTGGCTCCATGTCCAGTTTAGCTGCTAGTCCTCAACTGCTCCACAGAGCTTAACCAGTACAGCCATTTCTGTGTTTTGTCTGCAGTCTGAGGGCAGGAAGAACTGAGGGATCCAGAAGTCCACGCAACTGTAAAGCAGGACTAGGTGAAAACCAGAGTGGTCCTCCAGACAAACACTATCCTTCAAGGATGGCAGGTCTTGTGTTCCTGCTCCCCTGTCCGAGGAAGCAGGATCCTTTGTGTCCCAGACCACTGCAATGCAGAAGCTCTGGACATTAAACACCTACTGGCATGCTCAGCTGCAGAACCAAGACCTATATCAAAGTAGCAATAATCTTCCTGGCTCTCCCCCAGTAAAACTGCATCTTAGGCTACCTGGAACCTATCTGTAGGCAGATTTATGCCTCTGGAGCTGCCCAGCTATCCAAACTACACTACTGTGAGAATCTCTTACATGGTATGTGGATGCCTGCAGGTGGACAGTCTACGGACCAGAGAGAAGGTGACAACTGCAGACAAGATCGAGGGGGGATGTTACTCTGCCAGCAGAGAGCTAGAACATAGTGGACAAAGTGTCAGGAAATACTAATGAAGGTAAGACAAGGACAAAGGTTCTTTCTGATAAGCTATGCAGAGACAACAAAGCTGCATTGCACTGGAGCACCAGTGCTTGCACACTGCCTGCAGCTGGTCTGCAGCCGCTCTCACAGTCCCTAAAACTCCTCAGGGAGAAGGGATGAAGGATGTGGCCCTAGGAGAGTGGGAGGTTGTTGCAGAAGCACTTTAACAGCTCCAACACAAAGCAGAAGATGTACCACACCAAAAAACCCCAAAACCGATCACCCAAATGTACAAAAAACCAAACCAAAACACAATCACGCTCAGGTTTGAATACATTTGAACAGAAAAAGATAAATCCCTGGTGACCCCAACCACAAGGGGCCACATCCTAGCCTGGCAGCAAGCTGAAATGGGTCATATTTGTTCTATATTCCAGATGATGTGTTGAAAGCTTCCCTGGTTAGTTTGTCTTCAGGATTGCAATAAACCCCACAGTAAACTGTCATGTAAGATAAGCATCAGTTTTACAGTGCAAATTAGTCTCTCAGACAATGGAGCGAGCTAAGCATTTTGTTGGCACAGAGGAGCCCAGATTAAGAGCAAGACAGACAGCAGAGATGAAATATACAAAATAATCAGAGAGACAGACACACAGCCTAAGCAGGGGAACAGTTCTGTTCCCTGGAGCTGGCTGCAGTCCATGCTGCTCGTGAAAGCTCTTCACAATCTATGGAGCCCTTTTTCCTCTCCATCAATGACCTGTCCTTTTCAAGGGTCCCTTCAGCTTCACTTCACCCTATGTCAGCTTAGAACAGAAGAGGGAGAAAAGAGCTGAATAAAAGGCTCTCCTGTATGAATGCCTACATTCTGGGCTGGGGTCGGCACCCCACCCAACAGAGGTGTCTCCCCACACTCTTCACCTGCACTTCCCACTGGCTTCTCTTCCAGAGCAGGGGTCCTGCCCACTGGGGCTCCAGACAAACTCGGGTCTTCTCACCTAATCCTAACAGCATCTATGACTTGGGCAGAAGTGAGATTGGTAATAACAGATATAACTTTCTATGCTGCCATGACACTCCTCAGGGCTTTGCACTGCATTCATTTGGAGAGACAAAATGCGAGCCTGTGCTGGTGCCCAGTACAAATGGCACAGGCACTACTCTTGCCCTCAGTCCCTGCCAGTAGGTGATATGACAGGCAGGGTGAACTCTTTACTTTAAGAAGGACTTGTGCAAGTTGCTCTTTCCTACTAACTTATAAAAACAGCCCCAAGCCAGGAAAGCAGTGTCAGGGAGCAGCACTGATTTTGCATCTTTCCATTCCTGCTGGGCCCCAGGCAAAGGAGCTGGGCTGCTCAGAGACCTAATGTAAGCAGTCAATGTCATCAGTCTGTCCCTCAGCAGATGTGAGAGGAAGGGGTGAGGTCACTAGTTCAAGCCTGAATTACTCCTCTGACAGCTCTTAAGTGGCCACTGGTTGATTTAGGCAGGTTCCCTCACCTAGAAAAATATTTGGTCTGGAGGAACAAGCAAGGGGTGGAGGGTCAGCTACTCACACAGTTTAGTCCCAGCTTTTCCCAGCACATTTTTAAGCAATGCTGAGCAAGTTGTTCTGACCTTTACTGCCTCTGCCCCACTGTGATTGAGAATGTGTGATTTACTAAAAGCCTTGGTTGTTGAGTAACAAACAAGCATATATGGGAGAGAAGTTTCCAGTCCTGATGTTTCTTGGAGAAAAAAACTGAAAGTTTGATTCAAATGCACTCTTAATGCTCTCAGAACCCCAAGTGGATTACTGTTATTTTTAACCTTGTGACTTTTTCAAGCCTACCTCAATTTGCAATGCATGGGGCTGGCACTGATGTTTCTCTTCCTCTTCTGTAAAGCAAAGCTGAAGTTAATGATCCCTATTTCCGTGTATTGCTGTGCTGCCATGAAGGTTAATTAGGTACAGTCGGTGCAGTGTTTTAAACAAGGAAATTGTACGTGTATTGTCATGACTAGCACTGATATGATTCCTGTTCCCATTCTCAGTGGAAACACCAATGACAACTTCCAGTTTATCTCTGGAGAGGTTTCCAATATCCAGACAAGTCACACAGGTAAGAGGAAAACTTGGCCCACCCCCATGCATGCCAGACTGCTGTGGTGGGGCTACACAAGTTTATCCTGCAGCTGAGACCTTCCTTTTGGGCAGTACACTCCTTGTCTGGCACAAGCAGCTGAAGCAGGCAGAGACCACTCTGACTGCTGGGCACAAATGAAATCTCACTGTACACAGAACAGCAGGGCCCTTCTCCAGGGAATGACCAACACCGCCTTCTTCCAAGCATCCTGTCTGCTGCTGGGGAAGGCTTAGCTGAACCTTGCAGGGCACATCTGTAACAGGCATTTACGTCTGAGAGGAAGGAACTGCTGTTCATGTCCTTTTTGGATCAGAGATCTAGATCCTGCAGTGTCACAGGCAAAATGTTAAAGGGAGCACTACAAAGTGTTTGTTCTTCAAACACTCGTCCTTCACTCCTGCCATCAGTTCCATGCTGCAGCTATTGGAAAAGGCTTTGCAGGCTCAGCAGCTGGGCTCTATCCAGCCCTGTTCTGCCCAGGCACCAAATGCTACAAACCACGATGGCTGCCACCAGCAAAAAGCCTAGAAACGCCACATTGAGTTTAGCCCTGGAGTTTTAAACTTTAACTCTGCAATCAGCAAGACATACTCATCTCTCTCTGCAATGGCATTGTTCAGGAAGCTGCTGCACACAGCAAAACGGGGGCAGCTCTCTCCACAGCCCAGCTCACCCCAGGGCTCTTCACTGGCACAATGAGCTTTAATTGTTCCTTGCACATTTCCCAGGAGCAGTATTAACTGCTGAAGCATCTACCTTGAAGCACTGAGAGACAAGGTTCAGGAGGGTAAATGAACAGCGATATGGAGTGGCTTGTTTTCCTTGGCTGAGCCTTGGGGGAGAAGCAGCCAATGCTCTGACTCTGGAAGTGTGACACTTCGTCGGTTGGGAGCTTCCTGACTCTCTTTGTTGGTAAGCTTCGTGTCACCAAAACAGAAACTGTTTGTAAAAACACAATGGCATTCTTCAAACTTTCACTGAAAAAAGAATTCAGGGAGTTTGGCCTCAGAGCAGCTAACAACCCAGTGGTCAAGGCATTTGACCAAGCTTGAGTCAGCCCAAGGACACTGCCAGCCACACACACACACAAAATTGCCCAAGCAGTGGCTATTTGCACTGTTTTTGTCGAACTGTGTCACTTTGTAAGAAGAGATACTAATTGGAGGAGAAACATAAACTTGTTCTCTCACTTCCTAAGAGCTTTCAAATACCAGAGCCAAGATCTGCCCTGATACGGGTTTCTATTTCTTGAAAAAAAGAAGTTCCTTTGCTTTGCCATCCTGCAGGAGGTGACTGGGTTTTTTGATCCAGAAATCTCTCTTTTACATAGCTATAACAGTTTGTCAGGAACAGCCAGAGCCTCCTTCAACCAGCATATCCTGGGACCTTTTGATTCTTACAAGACTTCAGCTATTCTGGTGTATAGAGACAGTCTCTAATGAAGCCGAAGACAGGATGGCCCACAGCCCAGAGGTAATGCTCCATGTGCTCCAGAAAAACACAAATGAGTTGCCGGACAGGCAGTATCATCTACTAGAAAGGACGTGGATAAGGCAGGAGCCTGGAGACCCAGCTCTGTTCTCAGCATTATTGCTGACAGCTACATCTCCTCTGCCTCCTCTCCACGTTCCTGGCCTGTTTCAGCCAGGGATGGTGTGACTGCCCAGACAGCATGCTGGGGATCCTGCACGACCTGCAGTGGAGTGGACTGGCAGGCAGGAGTTAATCCCAGCTCTGCGAAGCTGAGGGAGAAGTCCACCCTTTGCAGAGGGGAAACTAATGAACATTAACCGGTTGGCCTCATGGTACTACTTAGAAACAATCTCCCAGCTCCCACTGACATACTTCACCTCATCTCAGAGAGAGACAAGTGCACACCAGGACAAAGTTCTCCAAAGCTTGCCAGTCTTCTGATGCAGCTGACAACGGCTTAAGGATGAGGATTTACCCTTTCTATAGGCCTGTATGGCAGCTGGTTTAAGAAGACTCTTGTCTCATTTGACATCTCTTACCATGGTGTATAGGTTGCAAGAAAGATGAGCTCACAGAAGAGAACTAGAACAAAACTGAGCACTGTTGGCCCTTCAGGAAGAAAGAAATCTGGACATTCCCCTTTCTATCTCCATCGCAACATAACTTTCCATGTGGAATATATACAGAAATGGGCTTTTGCTACTGGCCAGACAGGTCAATAAAAAACCTATAGGATATCTCAAGGCTGCTGACTGAGTGGAAAGATGATCTCAAAAGGCAAGAGATTCCAGCTTGCCACAAAGAACTGTGCATGGTGACTGCTTCCTCCCTACCCTCACCACCCTCTGGGCCCTGTGCTAGAAAATGCACTGGTGCATTATGGCAAGCATGAACAGCCAGGGACAGCTATCAGTTGGGCTGTACCTTTCCTGTACTTGTGTTAAAAGCATCAAAAGTGGCCATCAGACTTGACTTGTTTGACCTTTATGTTCCTGCCTGCTTTCAATTTCCACTTTTTGCTCCACCTACAAGCACCTGAATCAGTTAAGAGGCTTGCTTAAAAGCTTGGCAAGAAAGAACACATAAAGCTGCACCAATGGCTCCTTTTCCTTTTGGAGTCTCATCACTGCTACACTGAGATTTTGGATCACAAGGACAGGAATCACCTCTTGCCATGAATAGGGACCCTTGATCCCACTTGGGGATCTGTGGGTGGAACACGAATAATCCAGCAGACTCAGCAATTTTCAGTGGCCTCAAGCTTTAAAGGCATGAGGAAGAGAGCTTTCCAACAAAAAAATTTATTCCTTACAAGTAACCCTTCCTAGCATTCGTGCCCAGGCTGAAGAGACCATCTTTTTAAGCTTGCTCTTTGACCCATGCTAGCTCAGCTCTTGTCAGGGCACATCACCTCCTCCGTCAGTTCTGTAGCAGTGGTTGCACATTCTTCACTGAGCTGCTTTCAGCTGCTTGTGATAGTACCTGGCACAAAAAGAACCCAAATGAATCAGAGGATCTTGTTAAACAGTCTTGTTAATTCAGCTCTGATAAAGACACAGGAGAAAAAAAAAAAAATCAATATTTGTAAAGTGAAAAAGGACAAAATCCATAGAGAAATAAAGGTCATTTTCACAGTTCTATGAGGCCCTTACAAACAATGGAGAGTAAATAACATAATCCAAGCTTATGTAAGAAATAACTTTTTTTCCATGCTCTAGTGCTACCCAGTGGATTTTAAACAAAGGCAGACTCAGCTAAGCCTCCTCTGTCCAGTGAGGCTAAAAGTCCTTCCCATGACAATATTGCTAACTCACAATTTATCAAAAAAGGACATGAAGTTCGGTCCCAGCAGCAGTTTGGGAAAGAGCACGGGAGTGAGACTAACTAACACGAAGGTGCTCTAGGCTGCCAAGATTAGACATTGAAAGTCCCCTCTCTTTGTTCACCAACTGCCATGAATATGTTGTGTACTCTGCCTTGATATTATCAAAGGCTTAATCTCTTAATCTCTGGAAACACATGATTGTAACTTGAGCATTTTACAGCTGAGATATCCAAGAATTTGTCCAAAAATACTCCTAGTAACGTTGGGAACATATCCTGCCTTGGTAGTAGGGAAGGATCCAGGTCCAGACATTTCCTCTTTCCACTTTTGGAGCAGTTGAGCAACGGATGCTTTCCAGCGGGATGGCTGGCACCAGTGAAATATTCAGAAATTCCGCATTTATTCTGATTATGTGTTCCGTACTCCTCTCCAAGGCACATGGAGAAATTGAAGAAAAAAATGAATGGCAGCTCAAAGAGCAAAGGCACAAATTTTCACTGACCTTCGACTCAAAGAAATGACCCATTCATCCCAGAGGCTATCCAGGGGTCTTTCTGTCTATCCAAAGGATAACAAGGCAGTTAAGCTAAAAGCTGTGTGCTACAGAAGCAGCTGAGCTGGCGATTTACTGGGGAGGTACAGATATGCTTGCCTGCTCATGCTGCAGTCTGCCAGGAACGGCCAGGATAGGCCTTTATTATTCTGCTAGTAGAAGGTATTTGATGGCCTAGTCTCAAAAACTCGTTCTACATCTCGGCTGACAAGGGGAGGGCACTGCAGTCATGAGTGGGCAGGTATGCTGCCTCTGGGAGCAAACAGGCAGAGCATTCCTCCCCCACAGCCAGGCTGAACAGAGAAGGATGGGACTCATCCACATCTCAGACTATTAGATCTATTCTAGTGCAAAAATCATCCCCCAGCTCTGCACCCAAACCTCTCGCGTGTCCCCTCAGCCCGTCACTTCAGAGTGAGCCTGCTGGTCCTACCTGTTGTTTCCTCAGGGAGCCCGTCACCTGGAAATCTCAGCCCTGAATGCATAAATTAGAGATAGCACTAACACTGCCCAGAGAGACATCAAACCTCCGCCTCTGCACTGCACAGACAAAGAGCTGCTGCTTAGGAACATGAACCCGCAAGTGTGACAGTTCCCTTTGCCTCCTTCCATATTCATGTCCTTTCTCTTTCCAGGGCGGATTTCAATGCAGCACAGCAGGGATCCTATGCACACCTGGCTTCTGGGTGGTTGCTGAAGGGCTCTCCGTGGTGCTGCAGGTAAATTGGATTCCTTTGATATTGTGGCAGGACTGCCATGGAGCCAGGGTCTAGTCTGGCTCTCGGAAATGCTAGGATATCTAGGCCTTCCTTTGAGATTAGTGCTTCATATAGCTGGAGGAATATCTGGAATAAAAGAGACTCCTATCCATCTCCTGCTCACAGCCGCAAATCAGCCCTACATTCTCAGTCTCTCATGGAGGGGGGGGTCTGATAAACATGCTGTGCTTTATCTGAAAGGGAGGAGCTCCTATTACCTCTTGGCTTTCTCCTGAGCCAGTCTTGACTCCAGCTTGGGATATCCCCTGTCACTGCCTGGAGAAGACCAGTTGATCATAAAGTACTAGAATCACAGTGTGTGAAGTCAGAGAGCCCGATTCCCTCTCTATTCTGGTTTTAGTTCTCCTGAAGAGTTTCTATCCTGCAGTGCATCTCTGTTGCACCAGGAGGGGGAATGCCAAACAACCTCCTACGCATTTCAGCAAGACCTTCCCTAACTCAAAGATGTCCCTTCGGCCCGGTGAACCCAGTTCCCAGCAGGGATTTAATGTAAGACCTGTTTCAAAAATATTGCTAATACTTCTGCTCCCATTTGCTTTAACAATTGTTGAAAATCTTCCCACGTGCCTGACTGGGATAGCAATGTGCCGTGGAAAGCTGAAAGCCTGGAGAATCCAGACCCTTCTGGATCACTGCCCTTCTCTGGTACCTACCTGTTGTGAATCAAAGCCAAGCAAAGCCAGACTTGGCTGTCAGAACAAGGGCTCTGTGAAAAAAAAGTCAGCTGCACACCTACAGCAGCCTTTCAGGCCTTCAAGTTAAGACATTTACTGTCTTGATTCTGTGATGCAGCCCAGCCTGGCAATGCTGTCATGCTTCTGCTATTGGGAAATGAAGAGCAACATTACCCTCCTCTACTGATTGCCTTCTTAAATTTTCTTCTGCAGTTCTGTACACACAGAGGAGCAACAGGGCAGAACAATTGATTCCTTTAAAAATGAGGGAGCATCCAAGGATGCTTTCAAGTACCACACTGCAGAGCTGCAGGATCTGTGTCAGGTACCTTCCTAGCTTTCTCATCAGGGTGTCCAGCTCAGCTTGTGGTCCACGTGCATGCACAGGCTACCCTCATTCTCGACAGGATAAAACTTCTGAAACTCCAGATCCCAACATGCCACACTCTAGCTTGTCTAGTGCAATCATTACAGGAATGCATTTGCACCTTTATTTTCCTCCCTTTGTTTCCAATCAGATGCACACAGGGAACGACTGGAGTGACATGAACGTAATCAGAGGCTGATGCCACATCAGAAATTCCATCAAGCTGTCTTCCAGTCCCAACAAGCTTTCCCCTTAAACAAAACATCTTGTCATGGCTTGGAGAACCCCTGTGTATATTGTGTTCCCAGCAGGGTTCTTAATGGGCTCAATAGTCAGAAACTGAGTTTTATTTTACAAACTACAGACAAAAAACTTTTCTATTTAAATACCCTCCAAGCTCTTAATGGTGTTTTTCTGGACTTTCCTCCTACCAAAGCCAACTCGGTATTGAGGGATTCCAGGCAGAGAAATCCTAATTCTCCAACAACCCAGAGCCTAAATGGCCTAAGAGCCCCTGCACTTAGCATTTCATGCCTGCTGTGCAAAAGCAGGGCCCAGCAGGTGTTGGATGGGGGGAGCCAGGCAACCTCTGCAAATCCCCTGCTCTCCTTTCAGGCATACAAGCGGAAATCACCTCCTCACCTGCACCTGAATGATGCCACAGGCATGAAGGAAGTGGTGCTGGAGGGGCTGGAAGCCCCTGGCCCCAGCAAGCAGCTGGCAGGGACAGCAGGGTGGGCAGGCCTGCCAGTGCCAGAGGACCAGCCAGCCTTGCCTGGTGCTCTGGAGGAAGAGGGGCACTGCACACCCCTGGTGCCTGTGGCACAAGAGGAGGCAAATTTGGCCTCTCTCTCTGTGTCGATCAGACAACCCAAAGAGAGACTCTGGCACAAGAGGAAAACTCAGCCGCTCCTCAAGTTGTTGACCAGGAGACACTGACAGAGACCCCAGCACAAGAGGAAAATCCAGCTGCTCCTCAATTCATCAAGCAGGAGTCACAGACCGAGGCCCTAGCACCAGGTGCTGTAGTGAAGCCCTTCTGCATGAGGTCTGCGAGGAGAGGGCTGGGAAGGGCAATGTACTGGGAAGGGCACTGGCCCCTCACCAGATGACACCTACATCTCACAGAAACTCCGGCACATTTGGAGGAGGCAGAGAGCTCCTGGGGCCCAACCCAAACATTCCACCACATTCTTGATGGTGTGAGCACTGACACAGTGCCACTGTTCCACTGCCCAGGTTGCAGCAGGGGTCTCCACATTCTCCCCATGAGGTAAAAGGCACCCAAGAGCAGGCCAACAGGGATCTTCAACTTGGAAAATCCAGTTGTCACCACCAAACCCAGCTCAGGCTGCAAAACTTATTACTCCTAAAAGCTGAGTCCTGTTTCTCAAACGGACTAAAAGACACACGGCCTCCAATCTCCCCCTCCCAGACTGATGTTTAAGAAGTCTTATCAAGCCTCCTGAGGCCGCATTCAAGCATCTTTCCACCTTGGGGCCATCCTGTGCACGCATAGCTGCATTCTGCCAAGCACTAAAGGCCTCTCTTCCCCTACAGCAACAACTTGGCTGTCTGTTCTCTAGCTGGCTGATGGCAGCACCTGGATGCTGTCCAAAGGCAGTAAGTTTCTTGCAGCTGAGTATGTTTAGTCCCTTTCCTAGGGCATGCTCTCCATTACACAGCTATTGTTTATGACCCCAATTATCTCCCAGAAACTGGTCCTTGCCTGCAGTTAATAACCAAGGCTAAATGATCAAGTGTTAGGGCTCAGGCAAACTGGTTGTTAACTTCTCTGTCGACCAAGTTCAGAGTCTTTTACTGCTATTAGAAACTCAGATTAATGATGCATAACAGAAATGAACTCTCCTGTGACACAGCTAGGTGAGGTTAGGAGAAGGGGGGGGAAAAGAATCACTCCTTTTACCTGGAGGTATCAGCTGAGCAGGGAGGAGATGAGCCCTCCTTTAACTCTCTTCTCAGCCTCCCTGATGTCTGGGAGACAAATATCAAAGAATATCTTATTTTGCAGAGCACTTTAAACTTTCTTAGGATCTGGATCATGTGGGCAGATCTGTAAGTGAAATGGGCTCACTGACCAGAAACTGCTTTCAGAAATGTATTAGGTTTGCATGGCAAGGTTTTGGTAGCACGGGTGCTACAGGAGGGGCTTCTGTAAGAAGTATCCCTCATGGCTGACAGAGCCAATGCCAACTTGATACAAGATGGATCCACCACTGCCCAAGGCCAAGCCCATCAGCAATGGTGGTAATGCCTCCATGATAACACATTTAAGAAGGGGAACAAATTATTATGCAGAAGTACGTGTGGCCAGAGAAGAGAGAAGTGAGAATATGTGAGAGAAACAACTGCACAGACACCTCCAAGCGCAGAAGGAGGGACTGGAGGTGAGGAAGAAGGAACTGAAGCTGAGATTCCCCTGCAGCCCATGGTGCAGCCCATGGTGAGGCAGCTGTGTCCCTGCAGCCCATGGAGGCCAACAGGGGTGCAGAGATCCTCCTGCAGCCCTGGAGAATCCCATGTTGGAGCAGGTGGATGCCCAAAGGAGGCTGTGACCTGGTGGGAAGCCCAGGCTGAAGCAGGCTGCTGGCAGGACTTGTAGACCCATGGAGAGCAGAGCCCATGCTGGGGCAGGTTTGCTGGCTGGACCTGTGACCCTGTGGCAGACCCAGGTTGGACCCTATTCTTGAAGGACAGCACCCCATGGAAAGGGACCCACGCTGGAGCAGTTTGTGAAGAACCATGGTCTGTGGGAAGGACTCATGTTGAAGAAGTTTGTGGAGGACTGTCTCCTATGGGAGAGACCTCACCCACTGGAGCAGAGGAAGGAGTCTTCCCTCTGAGGAGGAAGCAGTGGCAGAAACCACGTGATGATCTGACCATAACCTCCATTCCTGTCTCCCTGCGTCTCTGATGGGGAGGAGGCAGAAAATTGGGAATAAAGTTGAGCATGGGAAGGAGGGAGGGGTGGGGGTGAAGGTTTTAAGATTTGTTTTACTTCTCATTATCCTACTCTGATTTTGCTTTGTAATAAATTAAATAATCTCTTCAAGTTGAGTCTGTTTTGCTTGTGATGGTAATCAGCGAGTGATCTCTCACCATCCTTATCTCAACTCATGAATTTTCATTATATTTTCTCTCCCCTGTCCAGTTGAGGAGGGGAGTGAAAGAGTGGCTTTAGTGGGCACCTGGCATCCAGCAGGATCAAACCCCTACAAGGGACCTCTTCTAAACTATAATTTCTACCTTAACATTCCAGATTTCCAACAGTTAACAAGAGCTGGTGAATTCTGCAAACCCCTCTAGGGCAGGAGGGCAAGACCTCACTTCAGAAAGAAAGGCCATATAGAACCAACATGCATAGAAATGAATCTCAGGTTTCAAAGAGAGATCTACACCCAGTAACAGACGTATTGTCAGCCTTTCCCAGCCTACTCCTCACTGGTTCATCTGTAAAGTGGCCCTCCAGGAACTCCTCAGAAAATAGTCGTTTCAATCCAGAAAATGCTGATGCTGAATGCCTTTCACACATCTTTGTCTTCTGAACACTAATGGGAGACCACCACCCTTGTGCTCACAGGGGCCACTAAGTATCTTACAGGACATAATTTTCACAAGAGATTCACCAACTTCTACCCATAAAGTACAGAAGCCTCATTTTGGGGAATTACCACTATGGCCTTGGCAGTTGTTTTGACCCAATCCATACAGAGACACTCTGAGAGTACCAGAAAAATAAACCCAGGCAGTGCAGCTGTGCAACCCTGGGATCTGGGACAAATGGACAATGACACGGGAAGAGGACGAGTAGCTAGAACAAGCATAAGGATTTATGTCTGGACACACATAACAGTAGGAGTAGGTGCCTACAAATGAATTTGGGTGTGATGAGCTCACCGCCTGAATCTTGGAGTATGACCATCTCCTCCTGCCACCACAGAAATGCAGGGAATGGGGAAAGCAAAGGAAAGGTCCTCTGCAGCCAATCTCTCCTGCTTAGATACCTGTCCCTCCAGCTCTCTTCCAGGACTGATGATACTCTAGACTCCTTCTTTCAAAATCTGCCATATACTGTCCAAAAGACACTGATTCTCCCACCACTCCATGCATCAGCTGGGAAAAGGCAGACAAGGAAGGAAAATTGGGAAGAGGGCACTTTAACCTGACTGATGAACTGCTGGATGATAGAAGGCCACAGATGTGTGTCAGCCAGGTAAAGATGGATGCCTCTTCTATCAGGAGGTGATGAAGGAAACACAGTGATATAGGAAGAAACAGATTTTCTGGTGGTGTGAAGAGGATGCAAGGATCATCCAGCACTTACAGAGCAGCACTCAAAGCATGCAGTATTTCTTGCAAAAGTTTGTTAGTACTTTTTCTGTCCTGCCTAATCTGTTCCCAGCCACAATCCTCATACCCATGTGAACACAGTGGCACTTACTAATGAAAATGGGGAGCTATTTATTGTGTTTGGATTGCCATCAAGGGAGAGGCTCTGTCAGGAGACACATCGGCACCCAGCTGCCCCACAAAGACATCTGAAGTGCAACTGGAAGAAGCACAAACAAATGTTTGTGGTGTGAGGCCATGCCTGTAAGACAACAGCCATCATCTAGGGAGCCTGTGGGTCGGCACGGTCCTGAGAGGAGCTGAGTGGCTGCTGAGCCCTGAGCTGCCGTCCTCCATCAGGGCCTGGCAAGAGCAACCTGGCCACCACTCCTCGAGACTGCTCAGGCAGCTTTAAAAACACACTCTTTCATATTTATGCATGGATTTACTTATTCATGTATTCTCAACAGAAGCACCAACGGCCATAATTGGATCCATTACTGGGTTATTAGAGCTCTCAGTCACTGCCTCTGCAGCTTTGCACAGTGCTGGGGGAATGCACAGGAAGAACAAACAGGACAGAGGCACGGCCAGTGGCAGGGGCTTTAAAAATCCATTAAGTTGTTGCTGTGGCAACTAAAACATAATTTCTGGCAGGAGCTACTATATGTGGAGAACTGTAAACTTCTCCATTTGTGGAAAACATTGGTCATGTCTCTGAAAGGGAGGTGGAGCAAAGACAGAAAGAATGGCTCTTTTCAGAGACTGTTACAGCAAGAGCCAAAAATGGTCTGCTTACAAATTTATTCTTATGGCAAGCCCTGACGATGGTTGGATTCTACATACCAGAGCTTCCCAGCAGCCAGTGCACTGAGACAGAGCTGGCATGTTTGGCGGTGCACTTCTAGGTATTCAGTCCAACTGGTCTTGAATGCCAGAAAAGCCACTGAACTGCGGCACAGACACAGCGCTGCAGTCCACTCACTTCTACCTTCACCTGTCCCACAACCTGTCCAGGGTCTCCATGGAAAGTGGAAGCTTGTCTAGGAATTAACTTACATTAAGATGATAGATTCTGGAACACCAACGTTTCCATCTGTAAACAGTGGGAAATGAAAAAGCAGTTGTTAGGTCTGGAAAAACTAAAATCTGTCTAGGAAGGCTGCTCCTAGTCTCAGAAAATACAAGTTTTCAAGCGTGATCAGCATGGCAGTAACCACCTGGGTGAAGTGTCACATATCCCCACTTCAGAAGGTGTCCACTACTTTAACATCACAACAAGTGCTGCAAACTTTCAGGCATCTTAAGATCATGTTTAATTATAATGTAGGACCTCCCAAAGCAGAATCAGTGTTGATTTAATATTGATTGATTTACACTAAACCAGCTGTCCTGTGCCACCTGTTTCATTTTCTGTGAGATCCCCCAGATCATATCTGGGCCTGCTTAGCTAACACAGACCAATAACCCCACATCCAACTTTGCCTGTTCAAGGACCATGGTTCATCAGTTTGTTACTTATGAAGTAACTCAGTTTGGAAATTCAGAACAGCACAGATTCCTGATGTGTAACTCTGAATTCTCTCAAGTTTAGTGTATAGGTTGAAGCTACCAAATGGGCACTTTGCAAAAAGATTCAAGAGTGACAGTAGATGCTGCCAGCAGAAAATTTGCCTACTGAGAAATATTGTGTAGGCAAAATGAGTGATGACAATATTCAGCTTTTCTCTGGAGTCAGCAACTTAACTAACCAAGACTTTACTGCAAGTTAGACTCACTTGTGGGATTGACTTCCACTGTAAAAGGAGGAGCAGAGGGAACAGGAGGACAAAGATACGGGGACTGGTGTTGGGTCAGCAAAGGGGAGCGGCATCCAAGCAGCTCCATTGTAATGCCACCAGTCTCCTCTCCTGTCCTCTGGTGACACAGAGGCTCACAGCTTGCTGACCCTGGCTCTCACGGCTCACATGACTTCACTGCATTAATGACCTCAGTGAGAATTTTTAAAGCTGATTGACAGAAACTTGGAAAAAAACCCATGTAGGAGCTATGAAATTGCACCATTGCCAAAGGGGAGCTTAACGCAGGGCAAGAAAGAGGCACCGGCTAAAGGCACAGGAGGTCTTTAAATAGACACCCCAGGTCTGGTCTGTACAGCATTAAGGATTGTGGTGAGTCTCTGAGGTCAAGGTAAGAAATTAATACTTACAAAGCTCAGTGAGGCTTATGCTTACAATACAGCACTAATTATCCTGTTAATCAAAGTAAAAATCCTTCAGTTTTGCAAATCCAGCCAGCAAAAGGCTGCAGATCCACAGCTCAGACACTTAACCCCCAACTACCCTACATGGTAGAAAGCAAATGAAGAGGAAGGTTTGAAAGGCTTTGAAATTTTACTCCACTCTACCTCCTTAAAACCTTCTGCCTTCATTTCTACCTTGCACCACTTGGATAAGAAATTTTTAACAAGGAGGTTTAGAGAAAAAATATAAGATGTTACCTATCCATAGCTTTTAAATCTGTAGTATATGAATGTTGTCTAGATAAAAATCTTTTGTTGGCATAAACATCCCCCTCAATCCATACTTCTGTCATGCACTGAAGTGTATGTCATATATCAAAACCTCACATATTTTATTTTGGTCAATGGAGTTCACAGTGTGGTTACTTCCAGTGAACAACAGAATTTTCTTTACTGCAAACTACTTCTTTTAAAGAAGTTTGCTGCTTTGAGATACACAGACTTTGGTTTAAATGCTACAGCAAGGGAGGAAAAAAATCAGTCTATCAAACAAGAGAAAGGTAGACCACACACAGATCACTTCTCAATTTCCAGTGTCACTGATGCGGTGAGGATATATGTTGCTTGCGAACAGCCTTGTCACTGGCTTTGGGTGGTGAAAGATCAGCAGCAGTTAAGGCTGACTGGGAAATTTTCACTGTGCACAAATCACAGTTTGAGTCTTGACATTAGAGCTGTTAACACCTGCATCTAAGCATTTCCCAACCTAGAAGCAGTCCTAGGCCTTGAAAAAAAGCACCTGCTCTCATAAATTAGAGGACCCTATCATAGCTAATTAGGTAAGTACAAGTTTTACTTTAAATTCATAATCTTGAGGGCAGACCCTCATTTGTTTAGAACTTCTTTTTAATTATGAAGAATTAAGTAGTAGAAATTATAGTGAAGCACACAAGCCATACGTATGATGTCTCTGACTTTGGGAATATCAAATATGGAAGGTGCTTTTTTCAGGCTGATCTTCCCACATGCAAATATAAAACCACAGGATAATAATTTTTAGTCCACCAGTGTCAGGTATGGTAATGGAGGTGCTGCAGCTAAGCACAATTTTTTTTTCTTGTAAAAGTAACCAAACCCCATCTTAGAAACAGTTGAGTTATTTGCCCTAGTATTCTTACTTGGATATCTAAATATCATACTGTTTTTTTGCTTAGGAACTTAATTTGCAGCCTGAATTTATTCATGGGCCATTTATACGCATTTCCTCTTGTGGCAATGTTGTCTTTTAGTTTAAATTGCTGCTCTCCCTCCCTGGTGTTTACTCCTCTGATGTATTTATAGAGAGCATTCATATCTCCTCTCAGCCTCTGTTTTGCTGGATTAAACAAGCCTTTCCCTCTATCTGTATGGCAGTCTAATGGTGATTTCCTTGCACATGGGTGTTTGGTAGTGTGCAGAGAACTGACAAAGCCATGACGCTGCCTTGTCCCTAAAGAGACAGCCTGCCTTATACAATCTAGGATTGCATTTGGTTTTCAGTATACTGAGAGCATATAGGAATTTCCGTCGTTAACTAACGTACTCTAACCTCTAACCCTTCTTTTCCCTCAACCCCCTAATGAGCTCTCAGCTTATACCACACTTCTTGTTAGCAGTCATTAGGTTATAGCCTTTTTTTTCTTTTGTACTATTAACAAATGCTACATTTCTATTATATTTGCCATTAGTCATTGGTTTTTGCTATATGACATCCAAGAATTACTCTCAGTAATAGCAATATTCTAATTGCTTTGTATCATGCTTTTTCTTATATCCATATCCAACAGAAAATCTGTGCTAGAATCTAGAAATGGTGCAAGTCATCCCAGGCAAGTACCTGCTCTAGACTAGGAAGAGGATTGGTCTTCCTCCAGCTCCAGCCTCCACCAACTGAGAAAACCACCATTTCATCAGCATGTCATCTCCTCCTGATATGGGCACAAACTGCATTTTGCTACTCCCCGAGATTCCAAACCTCTTACAACCATACTGAATCCTGGCTGTGTGACTGGAGACCTTGGGAAGAAGCCCAGGTGATGTTTTTGCATCAGTCTGGTTGCAAAGACAGAAGAGGGAACTGTCCTGTCCAACAGTGTTTTCTGATTTCTGGCCTACCTTCCTGTTCCACCTCCATGGGCAGAGACAACCACTCAAAGAAGATCAAGTATGGCTTTCTTGGTCCTTAAAGCTCTTGCAGCTTTTCATTTTGTGAACCTATTGAGGACTAGGCTTTTCACCATTTCCTCCTTACAATATCTGTTGTTTGCTTTTGGATGGTGGGAAGAGAAGCTGCTTTCTTTTCCAGCTACCATATCTGAAGCATTTGCAGCCCTTGTGCTACAAAATGACTTTCCACCCCCAATTACCTCTCATTTCCCCACTTCTACTTTACTTGTTTTGTTGAGTTTAAATTCTTGAGGGCAGCATGGCATTGTGACTATAGCACTCATCAGAGACTGCAGGATGCAACTACAAAATACAGCAACAGTAGTAATACTTCTCTCAGATCACACACAGCCTTGCTACCACAACAAAAGGCATGTGGAAATGCTTATCAATAACACTGATTACAACCCAGATGCTTAGGCTGGCTAAGTATTCTCTAATGCTCAAGAAGGCTGCACGAGAGTGATAGTCTTGCTCTAGCAGGACTCAAGTTGTTTTAGATGACTTTGGCCCAAAAGCAAATTGGTTTAATTAATACCCTATCCATATGGGCCTGGAAGCTGAAGAGCAGATGAAGCTCTTGTGAGAAAGAAAGAGAACAGAAAAGCCTGGTCCTGAGATGGCTGTTTCCAAACCTGTTTACTTAACTATTAGCGAGGGTGGCTTCTCTTTAATTTATTTACATAGAATGTTTCTGTAACCATCTGCTCTTAAGCTAAACGAAAAATTATCATCTTTCTCCTGCTGCTGTGGAGACTCCCTTGGATGTTCTTAATAATACAAAAATATCTATCATTTTAATGCAGACAGCTTGGCTAATAAAAATGATCTGTACCATTAGTAATTATGCCACAAACACAATGCAAACAAGCAGCCTTTCCCTGAAGAGGCCAAGCATAAAACACCTCTATTACCACCAGAGGCCAGAGACCATGGAGCAGCTGCGGGACTGGGCTGCTCAATTCTCTAGCACCAAAGAGCAAAGGGCAGTTTATTGAAGTTACCATTACTCGCTTCTTTAACAAGCTTTAGGTGCTTCAGTCAAACCTGCCCAGGCCCCATTTTCCTAGGGAGTTTTTCTGTAGACTATTAATACAGAGCCATATTCCTGAAGAGGGCTATCTTGGTGTCCCAACTTCTACAGTTCTCACAGTGTCAGAACCCTTTATGGCTCTGATGTATCCACCTTTGCAGTGAAGCAAGCTGATGCGGCTGGCCCCAGTTAACAGATGGGAAACTGAGGCAGAAAGTAACTTAAAGGAACAGCAGAGATGATGAAAGAAAGCAGTTAAGCAAGAAAGTTAATTCAAGACATGAAACCATTACCGAGCAATTGAAAACATCACTCTAGGTAGGGCCTACTTAATAAAGCCCCACCACAGGCAGTTTACTAATAAATGGAAGGACAGCACTATTGACCCATGTGTTGCCTGATACCACTTCAGTGTGGCCAGTGCCAGAGCAGCAGGCATGATACCTGGATGCTGTTTTTTATCGACTGCTGCTTGCTTCTACAAATGGCAGCAAATCACTTAACCTCCATGGGACAGTTTTCTCCCCCAAAAGATGCAACAAAATGTTTAGAGATTCATGGATGAATGAAATAAAACAAACCAAAGCAAGAGAGGATGAAATGCTGTTTTCTTTAAACAAATGCTAAGGGAAAAGGAGTGAGATTATACCTCAAATTATATCAATAAAATATGAACATACCTCTTTACTAAATAATTCAGTTGATAATGAAACGTGTGTAAAGAAATATAATCAATGTCTTGGGAATTTCCGACACTTTTGTAGAGAGATGAACATTCTAAGAAATAAAATGTGAAGAAATTGGAAGGTCAGTACATGCCCTGAATTCTTGTAGCCCAGAGCTCTGGCAACTCCTATGTGCAACATGAAGAAATGGCAGTGGCGCTGGCAGCTGGGCAGGGGGCTGCTAAAGGGTCGCTCACGGGAGCACACTCCAAGAAGCAAAATATTTAATCATAACTGTCTCTTGATCCCAATTTCCTTTGCTTCTCTTAGTCCATAAAATGGGGCTAAGGGAAGGTCTGCCGTGGGATTCCAGGTCATATCTGCATTTCATTTCAAAAGCTAAGGATGCACAAAGGAGGGCACTTCTTTGCTAGGCAGGCAAGAAAAGTGAGCTACAATGGATGATAACAGGCAGGCATTAATCGACTCCTCTGTGAAAGTACTGCAGAAAAGCATCAAAGCTGGTGCATCACAGGACAGATCATGCAAAAACACAACCAGCAATTTCCTGAGCTACAGCTGAGGAAGCAATCCATGCAGAGAGAGATGAAGCCATGGCTGTGAGCCAGTCCAAGAAATGCAGGGAAATACAGGAGCTTTATCCGCCAGTGTTTTATACTGAGGTTACAGATGCAAAGAGATCATTGACATGGATGGTATCTCGCCCATGAAGGGGATTATAAAGAACAAGCCAAGCTACTTTTAAAAACAATGCTTCAGATAGCTGAAGAGCAGATCTTGGCTTGCTTAGGGCTGCTAGGGAAGATTGACAACGGATGCATAGGGATCAGCTACTTTAGTTGCACTCATACCTACACAGAGGCTGCAAGCTGCAGAGCTGAAATGGGTGCAGGGAAGCTATCAAATTCCCGAGCCCCATCCCCAAATCTGTCAGCGTTTGTGAGTGACAAGCTCCAAGCAGAAGCAAGGTGAAAGGGAGGCCATTGTGCCACACCAGATAGCAGTTGCTCAACCCCACCTCATCACCATTTTTGCCTTGTATTGTTTCAAGGCCTATTAATATTCATAAGAGCCGTTTTATTGTGTTTGCACTTTTCTATCATGCTTGCAGGCGTGATCCCTTCTTGCCTTAATAGGATGCAAACCTCATGAAATCAGATCTTATTAGCCAAACTCCATCAGACACCCCCAGCAATACAGTATCTCAGTCCCCATTCCTGCTAAAGTGAAAGGGAAGCCTTTCATGGTATTGACACGTGTAGAACTCTTAATCTAATACGACATTTCAATCTTAAGAGCAGAAATGAACAGCAGTAAAACACAGTGCAGGGAATGCCACTGAATGCTGCTGAGTCAAGCCCCACAGCATTGCAGCCAAGAGATGCAGAAGTCCTTAGAAAAAAACTTTCTAATCCTAGCTTGCAAAAAAGGCTTGATCGTGTTGGTTCATTAACACCTTTATCTCACTGACAGAAGATTGCTGACTTACCCCAAATGACTTCCTCCAAACTGTTTTAGAGCACAAATCTCTTGGCTTTCTCCCACATGATAGTGATTCTGTCCTGGTGTACAACCTCACCTCTGGGGGCTTTGCACAGAGAAAACTGAAGGGAATGAGCAAGAAAAGGCAGTGCTGAGAAGTGATGATCTTATCCACCATCTCTGCTCCCTGTCTCTTCTAAGCTTTAAAACTACTGACTTGACCAACATGCATAAATTTTCAACTCCTGGTCTTGCAGAGCTGAGAGAGGAGGACGAGATTGGAGCTTGCAGTGCAGCACCAATGAGGATGCTCTGCACTTCTAGGACAAGTGCCTTGAGTCCTGCCTTATGTCTGCTCTGCACTGGTGACAACAGTAAAATAGATTGATTTTTCCAGATTCCAGGTGAAGTCTGTGCCTCTGGCAGGAAGAAAAATCATTGCTGGAGATGGAAAGTGAACAGATTTTGTAAGCCAGTGAGTGAAAACAAACACAAAATGTAGAGTGTCACATTGCCACTCAGTCATTTTCCTAAGTAGAACAGTACATTAACACAACAATTTCAAAAAAATTTCCAGCTGCAATAGCTAACAAGGACCTCAATAGGAGGCTCTTACTCACTGAATAAGAGCTGCTCAGATCTTGACCCTGAACTGCCCGAAACCTTTCTGCTTAATTCATGACCTTCACATTGGATCAACAATAACTGATAGCAATTTGATGGAAAATTGCTGACCTACTACTCTGGACACTTTGCCAGTCAGGTTTGATACAGAATGGTTCTGTAGTGTGTATCTCCCACTCTCAATGCATGGGAGCACAAGCTCTTGCCAAAGATCACATCTTATTCTTGGCAGATGGTTACGAAAATGGGACTAGGCCCATATGGATCCAAACTGCTGACAGCAGAGCTGGGATTCAGTCATAGCCTTTCTTGTCGTGGAAGGGTAAAAAGCTCTCTCAAACCCACATTACCAAAAGGTTCCAAGTGCAAGAGCTCAGGAGTATCTTATCTTCAGTAATTTCTAGTTACAGGCTTTAAAACATCATTTAAAAAAATCTGTTATGTGAACATCAAAGGAAGGGAGAAATCTGTTGCTATTATTATCTATTCAAACTTACAGCAAGGAAATTCAGCCATACTGTAAGACTATTATCTCTAACTACAAGCATTCTTCCAAGTGAGAGGATTAAGGGGAACTTGTACTGTGACCTAAGGATAGCTGTGACGTTTCAAAAAATACTCAGGTATTTAGATTTTCAAATTACTGTAAAAGGTATGTGCTGTAATTTATAGCCAGTCGAAACTGCAAAAACTAGCCAGACAAGAGTAGATTATTGTATTGACTAAGGCTTTGTACAAGGGTACCACCCCAATTCAGCATCCCAATGTATAAAGTTGGGAGGGACAGGGAATTCTGATACATAAGACTGTTTTAGGAACACTCTTCATCTCAGTTTAATTGCCACTTTCTCTGAATCAAGATCTCTCTGATTAATTTACAGGCCTCACAAAAGGTTTCTCTGAAACATGGGAATAGGTTCTCCATAGGAATAGGTTCTTGGAGCAGAATTACAGGATACTGCAGCAGCTGTTACCTCAAGGTTGTTTGTGCAGCACACTGAAATCATCCCAGCAGAGTATGATAAAGAATACCCTCTGGATCCCAGATATCTTAAACAAATGCAAGCTTTCCCAAGCCTTTCAATCAGTGTCACAGATACACAAAACCACCCCTCAATACCATGTGGCTGTCGTTACTTGTGTAGTGCCTGGAGAAAAAGATGTGTTGTGCTTTCCCTGTTGCATTCAACTAAAACTTCAAGAAACCTGTTCCTCAAGCTGTGCCAACATCATTTAGGTTGTTGGTGTGCAAACAAGGAGGCAAACAACAACAACCACAAAAAAATCGTGTTAATTTCAAGCTCCATTAGAAATGCAGGATTTGGCAGCAAAAAAAATCAATGTTTGTCCAGTGGAAAAAAAATAAACCACCAGCACGGATAGGGACAAAGAGCTGTTTTTAAGAGGATGTAAAAATCTTGGTACTCAATATGCTCTGAGCTGGGGAAAATTATTTTCTTATCACAGAGACTATTTGATTCTGACACACGGAGTATTTTCATTCGAATTATCCAGTCCCAGATACTGTCTGGCAATGTTTTCCTTCTTTATACATCTGATCATCCTCCCTGGCCTCATTTAGGGAAGCAACATCTTAATTTCTGGGAAATAGCAGGTCTCTATTAGACCCACAGTTTGTTCATCTTTAGGAAAAATCACAGTCATTTGCTGCCATGACTATGTTAATTTGTTTAAATGCAGCAAAACTCTAAAGCTCTGGGCCCTCCCAAAGCACCAGTGTGCATTAGGTTAAACTGCAGTCTACCTTGTGTATGAATTCACCAAACATCAGGGCTGCTGCCTGATGGGAAAATCCCAAGACTTGCACTTCCCAGCAGCCTACTTGTGTGCTTGTGGCCAGACCTTGCCCTTGGCTATGCAAACCCAGAGGACCCCTCTCCCTTTTAATGGGCTCTGCATGACCAGGAACCTGCCCCTATGGCAGAACTCTGCTCTACCAAGTTGCTTGGAGCATGGTGACTGATCCACCTCCTGCAGCTGCCACCTTGAGCACTTATTTTTCCTTACAGAAGCACTAAAATAACCTCCTGGGAAAAAAAAAAAAAAAGACGGGGGAAAAAAAAAAAAAAGGCAAGCCAGAAAGCCTAAACGACTCTGTTTAAAATAAAACAGATATCATCATTTTTCTACCTTTGCTGGACATTATTAGTTCCCTGCTGGCACAGTCCAGCATGGACAAAGTGACAATTATATATTACATGAGGAGACTGCAGGTAGAGAAAGTATATGATATCAGCTGTGTTTTTCTGTCACTGGCTGGAAGTTAAACACTCCTTGCCTGCAGGTATTCCTACAGGAGTGTGAAGACTAAAGTTCATCCAGAGATGAAATCTAGCTGTTCTGCTCAGCAGCCCTAAACCAAAGAGAGACCTCACTGCCAAAAAGCAAGACATAATTCCCTTTTGTTCTCAACAGATTTGTCTGTCCTCACTGTCAAGAATGAAAAATATCCCAGAGAAGATCCATTTAGCAGAGGCTACACATGAAACGACCCATATCAGGGAGGGCTAATATCGTCCTCTGGCAAGTGCACCTCAATTCTCTATGAGAAGTATCACATTGTGTGTTAGTTTTCAACAACCCAAAGATCTCAAAGTAAAGTGGAACTTGTGGAAATCAGAGAGCCAAGATCAAAACGAAATCCACCAAACACTGAGTTAAAGCCTGTCTCTAGTGTTGGAGGGTTTCTCACCTTGTATCTCAGTTATGAGGAAGAATCCTGCTACTACTGAAAAGGCCAGCACCTGACAGTGAAATGCATAAGCCAAATCAGAATGGCTCATTTCCAGATTTAATGCACAGCACTGGCATGCGTAAGCTTCTCCCTCCACTTGCAAAGCTAACTAGTTGCTTTGCAGCATGACTTCCTGCATGATTTTAAATGAGCCACAGCAAAAGTGAAGATGCTCAGTCTCCAAAGTAGACAAACCCTACCGGGATACCGAGGTAAAAGCATATGCTAACATGTGTGAGGGATCCACTAAAGTCTCAGATTGTATCAATAAGTAAACAGACAGCTTTGCAACTCTTACCAGCAGACAAGAACGATGTACACTTCAGCAGCATTACAGCATCTGTTATGCACTATCAACCAAAGAAAAGACTAGGCAGTTCTGGTGAGGGAGGGTAAGGTCAGTAACTGAAGAGATTCAACAGCTCTTGCTTCAAAGAACAAGCACAGCCATGTGTCAATTCATTCACGAATTCAGACACCAATTTAGGCTAAGTCTGTCTTTAATTTATAACTTTCTGTATTTTGACAGCCCTCTGGGACTGTTAATTCATTTGGTGTCTGTAGAGTATGTATCAAAGGATGGAAAAAAACTGCCCAAATATATTACCCAGGCAGCAAAGTGGAGAGAATACACCTTTGGCTGAAAGGCTTTTCTTTTTCCCAATGAAAGGACTTATGTTTCTTTAACCTACAATAGTTAGATATAAGGTTCAAAGGTGATTTTTCATTATACAGCTCTATTTCCAACCCAACAATTCCTCAAAAGATTAACCTCTCATATTCAAATTTCACTGGCCTGCGCTCTCTTCAAAGACACTCGTTTCTTGGGATACTTGATCAAATTGCTTCTGACCTTTTCTAGTATGCTGAGAAGCAGTGAGGAAAGCAAGAGGGAGAAGGATGGTAGGGGAGGGATATGGAGAACAGGAAAAATTCTCATAGAAGAAGAATTCTTGTTAGCCTATTCTTGAACAGCTCCACAATCAAAAGGTTTTGAAGTAGAAATTGGCATGGAAATATTTCTGCCTGAAGGATTTCAAAGAATAATCCTGGAAGGGTTCCTTGGGCATGGCTGGACTCCAGTGGGAATTAGTTTTCATTTGACCCAATTATACATGTTTAAAAAGCACATGCTGAGTATGCCTGTGGGGTTTTCTGTTAAGCTCATTAAAGAGTTGATTTTGTCCTGCACCGAGTGCTCTACCTCAGTCCCAAAAAATGCTTCCTAAAACCATGAGACTCATAAAAGTCCATAGGACACTGCATATTCTTTAAATTTAACCAGGTGTTTTGTGCTTTGCTGGATTAGACTTGATCTGTGGTTTTCCATGAATTCAGCCTTTGGTCCCAGAATGGCTTTCTAACAGAGATTCTGATCTCTGAAAATTTGCAAATGTGGCATTTTGTAAATATTTGCAAATATTAAGTTCTCTTAACAAACTTCACAGACCCATTCAAAATAATCCAGAGCTGGTCCCAAGCTATATAATAATGATGATGATGATAATAATAACAACAACAACAATAATAATACAACCCCAAGTGTGTTGAAACGGACATGTTATTAAAAAAATATTAACTGAAAGATCTGCTTCAACTCAAGTTCAGTATAAAATGCTTCAGCACAGAGAAGACAGAACCAGAAACCATTGCCTTGCTCAACAGGAAACGTTCTAGTTTATCCAGAAAACAACATGCCCTTTATAGTGCTTTTTAGAAGGAAAAAAAATTATGAAAATGAATGGTTGGATTCACAAAACTGGTGGTGCATTTAGTTTTATGTAACAGCTCAGAGGTGAGAGCATTCACCAAGGACAGAGGAAAACTAGGCTTAATGGCCCTAAAAATTCAAATTTTTATCTCCAACCTGCTTGTAGAGTACTATATACTTAGGCTACCCTGTTTTTTGGAATGGACTTCTTTTAGCATTTTCTTCTATGCAAAAATAATTAACCATGCAATGGAGCAAGAAGTGGAATTAAAGCACTCTCCCTGCCAACTCAGCATTCTCATCATCAGGACCTTCACAAGACTGCAAGAAGCACGACTAAGGGCATTGGCCTCAAAACACTCTGTAGCTTGTTAGAAAAGGAACTTTTTTAAGGAACAGAAAGCCCTCTGACCCGAAAGGATGAACTTGCATCAGCCTCTCCTATTTTCTCCATGAGCACTTAAGCTAGGAGTCTTCCACAGATAGGATAGGATCCAGGTAGTAATTTCGTGTAATATCTCCTCTCCTCCCCCTTGCTGTTTCCTCATTGAATGTTACTAGAAAATAAAGGTTTACATGAGAAGAAGATTAAGTAATTATCTTCCATCCCTTTCCTCAAACATTATAAAAAATATTGCCAAGCTCAATTATGTATGAAAAATAATTGCAGTTAAGAGAATGTAATTTAAATTTTAGTATAAGCAGACTGACCTTAACAGGCCACAGATGGACTTTATTTCCCTGGGGGAAGAAGGAAGTTCAATCACACATAGGGTTAATGCAAGACTGCAGATAATTTAGATCCCTATTTATTTACCTTATTCCCTAAATTACAGCTAAGGAGTACTGCATTCAGCATATGTATGAATAGTCAAATCAGGTTTATCATTAGCTGCCTCAGCTCCAGGAAAGAACATGTCTAATAAGGTTACTTGCAAAATTATTAGTTCAAATGAGTTACTGAGAATGTCTGTAAGAGGTTCAATTCAGACACCCCACGACAATGAAAACAGGGAAACATAGCACAAGAAAATTAAAATCCTATAAATGTTTCTAAACTTGCATACAAATTACCATATTCCATTATAATGTATTATTTGAGAACTATTGTCATATTGTAATGCAAATGTAGCAAAAAGCAGAGACAGGATTTCTCTGCAAAAATTGATGATATGTAATTTCAGAATTTTGTACACTTTCTTTTGCCTCCTTAACGTTCTCCTAGAGAGTACTTTCTCTTTGACTCTAGGGAGTCCTGTACTCTCCATTGATCCATGGTAGGGCACAACCTACGAAGTTCAAGTTCAATATAAACCGCTCACACTGGAACCCTACAACTCTTGGAAAGCACAATAAATACAGAAACTGCTACTGGACCCCAGACTGCTGTAATAGTAAGAGTTTACAAGCCATCTACTGAGATAGTTTGTAATGCATTTTCACATTTTCGTCTGGGGGTGAGGGAAGCAGGGGATGAAA
The DNA here is from genome assembly GCA_013397795.1 of Orthonyx spaldingii. Classification (NCBI taxonomy): domain Eukaryota; kingdom Metazoa; phylum Chordata; class Aves; order Passeriformes; family Orthonychidae; genus Orthonyx; species Orthonyx spaldingii. The sequence continues at coordinate 966,785 of VZTJ01001198.1, read as the reverse complement.
GTCATGGCTACATGAATGAAATGCTAGTGGCCGCACAAACTACTCCTCTGCTGGCAACAGCTGCCCCTAAAGGAGAAGCTGGAGGAAGAACATACCCATTGGGTAAACCCACTTGCTGCAAGCACCAGAAGGTCCAAATCCTCTGTGAACCATGAAACAGACAAACAAATGCTTGACAGAAATATAATTTGAGAAAATAAAAGCCCTGCTCAGCTTAGCAATGAAATATACTGGTTATTTGACCTGTTGGAGGAATAAATCTGCAGCATGCACCAATTACATCCAGACTGTGATGTGAAAAATCTCCCAAAACGGTTCCTGAGGAAGCAACATAACCTCTAACATGAAAAAATTTACTGTATGCTGGGACATTGCATTTCAAGGGTCACTGTTGTTGCAGTTTAATTGCTTGCCCTGTAAGTACTACCCAGACATTGTGTTACACTGATGTACTATTCTACTCCATGAACTGAGGTCCTGCCAAACTTAGAGCAATCTTTTAGAAGTCAGCCATTAGATTTCTTCCTCGGCATGCCTTTGAAAGGAATGATGGAAGACCAAACACAAAAATTGGGCATTGAGGAGTGGGAGCACTCTGGAAAATGCACTACAACATGAATCCACTCATAGAGAATTTTAGACAGACTTTTGCAAAAAGCGGGATTTTCTCTGGTTATTTCTTTGTAAAGGAGTAGCAGAAAGTGCAAGAAACATGAAATGTAAAAGAAAAATGAAGGTTCTTTAATGACATTTGGAAATCAATGGACAGCAGGCAAACATTCTACCTCTCCCATCAGTCAGATGGACCATGAAGGTCTGCATAGTCCTGCTATTATTCTCTAGTTGTTAGCTCATGGAAGCAACGGAGACCTGGTAAACAAGAGCTGGCTAAACAAAGAAACCTACACACTGAATCCTTGCTAATGCCAGCATTCTTCTAGTGGTCACTCTGAAGATTTTTCTCTCTCTTTGCTCTACCTCCTGATTATTTCACCTGTTTCCACTCCATGAAGACCTGCTTCCATGGGTACCACGAGCAAATCCTGCCCAATACATCAGCTAAAGGCAGGCAAACAAGGAGCCCTCTAGCCAGGGCAACCATGCAATGCATCACCTTGCACAGCATCTCTCCTCCTCTGGACTTCCGTAAACTTTCTGGAAAAGATATCTTCATTTATTTGTCATGTTCAATACTGAAAGAGAGAATAAGAAGATCTAAAGAGGCGACTTCCATCTAGCTTCCTGACAGTCACAGAAATAATGAACAGTAGTAAAGCTGATTCATGGCAGAAGATGCAGAGCAGAGGCTCATACAATTATTGTGTAAGCCTAGGTCTGAAGACAAGAATGCAGAACTGTGTCTGCAAAGCACAGGAGGAGCCCTGAGATGAAACCTGTTCAGCGGTTTGAAACATGTCCACAGAGGTATTGTTTTGCTCTCAGAAGTTACAAAGGACAAGGAAGCAGGGAAGAAACAGAAACCATCTAAAGAAAATCCAGAAGGAGAAAGAAAATTCCCCATAGATGTTCCCTCAGGATTTTTTGCAGCTACCGTCTGGTTTGAAATGCAGGATTTAATTCCATAATTTCACAAGTACAACACATTTTAAAAGTAGGAACAGGAAGGGGAGATAGTTTGGCATAAGGGTAAGCATTTAGGCAAGTATGCTGTTAGTCCGTGAGCCAGACACAGAATTAACATCTCATGAATGAATCATGTCATACAGACTGACAACCTGACAAAGCTAACCTGAGCTACACTAAAAAATCAAGTCTGTAGAACTACCCAGTCCTTTGTCTTAATCAGTACCTGTGTCTGGCACCTCTTCATCCCTCACGCAGTTTGTTTATGCAGTTAACGGTCTCGAGGCCCACACTGGTGAAGCATGGGTGACAGTCATTTTGAAACAAGCAAAAATCCTGGGGTATGGGCTATCTGAACACATTTGGTTGGTGTCTGTGTCAGAGATGGTTGTGCGCTGACAGGAAAGATCTAAAAAGGCACGGGGTCACCGGGGTGAGAAGTATCTGAGTAAGAGACAGAGCCAGACAGACGAGCAAAGTCCTCACATTACTATTTGTCCCTGAATTAAGCCTAGCCTGAGAAGAGGACTCGTGTACTAGGAATTAGATTCACTAGAAATAAGAACCATTACAGTTTGTGCATTAAAGGGATCAGGCAGCACCTGTGACCAGCACTGTGAGCATATCAATTCTGCATTTCCACGCCTGTGGCACCAGAGGAAAAAACAACGTTATGGCTACAACTGAATCATACTCTTTTGATGATTCACTCACAACAACCCTAGGGCACAATAAAAAATTGTGGCTTCCATGGTCTGCTGTCTCTCATAAGGGCTGAAATTTCAGACAGCCATGACTTGAGTTCAGATGCATTGCTAATGCATCACTTGTGCATTGCTGTCAGCATGGGGAGAGGAAGAAGAAAAAAAGTGAAAAGGGTTTCACATTTGGGCTTTGCGAGGTGAAGGCAGAGGAGATATTCTAGCATGTGCATCACAGAACTACACTATATGACAGCACATACAGGTCCTTGGGAAAAAACACTTCCCCAAACACCTGGAAAAAATGTTGCTCTAAGAACCTTAGCAGAGATGAAGGCTCAGAGGGGAAGACAAAAACTAGGATAAGCACAGTATTCAAGGTGACAAAAAGTTCAGGTGTCTCTTTACACAGCCAGAGAGGTTTTCTTTCATCACTGCAAGTGACATTACACCACTGGGGACAAAACCACTCTGCAGACTCACTGTTGTGATCCCTGATCAGGCATCATGCCTTTGCACTGGGCAACAGAGAATCTCAAGCAGACCTATACAAGGAACTGTCAGCCCATAATTTGATACATCTGGTTTTCCTCCTTTTTTCTCCAAACAGAACTTGTCAGGAGACTGTCCATCTCCAGAGTCACTGGCAGCAGAAGGGCAATGCTGAAGAGAAAAAGGACCTTGTGGCTTCCAAGAGTAGTAGAGCTGGACCACAACTTCCTGCAAGAGTTCCAGGACAAGACTCAATCATAATAATGATTTTCCAAAATACAGCACCTTGCTTTTACTCTTCGGGAAAGCTTTACTTTCTGTTTTCTCAGTTCACCTTTCTGTTAGCTGGAGTTTTCTTACACGGAACTGTGTAGTTCTTGAGCTGCCCATGACACAGCCACTCCCTCCCAAGCACATTTCTCCTGCTGCACTTCTACAGCAGGTTCCCAACAACATCTTCTTGAGAAAGTGTTCCCCAAGATCATGTTTTCCTTAAGTTCTGAACAGTGGCACAAGAGATTATCAAGCATTTTAGTAGGATGTGGAGTTTGGGGTGGGGAAGGGAAATGATGATGAAATAAAAGGTTTGAGATGTGGATGCAATTTCCAGTAAGAAAACACATAACATTCTGAAGTTAGTAATTCAATTCACTCTTCAAAACTCATGCTCCTTGAACATTCAACTCAAAGATTACCTTTTGTGGGCAGAAGGGCTGGCAAAGCTTGAGCACTGTGAAACCTTCCAAATGCCAATGGGAATGACAAAATCACTCTTAAATTAGAATGTGTGCTCAGGCAACCTGGCTCATGCCACAAAATAACTGAAGAATATAATTGTTCTCATACTCCCTGCTTGGTACTTCTTAAAATAGGAGGAAAGTGGTCTTTGCTGAAGAGATGGGGGTTGCACTAAGTTCATACAATAAAGCAAATTCTAGGCACTCAGCCTTCTACCTTAGAGTAACTTGATACTATTAAGCAATAACTAGAGCACCTTGGTATTATTAAGCAGCAACTCTTTGAAAATACAGCATCCAAAGTGAAAACAAATAGCTCAGAAATGCAAGGTATCCACGAGTTAATTTTTCTAAGTAAGAGAGAAGCAGAATCCACCTATATTTCTGACATCTTCCATTAGTTAAGTTTTCTAGATGAGCAATTCATGACACTGAAGAAACGAGAGCATTAGAATGTGAAATGAAGGGTGATGGATGGTGACTGTAGCAAAGAAAATGATAAATCATGATCTGAGCTATAGATGTGCAGTTCTGGAGAATGTGGCTTCTTCTGACTCCACCAAACTGTGTTAGACCACAGCTTTCCAATTACATCCCTCTGTATTCTTCTTGCTGTGAAATTAAGCCAGGGTTGTAGCCCTCATGAATGAACTATAACCAAGAGGGAACTAAGAAGTCCTAGATATGCTACTGTATAAATCAACGTGGAGCACACATCTATATCTACAATACTATGCACAATTATGATTTTTCCACCTTGAAAAGAACATAACAGAACTAGATAAAATAATGTTGCAATTCTGTTGGTTGACAAGTTATAAAGCAGCTTCCAGATGAGAATGAAATAAACTGTTTAGATCTCTGAAGCTTGGAAAAGATATGACTGAGGATGAATATGATAAAAAACTTTAAAACCATGAATGGTATACTGAGTTTGAATAGGGGATGATTATTCATTACTTTTAATACCATACTAGGAGTCAGCCAGTAAAATGATCAAGCAGCAGGTTTAAAATAAACAAAAGGAAGGATTTTTTTAGATAACACATACTTGAATTGTGGAATTAGACCATGGATTTCTCTGGAGGTCAAAAGTATAAGTGGCTCCAAATGTAGTTAGATAAATTCACTGAGGACAGGTCTATCAGTGACTATCAGACATGATGGTTCAGATGAAGTATTTGGCTCAGAAAATGCAGATTTCTAGAAGCTAGAGAGACCTATTGGGGAACATTCACCACAAACCTCCTCTAGCAGGGGAGTGGAAAACACACAATAACACTTAAAAGTCTCAAAAACATCTCACTCTGAAGGCAAGTCTGACCACTGACCCAGGCAGATTCACTGTGGCCTATGCAATGGTATGCCTAGTATCACAGACCACCTTGGGAGTGCCAGCTAGAAAGAGATTTAAGAATAGGATGAATAAATTTCACTGGATTACAGAACAAAGGCAATTATTTGGATTATGCAATTGAGAAGAAAAACAGGTGCAGTAATTCTGAAGGAGCTCTGCCATAAACTTTCATTGTCTCCTTGAATCTTGGGAAGTGTCTGTTTTGTGCAGTCTTCTGGGGAAATCAGGAAAACAACAACGTGCATTAATATCTACTTGAAACTTAATTCTGAATTTCTGCTCTGGATTCTGTCCAGTGCTTCCTCCCATATCAAGGTGTAGAGGACAAACCCAGCAACACTTCACTACTGAGTATTATTTCAGAGAACTAAGTTGGAGATGATTCCCAACTGGCGCAGAGGGCTTGAATTCACAGTACAATAAGGTGTCTCATGCATTCAAATAATGACTTAGAAGTATCGTCTCACTAAATGTCTAGAATTGTTTTTTTCTTAGGGCAAGGACATCTGATGATATAAAAGGCATCTCATACTGCCTTTCTTATCCCTCACCCACTCTTTGATATAGGTAAGTACATTATCCTGCAGCCATAGTTAAGTGACATATAGGAGGAAGGCAAAGGAAACAACCCTAAATGCATCTGGGGGCAAATTCACTTTTGGTTGTTGGAGGAGACTTTTTAGATGCAGTGATTTCTTATGACTTACTACATGCCTGGATTATCACAGATTATGTTGCTTCCCTAGACAACAAAATCCTCTTTTTGATCTCACAGTGTCATACAAATCACCAAGCATAAAACATATTCATGCTGCAATGATTTTCTGATAATCTCATGACCTCTAACAGGGTGCACGATGCAGCTAGATATGGTACACATCACATTAATATTGCTGACAACTCACTTGACAACAGGGAGTTTACACATCATCACCTTTTTCCTACTATACAAGTGAAACATCCCATGTTCATCTGAAAGTTTTTCTCAGCTATTTAAAAGCATTTTAGAGTTGACTATGTTACACTTAAGTGTTTCACCACTACTATCACAGAATCAGAGAAAAATTCATATACCATTGCACTTGAGACTTTCAACTTGTCTTTGGCAGCACACAGAGACCAAACATCATACACAGACCAGACAGGTGTCTGCTCCATGCAGAAGCCTGCTCGCCCAGTGGAGGGACAACCCCGTAAAAAGTCATCTGTGTAAAGCATCAGAGTAACAGCTCAATTATTTGAGCAATGTGAGGAGACTACTGTTACTTAAATATACATGTGCATCACTTTCCTAATGTAACTTGCCATTGAGCTATCTTTGTTTTTCTCATTTCACTTCCTACATTCAAAATGTCACCAGCCATCACTTCCCAATAGTCATGTCACACTGAAAAAGGCCAGTGACTCCCAGACACTAATTTTTTTTCCAGCACATTAAGTATGTATGAAATCCTTTCAGGCCCAGTGTCTCTGAAGACAACATTGTTCTGGTCTCCACAGCCTCCCTGAAAGGGCCCTAGGACTTCTGTGCCACACCACGGTTCTTAGTCTGCAAGATAGGGTTGTTGCCATCTAGAACTTCATCTCCTCAAGGCCAGTATCTCTTTCCTACCCCTTCAGTCTTCTGCACTTTGACTTCTTAAGGTGTTTGTGAATTCTTGACTAAATCTCCATCCCAAGCTCCGAAGTGACTGGGGTCCAGCAGAGTCTCACTCTAGGGGACAGGCAGTTCAGCAGCCCAAAGAGCTAGTGCCAGGAACGCTTTTAATATTAGTATGGCCTCAGAATTCATTTGGTGCTTTTGCCTCCTATTTAATCCTAAACTTGGATAAACAATAACTAGGGTGTCAACCTATGATCTTTGTTCTCTCACGCACTATCTTACTGCATTCTCACTGGATAGACTTTCCCTTTGCTGGGACTGCAAGCTCTACTGAGACAGAAACATCTCTCATACTCTGGGGAAAATCCAATTCATATTGCCAACAACAATAGATCTCAGTGAAAATTCTGCACACGCAAGAACTATGAAATTAGGTACAACCTGATAGCATTTGGTCATAATAGCTGTGACATCATTCAGAATGATCTGGTTTGGGAGAGTTACCAGCAAAGCAAAGGGACAGCACCCACACAGTGTGATTCCATGGACTTGCCTCCACCTTCGCTCACAAGCTTCTTGCAGTCATCGTGAAAATGCTGAAATACATCTTTTCATGCCAAAATCTCTCTCCAGGGAACTGATACTGTGAATAGCATGGACAATGCTGGCTGTAAGTTAACTAGAGAACAGGCTCAAGAGAGCAAGACCGCAGCACCATGAAAGAGAACGCTACCAGGGCAAACACATATCTGAAGCAACGGGTCAGGTCTTTTTCTCACAGAACTGCTCAGCTTCGTGTTTCGCCAGTCAGGAAGTCAGAGTGCACTCTGAAAAGCAAAGATCTCGTGCTCATTAAAAATGGTTACATTTCAGACACATTAATTTGCAAGCATCCCCCATGTGAACAACTTCTGCTACTTAAATTTTTCTTTTAAATATAATGAAAATAAAACTCTTGCACATTAATCCAAAAGAAGATGCTGTGTTATCTTATTTTCTTCATTGTTGTCCCTAAAGTATCAGCCTCATCATAAACAATCCTTTTGTCCTCCAGGTACACCACAAACAAATATCTTCAGACAAAACCATTTCCAGCTCTTTTTTCATGAGTGAACGTTCTTTGCACCCTGTAGTGCATTATCTCTAAAACGTCTTCCAAAGATCAAATCCATCCCACGGTTCCTATAAAAGGTCACGTTTTGCAATGTAGCCTACAGAACAATGACATTTCAAGGATCAAAGAAAAGGTTAAAATATTCCTATAAATCTATTCTTTGGACTTTTAAGTATTTTCTACACAGAGGGAAATGTCATTTTTCTTCAGGAGCAACTGAGGGCTCTGTGATGGGTAATGGGTCTGTTATGTTTTATATGGTGAAAGAAAGATGCACTTCACTCCCCAACTCATGCAAATGAAACCTTATTTAATTTTAAACCACATTTATTTATTTAGATTTAATCTAAAACTCCCACATCAAAGCAAACAGAAAAACAACAAATACTATTGGGGCCTTAATAAAAAGAAATTGCGGCAAGCCAAAATAAAACTCAGAGGAGCAGCTTCTGCATAACGTTATAAATTATGGCCTTGTAGAGCACCCCAGCCCGTGAAATCCTTTACTCAGTCAGGCTGACGCCGAGTGAATGCTGAGGATTTAATTCAGTCGCTTAATGCTCCGTAAATCTGAGCTGGCATTGAATTTTGAGATCTGGAGCTTGGTGGTTAGAATTACGGCAGTGAGGTGGAGAAGCTTTTGTGGTGAGAAAGCAGACGGTACCCTCTCTGGGCTCCCAGGAGGCCATTTCCAGGTTCTAAATGAAATGAGCTTATGGCTCCCACTCACTTCTTAATTAGCACTAAATTACACTCACACAGACGGCAGATACTGTACGCAGGGGAAAGTGGCAGGCTAGAAAAGACTGGGTGATAGTGAGAAGCCACACTTTCTATTCCCCCCGTTCACAGCAGCAGGACTGTCTCACCCCTGCTGCTCAGGTCCTTCTGGCTCATGGTACATTTCTAACTTCACACATTCTTTATTTGAAATGATTTGTAAACGGGAAACGGAATGGCTCAGGAATCAGAAAGAAGATATAAAACTTCATTGTTTTAGCTGGAATTGGATTTATTCATGCCAGTTCCTAGTCAGGCAAAACTCTCCACAACAAAAATCGAAATACTGCAGATGCTAATGGGCTGCCTCACTCTTGGTCGTCTCACCAGTGCCACATGGAGGACCAAACGATCAACCCAGTCTTCAATTCCTACACAACAAAGATAAAACCCATTGCAGGAGAAGCACTCTGTGCATTTTAGCCTGTTTTGATGTTCACAGTTACAAAGCAGAGCAGTTATAAAGCAGAACTATTTAACTTTACAGTGCTGGCACGAAAATCATTAAGAGTACGGCATTGAGGGCACGAACATGATAATGGCCAGAAGAGAAGCTTACCTCATACCTGACCAATGGGAATTCTTCAGAAAGAAAAGCTATCTTCTCCCAGTTTCCCTTATAAGTCTGAGATCCCTATGTTTCGTATTTGTGGATACAACTTAGGTAACTGGCCTCTGCTCCTTCTTGTAAACATCAATGTTGGGCTCGCCTCAGTGCCAGTAGTGGCTTCTTATGGGGCACCTGAGCAGAGTCAGGCTAAAACCAGGACACCAGGAACCAAGTTTTACAACATTTTGATCACCCACAGCACCTCACAGACCTATTTATAGGCATCCAGCATACAGACCACAAATACTCCTGCTCAGCCCAGACACCACCTCTACATGAATCCGCAGATGCTTTTGTGTTCGTACACAGACTGTTTTTGTGAATTCCAGATGCTACATAAAGCCATACTCAGAATAGCTGAGACCGCTGTGACCATGTTCTAACTGTAGTTCTAATCATCCATGTTCTAATCATTTTCAAACTCAGTTATTGGTTACATCAGAGATTTCTGACTCTAGATGGAGAATCCTCATCCCAGGCATCTGGGTCACGTCACCATGCTCTTCTGCATGGCCATATAATTTTCATAATTTATTGAACTCATTCACTGTTGTTTGCTGTTGTTTTTTGTTGGGTTGGTTTTTTGCTATTTTTTTCATATTTCCTTTCTTTCTCTGGATCTTCCTTGCTTATTAATTACCAATCATTGAATCATACTAGAAGACTTTCCAGACTGAACTGGTGAAAGGTTTATTTTTGTACTGCTTCCTCTTTTCTCATGTTCATATATCCTCACCTCACTAATTGTGTAAATTCTGGACATCTTCAGCATTGCACCAGACTTCCTATTCGTGTCTTTTCCACATGCTGAAGCATCCAATTCTGCTCTGTGTTCTCCTTACACCAATAGTTTACATCCACTTTATAATCAGACAACCCCTGCAATTCTTAAAACCCTTGGTCCCATCTCAGATCTTAGCAATCATAACCTAAAGACAGGACTTAACTGACCTGTGACTAGGAGACAAAGGATTTTTAGCCCTAAGAGCCTCTTGGGTATACAGAAATAGAGTTGTACAATAGAGTATGTGCTTGTGCAAAAGAATTGGACCTATAAGGACCAGTTACTTCAAGGCTCACTTGTCTTTTGTGCTGTCTGGTGCTTACAAGACAGGAGGACATGAACAAAAGATTCCAACCTTCAGCACAGTCCTGATTAAGACTTCCGGCTATTACAAAAACAAACAAAAAAACCCACCCCAACCACCCCCAAAACAAAACAACAAGCAAACAAAAAAACCCAAACCAACAAAAAACCCAAACCCCTAAAGTTAAGAAAACTATGTTATTTCAGAATTGCCTTCATTACTTCTGCTGGATGACTTTGTTCTGTAACACAACAATGTATTCTGTTCCACTTGCTTAAAATAAACAATTGCTCTATAGCTTGTCAACAAAGCTCCATTTTCAATCACCCAGAGAGACAAGGCAAAGCACATCTTGCAGTGCTCCTATTGCTATAAGAAGGGTTTGGGGGCACTTCAAGCTGAGAATTTCTTTTGCTTTGCCTTAGAGTGATTTGCTGCCTAAGATATGACAGATTTGTGTTGACAACTGGACCTTAGGAGTTTAAGGAAATCCTAAAGCAAAAAGGGAATATTTATTGACAAGCTTATGTCTTGCTCTGGATCCAAAATTCTCTTCCTTCCAGACCAGAGCAACCATTAAAACAAAGAAAACTGGAGATGATAACACAGTGGCTAACAGGAGAGTGGATGGTGTAAGGGCAGATCACCTTGCACAACTTGATTCAGAATCCTACACGTCTGTCACAGAAAGAGTAATGATGGTTTGCTGCTTTCAACAGGACTTGTGGCATTTACTTTTTGTATTGAGTGTTATACCTTCACCTTCTGCAGAGTCAGGCTGAGCAGAGAAAAAAAGCACCAACTAGGATTTCAGCAAAGAAAAAACTACCAGGGATGCAGTGGGGAAAAAAAAAAAATCAATCTTTCCCTTCTACTAACGAATAAACCATAATCCTACCTGCACATAATGTAAAACATCTTTGAACCTACAGTGCTGCCAGGATTAAAGGAGATTAATTTTTAAGAAATGGGAAAGATATTAAGATTCTTCAACATGTATAAGGCACAGGCAGCAGCTGAGCTATACAGTTTGAGCTGAGAAGTGGTTTGCATTTTGTGTGTGAGGGAAGAAGGCAGTTGCTCACCTGTGCTGCCTCACAATCTTTACAATCAACAGACATAGAAAAGACACACTGACGAAGGCAAAAATTTGCAAGGGAATTCGCAAGACAGGCTGCCCTGTCCCCTTCTTTTAGAAAACTCCAAGAATAAATCAAAGAAAGGATGAAGAGAGAACAAGCGCAGGGAGCTGTCAGCACAGTGCAGTTTTCGGCTGTTCAGCTTCCACACCAGGGAAACAGAGATCCGTTTCATGTGCTGACCTGACCAAGGAAAATGACAGTGAAGGACAAGGACACGTAGGAGGGTTGCTAGCTTTGAGTTAGTAGTACCAAAGGTCTTGGAACTGGTCTGAATAAATCAGCACAATTAGACCCCAATTACAGCCTTTATGTGCTACCACAATATAAATATTTAATAAGAAGCATGATGACTAGAAGACCATTATTAATCTGCAGCTAAGCACTTAGTGAAAGCAGAGCTTCTGGAGAAGATGAGGTGTTCCAAGAGGTTACACAAGAACACAAGATCATAAATTTAGAACAAAGACACCTGGAAAATTTGGCCCTGTAACTGCACATGCTTTGGAGGTAGAGATTCCAGGGAAGAGGCAGAAGAAACTCAGACAATGTGAAGAACAAGCACCCAGCTGAGATCATCTTCTCCTTTTTGCTCAGACTCCAAAGAGATCATGGCATGGGGTGCGCAGCAATAGCTCCCTGGAGAGCATGGGTGAGAGAGGAAGGTCCAGACCTACAGGTAGGAGTGAAGGAGCTGGGAAGGTCCTCAGAAATGAGACCTGGTTAGAACCTGGAAACCCTTCGGAAGCCTTTTATTCCAAAATAAAGCTACAGGGAAGATGTAGACTTTAGCAAGACAAGTAGTTTTGGTTCAAGTCTGAAATACAGCCTCTTAAAAGGTTTTTTAAAAGGCTCTACAGAGTAAAGAAGATTCCAGCGAAAGCAATGTCCTTAAAGTGGCTAATGAAATTCTTTAAAATTCTGAGGCAGGAGATAAAAGACACAGGACGACGTTGGAAACGAGAAGTTAAATTACAGAACTTCCTCAAAGCAGAGGAAATTGTTCTCTGTAGTTCAAGAGATAAAAAGCATACAGAAACAAAAAGAGAGGCTTAAAAAAAGCCTTTTAAGTTGCAGTCGGTATGCTTTCAGCAAGGTACATCTTTCTCACATTTTTACTGTATGCTTATATACAAATAAGATTCCTTAATAAAAAAGGCCCATTAGAAAACATGAACTTACACGATTAATTTATTAGAAAAAGAGTTTATAAGAAATTCTGGGCCATTAGAAGTGTAAGTAGCATGGCAAAAGAGCAGACCCAACAGCCAGATAAGGATGGCCATGTTCCCCCCTAGCACGTAACATTCCAGTCTGATAAGAAGAGAGTCAAGACAGAAGGCACCTTGCGTGACAGGACAGCAGCAATTCAACAAACCACCGAGCACAGAAGACAGCCTAAGCTGTTGAACACAAGCACGGTGCTGCCTGCCTTCAGGCCGTGCAGATGAGAGAGCATCGGGGGACACAGCACACTCGTAGGGTGCACAGATGGTACACACAGTAACATCTCTTAAAGGGGTTCCAAATATACGGGCAAATGAAGGCAGCAGCATTTGCTTTTATTTACAATCCAGGGAGGTGGGCTGTGAGGTGCTGTGTAGTACCTTGGTTATCATATTGAACCTGCATTTGTAGGACTTGTACCTCAGCCCTAGGCAGGATGGTGCAGGAAACATATTGTGCTTTCAGGGAAGCAGGAGAGGAGACAGCTCAGGTTCCCACCCTGGACCAGCTCACCATCTTACACTGACAGGTTCCTGAAGACACACAAATTTTCAAGGAAATAGGTTGTCTGGAGATTAAAGACAAATTGTCATAAAGCTTTAAGGAAGTTCACTCACTCCTTCCTTCCTTCATAATTTTGTTAGCCTCTTCAATGTGGTGGAGATGAGGCACTGTATTCTGGGCTGGGAATGTTACAGTCAGACACAGAGAAGCATAGCTGCACTATCCTTCTTCACCAGAGCTCTGTCTGCCAGGCTGACAGCCAGGGAAGCCAGACTGAAAAGCTGCTTGCAGAGACAGCAGACACCTGACAAGAAGTCACTCTGACTGATATGGCACTGTTGCAGCACCCAGCATTCTTCTCAGCTGTCCTTCCTGAAAAGCTTCTCACATAAAGGAAGGCATGCAGACTCACTTTGTTTCAGGAGGACAGAGAAAGCAAAAAGGTGAAGAAATGCATTATTGAAAAACAAGCAATTCTATTATGTTAACACCTATAGGATCATAGAATTTTAGAATTATTTGGGTTGGAAGGGACCTTGACGAGCATTCAGATCTGAATCCCCTGCTGTGGGTAAGGACATCTTCCACTAGATCAGGTTGCTCAAAGCCCCATCCAGTCTTGCCTTGAACACTTCCAGTGATGGGGCATCCACAGCTTCTCTAGGCAACCTGTTCCAGTGCTTCACCACCCTCACAGGAAGAACTTCTTCCTAACATCTAATCTAAACCCACTCTCTTTCAGTTTGAAGCCATTCCCCACTGTCTTGTCACTAGTGCAATAAAATCTTCCTGGAGCCTTCTCTTCTCCAGGTTGAACAGCCCCACCTCTTTCAGCCTGTCTTCACAGGAGAAGTGCTCCAGAGCTCTGATCATCTTCCTCACTCTCCTCTGGACTTCATCCAGGAAGTCCATGTTCTTCTTATATTGGAGACCCTAGAGCTGGACTCAGTACTTTAGGTTGGGGTCTCATGAAAATGGAATAGAGGGGGAGACTCATCTCCCCCAACCTCCTGTCCACATTGCTTTTGGTGCAGCCCAGGACATGGCTGGCTCCTTGGGCTGCAGGAGCACATTGCTGGGTTATATTGAGCTTCTCATCCACCAACACCTAACAATCCTTTTCCTCAGGGCTGTTATCAATCGATTCTTTGCCCAACCTGTGTTTGTACTTGGGATTGCCCCAGTCCAGTTGCACTTGGCTGTGCTGAACTTCATGAGGTTCACCCAGACCCACCTCTCAAGCCTGCCAAGGTCCCTCTGGATGTCATCCCTTCCCTCCAGAGTGTCAATCACACCACACAGCCTGGTGTTGTCAGCAGCCTTGCTGAGGGTGAGCTCAGTCCCACTGTCCCTGTCACTGACAACAGCGTTAAACAGTGTTGGCCCCAATACCAACTCCTGAGGAATAGCTCTTGTCACTGGTCTGCATCTGGACATGGAGGTGTTGACTGCAACTCTTTGAGTGTGACCATCCAGTCAGTTCCCTAACCACCAAGTGATCCAAATAAGTTGCATCTCCACGCATATTACTGACTGAGCTTGCATTTTGGCATCTCCACAACACAAGCACTTGCAGAGAAATGCTGAGTGTCCCAGAGTTAGCATTCTTCTTTCCAGAAGCAGGCTGGGCTGTTTTAAAGTACTCTGCAGAACATTTCATATATGTCTCTATATTATGAATTAGAAAAGCCACAACTCAAGATGGATTAAGTTGGAAAAAGCTATTATCTGTGACTCCACAAATACAGACCTCCTGGCAGTTATATTACAATACTGGGGAGACACCAGGATGTGGTAAGGGATCCTGCCAAAGTTGTGTAACCTGCCTCTAATAGCTCAAGTTACACACATGTAGGACGGGATACAAAGCAGAGTTTATTAAAATCAGACACTAAAGATGAATGGAACTTTTCTAAAGAAAGATATTATACAACAGAATGAGAATTTGTTCACTGGGTAAACTTGTCCTGAAGCTAAAGTAGGGATGCCTGACCCGTCACAGGAAGTTAAGGGTCAATACCAAATTAATGAGATCAGTGGCCCCATTAGTCTTCACATAATGAACACCAGCTCAAATCAAACCTTCTTCCCGAAATACTTGAAGACATTTTATACTGGCAACAAATTTACCTTATTGAACCTAAAATCATATAAAAGTGATTTAAATGTACTGAACTCAAGACACTCCCTGAAACGCAGAAGCCACTTTGAAACAGTACCACAGCAGAAGGTAGACTGATACCATAAATTAGTGCATTAACCTTCAACTCTTGGAGAGCTGAGTGAGGTCACCAGGGTAATAAATTTTGGTGTTGCCCCCACAGGCTTTGGTGGATATTTGCCCGTTGCAGAAGTTACACAGTATGGCAGCACGCTGCAAACGGCATCATCCGCTCAGAAATAGCACACAGCTGGGACAGATGGGGAAAGCACAAGCAAAGCTATTCTGAGTTCGCAGCCTTGGAGAAAAGGATGGATAAACAGAAATAGAATATGAAGTTTACAACAATGGAGGATTAAGAAGTGCTGGCAAATTATGGGACACGACATGCCCATTTCCTGCTCTGACTTCCTTTCCTTTTCTGGTTTGTAGTTCCAATTCCAGCTTTTATCTGATCTTTTTCACACAAAAATCTGTGCAAGCAGGAATGAAACCAGGCTTAACTGTTCATACTACCAAATTGAAATGGCACTTTCATCAAGTCCAACAAGCTGAAAAGACTGGCTAGCACAAATTACCAGCTGCATTCCTACTTCTCCTGATTTCAGTGATTTCTGCAGTTAAGACACAAGATACCTGAACAGCAACCTGGGAGTTGTATGTTCAGCCTGCTCATCAAGCACAGACTGGAGGTGGATTTTGAATATATTTTATTTCCCATGAAGGCACTTAAAAGAAATAGCCGGATTCTCAGTGGGAGCTGGATAGTGCCCTCATGTTAACAACTTTTGAAAAAAACTGGTGCAAAAGACAGACTTTAGGGCAAATGTAATACTTCTGGAAGTCAGGTTGCCATTACCAAGACGTGACTATTGTTCAGTGTGACAAAACATCCCAAGCATACTTAAGAACAATGAGGATATATTTTCCACCTCAGAAAAACTCATCTCCGTGAAGACCTAGGGCTTCCTGTGTCTTGGTAAGAAAAGGAAACATGAATTACAGCCAGAGTGTTGCTTAGGGACTGCTTTAAACTAAACCTATGTTCTCCAGAAACCAAGTACTGAGGGAATTAAACAATAAACCCAAGCAGTATTTTATCACTTATTACTGATTTATTCCCTTGTGTTGCAGGTAGGGAAAGGAAAAAAATGAAAAGAGGGAAAGTCAGAAATCCTGGTAAGCAAATATTCCTCCACAGCTCACATGCACTTCTCGTATCTGCCCTTAGGACAATACAGCAGTCAGCACCTTGCCACAGCTGTGGTTGAGTGGTTTTAAGAACAAAAGGAAAGCATGCAGATCACCTGGAGGTTTGGAACCATGTGAGAAAAGTCTCTCTGTACCACTCAACCTCCTACCAGAGCACATTCCTCCAATGGGACCCTGCCACATTTTACAGCAGAAGAGACAATCTATGTCATTGAACATGTGCTTACACCTATACGGCTGTCAGGACTTAAACATGTTTTCCCCAGAGTGCACTTGGATTCTGAACACACCTTGAATTTGGCAAAGCCACAGGAAGCAATGCAACTGGTCCTCCCTCTCCACCAAAAATTACACCAGCTGTGACATTGTTGTGTTGTATTTATGGAAAAAAAAACTTTTAAGCTACTCATAACACAATGCCTTGCTCATTAGCTCTGGCTAACAGCTAGAGCTCACCTGGCAGCTGTGTTTGCTGGGCCATTCTCAATTCTGTGCATTTTACATTGTGAATTTACTTCAGTTATTGAACGGGAAACTCAGGTGCTGAGTGTAAAACTAAACCCAATATTCTTCCACAAAGCAATTTGGAGGAGACTGTTGAAGGATGCTGCTACAGAAAGGCCTAGGATTACGCACAGACTCATGTCCCACAAAGAACTATATGCTAATTCAAATGAGATCTTAAGAATTTTTTACTGAGAATTTCCATTTTCCATTTAAATACATTGTGAATCTATGTTCTTTGCCAGTGAAATTGCTTAAAATGGCATGAAATTGAATGCCCTCCCAACAAACACCACCTCACAAGACTCATAAAGCAAATGCTGATATTGAGACTAGACAAGATTAAATTCTACTATTTAGAGTGTAACAGTTTATAATTAGGGCAGCACTGGTCTTTGTTGAAAATGTAAAATGTTTTTGTATCAAATGCACTAGAAGGATGATCAAATTCTATCACTTTTTCATAGCTTTGAATAAAGATTTTATCGTAAACCAGGGAAATGTTAATAAACATTTAAACTGATTAAAAAAACCTATTAATATTGAATAACTCCCTACTTATCTGCAGATACCATACAACAGCAAACCGAAGATGCTGAAAAGGACAGAATAGTTCAATGAAAGTTTCTGCTCAAATACAACTCTTTGTTATGAAGAAATTGCATTAAGGACACTGGACATCAGTGCAGTTTCCTAACTGGGTACCAAAGCTACTGCTTGCACATTTACTGTGTGAGCCACACACAGCACACAAATAAATGAGACTGTAGTGCTATTTGCTTTGTGATTTGCATTTCACAGTGGCAACAGGACAGGCCAAACAAAGCATTTCCTGAATAACAATTATTTACTTCCAGACAATTAAATCACTTTGGTTTAGATTGTATTTATATCAGGGTGGGAAGCAATATGCTGTAACCGTTCAAGAACACGGATCCTTACATGGTTGTTTCTGTTTTATAATAAACCAGAAACGTATTTAACTAATACCTGTTCAAGTAATTAACCTATTATAAAGAAAAAGTAAGTCAATGCACCAAGGTTATGCATCTAAAAGAACTTTACTTTGTTTCTTTCATTTAAATTTCAAAGTCGATGTCAATGTTGTTTCATATCTACAAAGACAATTATTTCATGCACTGTCAGGTTACTTGCAAATCATCACAAATACACCAGGGTCTACCAGGATACTGATTTCAAAGTGCATTGATATTCCACAGTCTTCTCCCTCTGTAGTACCTGGATGGATTGGATTCCCTAGTCTACCTTTCAGTTATTAAACTTTTCCTTCTTCCAAATTAAGAGAATGAATACTCACTGCAGACATGTTATGTGATCCTTGGCTTTTCAAGGTTTGATCTCTATAACTGCAGACTGTCTCTGAACTGTGTTGCTCATTTTCATATGGACTGACTTTTGCAGTGTCACAGCTCTCTGTTAAGAGATGCTCCCGTGCAGAACTGACACTCTACATTAATGCTGATGGTCTGAAAAACAGCACATTGTTATGCACTATTCTTCTTCTCTTTTCATACTGTGTTGCTTCACAGGTGTTCCCTCAGGTAACTGAAGATAAGCTGTCTCAGGCTTACATCAATCTTCATGCTGGTACAAACAAAACTGCTTAAAATTTTCCAAGTTGAGTACTGTGTTTCAGTAAGAGTTTTTTCTTTAGCTCCTTCTGATGCTTTTGAATAATATTAGCCACAATAAGAACCCTTGTAATGCTCAAGAGCTGTCCTCTGTAGCTTGGACCTCTAGAAATTGAAGTTGCTTCCTAACATAATTTCAAAAACAGTATTTATTTTGAAATGTTTAAATGCATCTCTTGTGTTATGCAGCATTGTTCCATAGATTAAGACTACTTTGTCCTCTGTATGGAAAAAGTGATAGAGGCTCTTTTTATTCAGAGTGAAGAATCTTATCATAAAGAATTCTGATACTTGATTCTTTGCTTAAATTGAATCCCCATTAGATCACCCTAAAAAATTATCCATATTCTTGTTAATTTCAAACTCTAAATACACTTGCAGCATGTCTTATAAATGGCCTTGTAGTCAAGTTACACCTATATAAACTTTTCAATGTCTGTCCTCACAAGTCACTTCCATACCCTCTTTAGTCATCACTGCTGCTTCTCTGCATGGAGTTTTCACTATGAACGTATAAACAGATACAGATACCAAAGACATTTTGTGTTGTCTCGTAAAGTGCAACAATTGAGCTCACTTATGGGGACACAGTATTGAAAAACACCCATCAAGATTATTTACAAGCCATGACTGGACCACTATTGATAGCTCTGGTATACAAGAATAAACATCTGAGGCTGGTGAGCAGAAGGGGAGTGCACTGACAGCCAAGCTCTGAAATAAAGGATTGCAGTGAAGTCAAAAGCCTGATGGTTTTTGTAAAGAGTTATGATTCTGACCATTTTTCTATTCCCCAGGCAACAGCGTGCACCTGCTATCTTCAAAAAGCAATGTACTTGTTGCATAAGCAGGTGCTGCACTGGTCCCCTACTTTCCTAGTGATCACCCTTAAAGATAACCTGTCCATTTCAAATACCACAGTGAGGCTGCTGTTACAGACAAGATCTTGACACACGCACAAAACCTTCTGCAAAAGTCATGCCACACCTTCCTGAACCAACAGCTCAGCACGTGCTTTTTCTTTCTGATGCACACATTTCGTTCACAAAGATACCTCATGGACCCAATGACATTAAGAAAACGACTTTGGCTCATGGATGCCACAGATCAGACCCTATCAGGCAACTTTTAGAAATGTAAGTAAGAGAGCTCTTCCTGGAGCCCCTCATCCAATCCCACATGCCAGTAGCTGCCCCTTGCTGCAAGCGGATGGAGTGGGAACGTGCATATCACAATGAACTACAGAGCAAATCCTGCTATCTGATGAGCCTTTCCTATGCAATTCTTCCCCCTCCCAGAAAAATAGTGCAGACAGTTCACAGTTCTCTCTTTTCAGTCTAAAGAGAGCCATTCCTCAAGTGCTGCTTCTTAACAGGTGGGCAACTCCCAGAATTCAACAGTATTCAAGTAGGAAACACTTTACCTTTAACAAGCTCCAGCCACTCTAACCAGATTGTCAATAAACAGAGCATATTGCACAGATGGACTAATAACGCAACCCTAATTCAATTGCCTACAACCATCTTCTGTGCACACTCTATTAAAAGCAGCCATTCGGCTTGCAGCAGCTCAGAAACGAGGACAGGGTCCCCTTCTGAAGGAGAGCAGGGAGGAGCACCGACTTTGATCAGCCAGCAACTGTGAGGCAGCTCCCTCAACACCTCACTGACAAGTTGCCTGCAACCTCACGCCTGTGTGTGGTGGCCAGCAGCCACCTCAGTGGGGAAAGAAGCCTGCTCTTTATCCTTGGCTAACCTTTCAGCCATGTGGCTTTTAAGTGACTCAGCTACCTGAACGAGAAGCCTGACAGCCTCACCCACCATCCTGCATCAATATCTGTATCTGAAGAGATAATTCAACAGCAAATACTCAAGTCCTGTTAACCTGCTTGCCCTGTTGTCCAAGTAGCCCACACAGAATGAAGGCTCCCAAAGAAACCCGTGTCCCAGAACTATGATCATAATGGTGTGAATTGCTGGTCTTTAGCTTATATTCAACTTCTGCATTGATTTCTAGATGCTTTCTTTCTCTCAACACTAACTAGGCAGCAGTATGAGCAAAGTTTTGGTATAGGAAAGAGTGATAGGAACAAAAATCCACTGGTATTATTTTCTAAGTTTGCTCTACCTCTTTAAAAGTCAGACTGCCAGAAGCCACAGGCTGATGCATAACATTCATCATTATCTTTTGCAGACAGTACCTTTGAAGTGCACAAGAATCAAATCAGTTGCAAATAGGGGACCTGAGGCCCACTGACAGTCATGCTGCTTGGGGCCAGGAAAGTCCAAAGAGCTGGCTCATGCTTCCATCTGCACTCCAGACTGAAGGGATGTAACACAGGCCACGAAGAGTTTGGCTCTCTTTCCAAATGCCATTTCCCTGTCTGCCCTGGATTCAAGGTTGGAACTACACTGTACCTGACAAAGTACTGGGACCACAGCATGTATGCACGAGGACCAATTAGAAAAAAAATTTTAGAAGAGCTTTTCATGTCATTTGCTGTTTGTGTTTCCTGCCTTGCTGTGAGAGCATTCCAGAGTCTCCATGTTTCTTCACAGGGGAATGTATTTATGCACAGCCATGACAATTTTTACTTCTCCCTTAATCTCCTTTCAGGAATTGTCACGTGGCCTATCCAGTCTGCCCCCTTCGAGCATCCTTTCCCCTTCTCTCTGCTCCTGGACAGTGTTAGTATCGCTAGGAGAACCCAGAGCTGCTGAGCACCCCTTTGAAGTTAATGTGACTGGATGTCCTGTTGTGGTCAGCTGGGATCTATCCACTCCACACTCATGGCCAAAAGCTCTCTCTAGCCCATGGCTTAGTGGGATTAGCTACTTCTTTGCTACTTTCCCTACCTCATTTTTAATATGTAATTTACTTTAGCATTACCCTGGGGCAAACTTTACTGAACATTACCATGGATGTCATCCAAGGTAAGGGCTTGGATTTTTGCTGCAGCTGTCTCCTCCTCTGACATCTTGACAAGTTGTTGGACAGAACTGGTTGAGAACAGCACTGTTTGCACTTCCAAGAACTCTTTTACAACAGCCACCCACAGGAGAAAAGGCCAGTGGATGAGTAACTGAGTAAGAAGAAATTTTTATGTTAATACAACCATGTCCATGTGTTTTTTAAGCAGTATGTTCAGGGGAAAAAAAGAGGCTGTGCATTTATAACCAGTACTTTTGAGAAAGCAGCTGCAATAGCAGTAGAAAACTCAGTTTAGTCAAAGAACACATTGTGATAATAAAAAAATTAGTTGAATTCAGTGCCTGTGATAGCCTCACTAAGCCAAGCTAGAACTAAGCATAATATACATAGAGAGGCTGTCTTGAGTCCTGCCAGTCCCTTCCAAAGGGGGGACTGAGTGCTAAATACCCTGTTTTAAAGGATTAAGGCTCTCCAGATACCACCCCACCGCTAACCTAACCTGAAGCCATGCTCCCTTTTTCAGCATAAAAAACAGGGAAAAGTATAATTTCAACACAGGTGGCATGGAAGGAGAAAGCATTTAGCATGTTCTAGGCAGAGTCTTCCCAACTTATTTCACCTGTGACCCATGTAAAATCTGAGATTCAGTGCAGTACTTCACTGCAATACTTATGGACCTCAAACTGGTTAAAAATGAGCAAAGATAGAGAACTCAGACAGACAGGAATTTAGCTGACTGATCTTGCATGCAGATAATGAGCTAAAAAAAAAATTGTTGCAAAAAGGAAAAGTGTCTATCAAAGTCCAAGTATGCTAATTATCAAGAATTTAATGGAAACTCACTTCCTGACAAATTGCATGTTAAGAAATGAGACAGACAGCTGAATATCTTAATATCAGGTCTCCCTCCGGGGAAAAATAAAATTAAAAAAAGAGAAAAGATTGTTTTCTTCATTAAAAAAAAAAAAAGGAAAAGAAGTCTCGTTGGAAAAGTTAGCTGGGGCTATATCATGAGCTCTTGGGAAATAAGGCAATGCAGTGTTCATCTCAAGAATGGATGATGATGCTTCTAACAGAGACCTGCAGCCAGGTCCATCTTCCCATAATAACCCAATTAAAGTGTTATCATTCATGCAAGGGAGACACACTAGTTGAAGACACACAACAGATAACATGACAAGCTAGCTAGGCCAGCTGACAAGTACTCCAAAGAGTCAAGTCTGTGAGAAAAGTGAAATTCTGAACACTAGTGAAGTGATTAAAGTGAGACAACGTCTCCACGATGTTGACAGCACAGGTTACGCTGATTGAACTGATTGCCAGAGAACATGCAAGACTCACTTTCCTTTCATCAATTTCTTCTATTCCTATGCAAAGTCCTGAGTAAAGGGCATTTGGTTCTGTGCAGACAGTTAGGAACGGGTTCTCCCGAAAGCATGACTGACCAGGCTTCTACACTCACAGCTACGGCTCACCTTGGAGCTTTGCAAGAAGAGCAAACAGCCAGATGAAAATCCCATTGCTCAAGGAACTTGCTGTATTCATACCAATAGTTCTGAATACAGTAACACTTGGCTAAGTCTACAAAGCTTTTCAAAGGTACAGTCAGAAAAGGCTCACTAAGTTTTAAACAGAGATTAACTTAGAAAGAAAGGAACTTTAAAAATCACTTCCACTTGCTAATTTATCGTTTGGTCATTGCAAAGTTTCACAATTCATAAACATATGGTATTACAGACTCACAAGCTACTGTGGTTTGGGCAGCTATTCAGAAACTATCAAGTTCTGCTTTGTGGATGGTGGTTATCAGTGGGAAAAATAAAGTAAGGTAACACAAATCCAGTAATCCTCTTTCATGGGAAAGTGAAATCAATCAAATTACCTCCTGTTGGATAAGAATACACATACAAGAAGCTAGTCCACTTTGGTGGACACAGATGAGTTTGATCATGAATCAGAGCCCTCAGTTTGAATTCAATGTTCTTCCCTGAATACTAGCCTTTGCTTGCCTGTACCTGTAGCAGGAAGGAGGAAGGATGCTCCAGCAGCAGGTAAAAAAAGGAATTTGCAATAAGTGAAGAAATCTACACAGTAGTAGCTCTTCCCACCCTATCACTGGCCAAAAACTTTCCTAAAGGCTCAACAAGACTGACAGTGCAGGTAAAGGACAGATCCCAAAACAGCAATTGCATCAAAAATTTTCTGAGGAGCAGCAATCTTTACAAGAAGCATTAGACAACATCTAGAAATTTAGACTAACAAACAACTTCATCCCTGCTGCCTCCACACACCAAATACGCTTTGCCAGAAGGAACTGTAATCCTCTAACAATTAGCGTTACGTTCCTGTTCAGTTGGGCAGTTTTAAACCAGTTCTTAACTGTTCACTTTCATATGTAAGGATGAGACCACTGTGGGTTTCATATTTAGACAACTAAATACAGTTTCCAGTCTGAGATCAAAGACAGGGGTTGAACAAGGAGACTGTGAACACAGGGGATTAGAAAGTGCTAACGTGCTCAGAAACAGCTGTCCTGGATATGAGGCACCAGGGAAAGGGAAAACACCACCAGCAACTCAGATTAAGATGAGTACATCTAAAGTCTCAGTCACAAACATCTCCAGCTGGCTCACAGAATTAAATGGAGGATTTAATTGGCACTATAGCAACAACTGCATTAATTCTTATTTTCAAGGACAGTGATAAAGCTTCAATTTCACATATAGCAAGGATATTAACCAGACTACCTCACTATCTTTAAAAGGGAGCCAGGACTGTGACTGCAGAATAAGTGAAATCCCACACCTGCCAAGGGAAAAGGAAAAACTCCTATTCTAGAACTGATCGCTCCTTCCTCTGAGCTTAGAAAGATTCCATTTTCTGTTTATCAACTACTATTAGTCTGTATTCACATGATCCATTCCTCCTCTCCAAATCCTGCCCTGGTATGTTGGCTGCCAGCAATCCTTTTGGCAGGAGGTCAGTGTTAGGGCTGACCTGGGATCACACTGTGAGGTGCCAACACTTGGCATTGCAGCTGAACTGCTGAGACACGGATGGTGGGATGGTACCTAACAGAGCTGGTTTACTCTTCCTAATGCTGCAGCAAATCTTTGGGACATCTTTTTCTTCATTAAATTATGTTAACAGTACTGAAGTTACTAAGAACTAACTACAAAAGCCTTCAAAAAAACAGCGCAAATCTAATGGTCTTCTAAGGCACTTGAATGCCAAAACCAGAACAGTCAGTAATTGATTTTTTAAAAAAAGGCAATTTATAATTTATAAACCCTAAATTCCAGTGGTCTCTGATGTGTGACGGAACAAACATAACACCATAACACAAATACTTAAGAAGGAAGTTGTGGTGATTTAGAGACCCAGACCATACAGGAAGCAAAAATGAGAGAATCCAGTTGAAACTGCAGAGAGATGCACACTGTCATAACCACTTGCTGAAATGTCATAACCATTTGCTGAAATCCAACCAGAGCACCAGGTTTCAACAGCTCAGCTATTTTTGAAAAGGGACCAGAACATCTGAGAGGACCTCAGGATCCAACCAGATTAAGAATGGCGCTTGGCATGGAGAGGCATGAGGAATTCTGAATAGTAACATTAGAGTTTTGGCAATTCTTAAATCTGAAGTCAGTTACAAATCTCTCCCAGTACCAAAGTTCCTGGTAGTAGATGAGTGCTGGAGAGATAAAACTGTCCCTACCACATGCAGGTACTTTGCAATGTCAGTGTGGCACTAACAGTAGTTCAGTCCCTTCCATCGCAGCCCAGACTTAATGTCTGGATGAGAGGATCAAGTGCACCCCCAGTAAATTCATGGATGACACCAAGTTGGCTGGGAGTATTGATCTGCTGGAGAAAAGGAAGGCTCTGCAAAGGGATCTGTATAGGCTGGATTGATGGGCTGAGGCCAGTTGTATGAGGTTCAACAAGGTGAAGTGTGAGGTCCTGCCCTTGGGTCACAACAACTCCATAAGGCACTACAAGGTGGCGGAAGAGTGGCTGGAAAACTGCCCAGCATAAAAGGACCTGGGGGTGCTGGTCAACAGCAGCTGAACATGATCCAGCAGTGTCCAGGTGGCCAAGAAGGCCAATGGCATCCTGGCCTGGACCAGCAATAGTATGGCCAGCAGGACCAGGGCAGTGAATGTCCCCCAGTACTCAGCACTGGTGAGGCCACTCCTCAAGTCCTGTGCCCAGTTTTGGGCCCTTCACTACAAGAAGGACACAGAAGTTCTGGAGCGGGTCCAGAGAAGGGCAATGAGGCTGATGAAAGGTCTGAAGCACAAGTCCTTTGAAGAGTGGCTGAAGGAGCTGAGGTTGCTTAGTCTGGAGAAGAAGAGGTTCAGGGGATACCTTATTGCTCTCTACAACTCCCTGAAAGGAGGCTGTAGTGAGGTAGGGGTCGGCCCCTTTCCCAGGCAAGCAGCAACAGGATAAGAGGACATGGCTTCCAGCTGTGCCACGGGATATTCAGACCAGACATCAGGAGGGATTTCTTCATGGAAAGTGTTGTTAAACATTGAAATGGACTGCCCATGAAGGTGGTGGAGTCACCATCCCTGGAGTGTTCAAGGAACAACAGGGTGTGGCCCTTAGTGCCATGGTCTAGTTGACAAGGTGGTGATTGGTCAAAGGTTGGACTCGATGATCTCACAGGTCTTTTCCAACCTAAATGATTCTGTGCTTCTGTGATGTATTTAAACATGAGGGGAAAAGCTTTCAAACAAATAGTGAATATACAGAAGGTAGAAAACAAACAAAAAAACCCAAAGAAAAAGAGCAAGGGAGCATGGCTAGATTTAAAAGGTCACATTAGAAATTGCATTTCTTAACAAGTTCTTCATCAACACAGTTATTGCTCAGGGTAGCAGGGATGGTGCCACATGTGAGGGGACACACAAATCCTATTTCACATCAGAGGTAAAGACAACTCTCCAAATCTTGGTGATTTGCAAAGTTGCTGGCAATACCAACATTTCATGAGGCCACAGCTTCCGTTGCAGTTCCCAGCACTACCCTCAGACAGCTAAAATGCCTGTTGATTCTTCCAGAGGCCCTCACACTGAATGCCAACATCAGCCTGCTCCCACAACCCCTTCTCCTCTCTGAGTGATTTTGAAGGAGTCTCTGCCATGGAAATGAGACTCTAGAAAGAAAGAGCTGACTCTAAAATGGTGCATGCAGTGAAAATACAGGGACCAACACTTGTGTGTGCTGGCCTTCCCAGGAAAGACTAGCTAGCAGGCAGGACACTCTTGTGGTCAGTGGAGATTTGCAGAAGTATGAAACACAGCTTTATGTATCCTTACCTATGGATGAGGTTGACATGTTGCCTAGGAATAATGTGCTGGGCTGGGTCACAGATGCATTCAAGTGGCTGGAGGCTTAGATAAGCAAGATGATAGGAGTTCTTTCAGTAAGTAAACCTCCCAGAGCTCACAGTATGCTATACTCTACCCAGAGAAACAGATGGCTTCTCTCCACCCAAATATTCACCTCTTCATTCCCAGTGTGATCTCTGTGTCTCCACGGGCCATGCACATGTCAGAATAAACCTTCTGCCTTCCAGTAGCCAAGAAAGATGGGTTTACTTTCATCTTTCAGCACAAATTCCAAAGGGAGACAGCAAAAGGGAGGCGCAGGGAGAGACAACATTTTAAGAGTATGCAATAATAAAAAAAATGACAGAAGCCACAGACAGAGGAGCAAAAAGCCTCCCTGCTTCTCATGCACAATCACAGATGAAAGGGAATGGATGACAGATCAGGCAGCAGCAGGCTGCATGCAGAACAGACAGTGCACTGCCTCATTCCACTGGGACCACCAAGTTTTGAAGAGTATGCATGCAGTTGCTACATCAGACCCAGGCTTTTCCTGAATTCTTAGCTAGCACAGAGAAGGAGAGTTGGACTTTTTCTGATGTTACTGTAAAGGGTAATAATCTAGCTTTAAATTACCTATGCTGTGACCACATTTGGACTAGTTGACTGACACTCTGCAGAATGCAATTCCCCTGCCTCCATTGCAAAGTGGGTCATTAATTAAGGATCTTCCACTCTCCAGACTGTACCTGCAAAGTGGACAAGTGATTTTGCTGCAGGGCAATATTCAGCACAGTGACCCATTAAACCTACTTAGCCAGAACAGACTAAATAGCAGCTGAAACTTACAAATCAAGCAAGACCTCCAAGGACTTTGTGGGTGGCAGAGGAAAATCCTAGCATCCATCAGCTGAGATCCACTGTTTCATTTACATTTCGCAGCTCCCCACTAATTTCTAGCATGGAAAACATGAAATAGCTGTTGAAAGATCCAGTTCAGTTCTCAGGAGATAGCATCTGCACCACATTTCTCAATAGAGAGGCCAAGGATGAAACTGGCCTTCCATTTATGGAAGGCCACTTCCACTTAAGGAAACCTTCACTATACAGGAAATGTAGAAGAGCATGAGGCAGGTACCAGTACATGCAGCTGCATTCCTTTCTATTGGAAAGGCAGAAGAGTGTGGGGCAGGTGTGAGTACACGCACCTGCTGGGTGCACTGCTGCCATCAGTTAGTGTGTGGTGGGATGGTTCCTTCTTTCTCAAAACATCTTTGAGCTGCTTTAGAAAAAGGAGATGGAAAGATGTTTTTAGGACTGGCAAGGGATGATGTGAGGGTTAGTTATCCCACCAGGAATGGCTCATTCATTCTTGCTCATTCTTCATAACCCAGTTAACTGTGCCCACCTTAGAAGCATTTTTCAACTGCCCCAGCTCAAGGGCTGTGGTGTCTCATGTGTCCTTTCCCTTTTCCTGCCTCCCACTGTACTTCTGTGAGCATTATCACTGTTCTCCTCTCCAATGCTTGTGATGTCAAACTTCACAAACTTTTCTCATCCTCTTCCTCTACTCCATATCCATACTGTTACCAGCCCTTTTCCTCTTCCTCATGGAAACAGTATACTGGCCAGAGCTACTGTCACAGTAAGTGCTGTTTTCTGAAGTCCTGTGGGAAAGATGGGAACATTACATGCCAGGACACGTGCTCAGTCCATCATTATGCAAGTCAGTGCTGGAGCCATTTTGTTTCAATTTGCTTCTCTTCAGGGCCCAAGGATCTGCTCACTCATTATACTAAATGAGGTGGTTTCCCAGCTTGAAAGTGCATTTTTTAAAATCTTACTCTGCTTAATGATTCTTTTTGTTAATTTTAAATAGATTTTTAGAATCATTCTTTCTGCTGGTAAAGGACTTGCAGCAGTGGAAACTGTGTGTGGAGCTTCTGCTCCATGTAATGCATCCTTAATGACTCAACTATTTATTTGAAGGAACTTCTCTATATATGTACAGGTGAGATATATTTCATGCTTCTGACTAACACAGAATGCCATTCAGCACAGGAACTGTGAAAACTTTTCCTTACAGGAAGCGAAGAATTAGAGATGTTTGATGCACAGAGCATTGGGACACCTGAAATTCAAACTCATGCTGTCACAGCTTTGCAACAGGTATTGCAGGTGACAAGTCTATTGCTCAGGATGTGGCTGTGAGGGAAATATAACCTCAGAGATCACTTCTTAAAGGTCACCAGCTGTGAGTCTGATCAGTCTGCTGACATGCACTGATAAGGCACAGGTAGCCAGGGTGAGTCCAGCTGTCAACGCAGGCCAAATGGCTCCCGCACACCTGGCTCCTTCCAGAAGAAGGTCATAGATGTGCCAGCCCATGTCTTTGCTTAGAGCTGTCTTCAGCAAGGGCAGGGACTGTTCCGCACTGGTGAGAGGCTGTTCCAATAGATCCTCCTACTGTTCAGCAACTCCCCACAAAGGCTGAAGGGCCAGGGAGATGGGCTGGCCCAACCACAGCTCAGCACAGAAGAGCCCAAATGGCCTCAGAGGAGCTGCTTCCTCAGACCTGCATTTTAGGATGAAGCTAGGTTAAGATGAAAGCTAATAACTTGAAGGAGCAATGGAGCTTCCTTCATCTTACCTCAGAAGAGCTTGTGCTATGCTCTCCATTCTCGAGGGACAAGCCACAGACTGCTGGACATTAATTGCTGTGACGCTAATTGCTGCACACTCTTCTCTTTGCTAAAAGGGTTGAATGCTATTAATAGTTTAGCCTCATGAAGAATGGATTTTGAACTGGCAAAAGATGCAGGAAGACAATCCATATAATGAGGTGTTTGTGTCACGATTATCTCAATTTTACTCCTCTGCTTCCCTGTTGCATTCACTTGATGGGTTTCATCTTAGAACACAGACAAGTCCTTTGGACCAGAAACTGTCTTGTCATAAGCATGTAAAGCACACACCACAAGACTCACCTGAACTTGGTGCCACCAGGTTCTACCTGATACAAGCCATAATATCTTAAAATTTGAGCTTCTAGCATACATCTGAAACAGAAAGACCTCAGCACCAAGATATTCCCCTTTTCCAAGCATGCTTAGGCTCCGCATGGGGGATAAAAAATTGGGAACTCCATGGGAACCAATACATGACAAATGCTTAAGAGCCCAGAAAATGCTAAAATCTAAGTGAAGTAGTGCGAGAGAGGGGATTACTAAGTGACACTCAAATTGCATGTGACATTGCATGCTACAGACACAATATTCAATTAATATGCAATAACATTTAAATAGAAGGTTTGGCGAATATTTGTCACCACTTGAAAAACCATACATTCAAACATACAGCAAAAAATACTTGTACCCCTTCAGGTTTCAACAGGAGGTTTGTAGGATGATAATTCTCTCTTGGCCAGCTAATTTAATCCTTGGACTAACAAGTGTTCACCTTATCTTTCAAGGTCTTTATTTCCTAGAAGCACTGTCTGCTTTTACACATGAAACTGGAGTAATAGTCTAAATTATTTACTCTACTTTTCAATGAGGACTGTGTTTTAAAAAGGGCTGAAGTGCAGGACTACAGTCAGGAGCACTGCGACAAGCTACCTTGTTGAAATTGCATGGCTCACAATATTCCTGGGCAGCTCTTCTTCACTTCAAAGTGGAGCCTATGATTTGTACCTCAAAGCCATACCATACTAAGCTAGATTTCTTATTGATTGCAATGGTAAGCACTGGAGCTAAGCTGTAGCAGTTGGTTAATTTTATTAAGTTTGGGTACTGAAAAGCCCTGAAGACTTATAGAGTGGACTTTAATATTTCTGTTTAACAATTTGAATCCCTTACTGTCTCTCCTAATGTGTTTGCGCCTGTTTAATCTTCTGTAAACTCTTATCTCTCCCCTTCTGATGTATACAAAGTACATTTGAGGAGGGCAGCAAACAGAAATGAAAATTCTTGGTAAACAGAATTCAACACATCCCTCGAAGGAAACGTTTGCTGCCCACAGTCTGCACTGAGCGCAACATGCTACATTGTGCAAATGGGGGTTCACAGCGCAGACAACAAGCCGGACTACAGCAAAAGCCCCACATTAATGCCTGCTTCAGGCAACCATTTACTATTTCAAGATACACCTCTGAAAAATACCAATGCAAAAGATGTTATCAGTTTTGCCACACGTTCAGTTTTTCAAAGTCAATTCTATTGTCTAAGCAAAATTGGGCACGTTTCTGGCTGCTGTCATGTGAATTTTCAATTCATAGAGTAAGGGGAAAGAAAATCATTTTATTGCTTTGATGAAGACGCCTTGCACGTTTTGACAAACTCAAGTCCCTCCAGGGTGCTTACTGACCATGAAGCTCTTTCATATCTCATTCATTATCAGAGAGAGAGACAGGAAAACACTTCCTCATCTCTCTTGAGTATGAGTAAATTAGTGAAAACCACAGAGACTCAGATTCATTAAAAGTGATGGAGTGAGACTGGCTGCAGCCACTGCACAGTGGGGACCAGGCTGAGCTGACTCAGTGCAAGTCTGCCCAGCAAATGCAGGTAAAAAGATTAACTGGAAATTTCTCTGCTGAAGCACTAACTGCTTACTGCATCCAAATTCCAAGACAGCTTGATGCTGTAAAACCTGAACTCAGAGCCCTCAACTCAATGCTAGTTGAATGTGTCGTGTTCCTCAGCTCCATCACTGCACAGATTTTAGATGCCCATATGCTAGACCTGCATTTCCCTGCTAGTTTCAAGCCAATGCTATTACCATCACCAACTGTTATAGCTTCTACTAAGTGACAGCCGATGGCTAATATTTCTGAAGCATCTTTCCTCTCAAGTTTGCCAGGGGAAGAAAAAGCCCCCAAAACCCTGGGGATTAACTTCAAGACCAGCTGTCTCACATTATAAAGCAAGGAAACTCTTGAGATGCAAGTGAAGTGGGACAAGCCATTTGAATACAAGCTAAGGCAAACCTCTATCATTCCACTGAAAATTTGCTAAACACTTCTGTTTTTCCTGAGATTTTCACTGTTGCTGTATATCTCCATAATCAACAGCATCACAAGAAACAAGAGTGAAAATGCTGATGGCAGTTGAACCTCCTGCCTGTGTGGTGCCTGGGCTTGTCTGAACAGAGTGGGAGGAGTGTCACTGCCTGCTAAGGTTTTGTGTAGATTATGGGTCATGTCTGCTAGTTTTCTCTAGTGCTGCTCACAAGAGCAGAGAATGCCGGTGGCTGATAAAACTTTATGTTACAATTATACGTGAATCCCCTGAAATCCACATGGTGAAGAATCAGAGTGAACTGTGGGTTACAGCAGCAGCCTTTAATTTCAGAAGTAGGGCAGCAAAGGAGGAGGAGTAATTGGAATCACTCTACTCTACACCATAATGTCTCCATACCAGCGGACAGCATGATGCATACCAGCCTCATAACTATGTTCAGCCCTCAAGTCAGGCTCTAAGCTCTCTGCCAGCCATAACTGATTATCTGGCAGTAGGTTCAAGAGAAGCCTAAACCTGGCAATAGAGAGACTGCTGCAGTCTGTGACTTAAGTATACCCTGATTTCTAAAAGTGGCACAGTACCTATCTACGTTATATTTGACTCAATCTACTGCTCCAAGTCTTTCAGTTTTATACCTTTTTCTTCCTAGCCCCTGCTGACCTCAAAGATGGCAAAATCAAGGCACTGGCAAGTTATTTATTGAAGTGTAAGTCTTGATTCCCATGATAAGTTAAAAAAAATCTACATGGATTAGATTGCCATAAGATCCCCAACCAGGTGGCATAACCCTGTTTGGATGACTTAACAAAACTGACTTCTAGCTCTACTTAGCTCAAATTTCCAGAAAATCTGTGTTCCTACTGAGTGTGAGAATACATTGCACATGCTCCTCTTTCAATGCTTTCTCTCAGAGAAAGCTGATCCTTCTGTAAGCTGTTCTCTGGGGAACCCTATCACCTCATAAAGCTCACATCTTACAAACTCAGGAGTCATGGGCATTTCACAAATTACTGGATCAGATATGTGAAAATGTGAGATTTTGGAATGTTCAGTCAACTCAGCCACCTAGGTCCTGTTACCAGAGTACCCATGATTCAGCTGTGCTAACATCCATGGAAAACAGGAAATAACATCCATGCTGAGCCATGTGCAAATTCAATCCTTAGAAAAACACAAGGAGTGGCAACACAGTCAGAGGAGAATGATGCAGAAACATGGTAATCACCTTGTTCTTTTACACAATTCAGTAAAACAATCAGCCTCTGAGGTGAAAGGGTAAGAAAATATAACCCCAAGGGTCTTGCTGCTACTGGGCATTGCAAGGGATGAGGCAGTACTTTCTTCTGTTTTTGAGACAATTACAAACCTTTCTGTCACTGAAAACTAGCAGGCACAATGCTCCTGGTGAAAATAATTCAAACCACCCCTTCTCCAATATGACTGATAAGACAACAGTACAGTGAAGTTGACATGCAAGTGGGCTGGGATATGATGGGGAGGGAAGAGATGAACAGCTGCTCTCTGACAAGATGCCTGATGTAGGCTGCCAACAAAACAACGCCAACTATAGATAAGTCATCTCAAACAAGCAGATAGCAAAGCCATGAAGGCTAAAAAAGCTTATTTTCAGGTGGGAAGACAGAACAGTGCATGATGTGGAAGGTGTGATGCTGCCCACAATGTGTCCATGAATATACCTCTGGTGCATGTAATGCTGTGCAGCTCCCAGAGACACTACATGTCCTATTACGAAATACATTACTTTGAGCTGCACAACCCCAAAACCACCTTTATTTCACAGCCCATTGCCGGTGTTCTTCTGTGCAGAAAGTTAGTCTATACAAGTTATTCTCTCATCAGTACTCAAGAGATATATGGGCTGCACTTCCATTTCATGTTTGGAAAGAAATACTAATACTATGCTAAAAAGCAATGTTTCACCATTAGCAGAAGTAGTTTTCTCAATGTTGTCATAAAACAGCTGCCGTGTTCCTCTTGAGAGGCAGCTATACTTCAGCAGTGGGAAATTTGACTCCCACATTGTCAGCAAAACTGCGACCTTGCTCCAGAGTGTGGTGGTGTCCTTCTGAGGTAGATCTAGGGCAATACGGAGCTGTTCTGCTAATTCAAGGCAACATTCCCAAGAGAAAAAGCATGTATTTCTGGCAGAAATGCCAGATGAATACCCTTCTCTTGGAGCTTGCTGACAGACTGAAATGGGTGCGTAGATCTGGGACCACAGGTTTCCCTTTGTCCAACCAAATCCACCTCAGCACTACAGAAAGATACCAATACACATTGAGGGGAAGCAATGGGTCTGAGTGGTGCTGCATCTCTGCAAATCAAATACAAAGCAAAAAGTGGAAGATAGGAAAGAGAGTGAAATGAGAGCAATGTTTGAAATCTTCAGGCATGAAAGAGTTGGTAAAAAATGGGGTTTTTTTCTCTTCTTGCTCCTATTACAAAGAAAGCAAAAACACCAAACCTGTTTAGAACCAGTTGGATTCAGTGACTGTACCCCACCTCCAGTATAACCCACCAGGATTATGGAGATGGCAAAGGGCCCTGAGCTACTGCTGGAAAGCTGCTATTTAACCACCTAGCATGGACTCAGCTTTCCATTTCTTTGCTTTTGCAGGCTGGTGCTAGATGCATGTGTAGCATCATTCTGCTTCACAAGTAAGGTCTGTACTTGAAACGTCTGCTTATTTACTTACTTGAAGTGCTCAGCCTCTGAGAAAGCCTTCATACACCACACAGACCAAACATTTCATCTTTCTTTGTTATTGCAGAATGTTTAACAGAGAAGCATAGTGTGTGAAAGAGGGAATCTTGTGTTTGCCAATTCATACAATTGACCCATTCAATCTTGTCTGTTTCCAACCCTCCAGCACTTAGGCTTATACACAAAAAACAGAAACAAAAGATAATCCTAAATCCAATATAAAAAAACCCAAATATATACACTGTGGCCAATTTACTCAAGAGTCACTTCTGAGAGATCCTCACAGATATGGACAATGCTATTTTTAAAAAATTCTCTGGTCAATAATGAAAACCAGGGCTGCCAAGAAATACATAATTCAGCCTTAACCCAAACTCAGTGACTTCATGCTAAGCTTTTCTAAAGAAATAAGCCAAACAATTACAGAGTAACATTTAAGAACTAAATCTATGTGTAATCTGTCCCTGGCTGGCTACCTTCTTTCAAAAGGGAAAAATACACCCCAATTAAAACTCCTCTCAGCGCACAACTGTAACTATGGCACTGCTACTACAAGGCATCTGGTTTCAGCAAGTTTCCCAGTTGCTGGCTTGTTCTGCATCAACTGGGATGCAGGGATTTTTCCCTCAGTCACTTGCATTGCATCACATGCTGTCAGGGTCAGGGTTACATCAAAATAAAAATCTGATTTCAGCTATTTGTTTTCACCACAGCTTCAATTCTTTCACTCTAAGAACTGAAAACATAAATTCAGTTCTGGAGAAGCAAAGCACAGAAAATCTGCAAGGCAGGCTTATGCAGACTTCAGATAGGGGTAGATGACCACAAAGGGATGCAAAGCCTCCAAATTAACAAGCCGAATCATTCCACCATGCGCAGTGAAGGCAGTACAAAGTGGTTACTGTATGACCCAGACTATACAAGATTGCTTTATTCCTGTTTGTGTTGAGATAGTCACTTGTTTAAAACCACTACCTCAAATATTTCGAAAGCCCAGCGACCTCATGTAGCCAGTTGGAGTCAGACTACGGAAAACTCATTCACAACTCTGCCAAGAGCCCTCCAAAGACAAATCATGCTGGGATGAAGAAAGGGAACACTGATCCTTCCTCCCCTTTTTCTGCCTACGACACTGCTTCCCATTATTTCATATCAATACTTTTTCAATTGCATTTTGCTCCTCTGCGAGAACCTCTATACTGATGCACAAATCATAACCAATGCCAAGTCAGAAGTACAGCAGTAAAGCCAGTAACTTCCCATCTGTAGGATTCAGACAATATCGGCTACTGTCTACCTGTTTGTCCGCTGGCTTCCTTGCAGTGGTTTGTTTACAGTCACTCCTCAAGTGCCAGTGAGCCAAAGAAAACGTCTTTAACGCAGTTCTGCTGCAACATCAGCCCTTCGCCTGTGGCTGACACAATTATTATGACCACAGTTACTTTTCTGTTATGGCTGAGATGAAGCACGGTGGTGTCATCCGACCTCAGACCACAAAATCACCCTGAGAGTCCTTCACATGTGTCTCACCCAGTATCTTGGGACTGTAAACAAACTTGCACTGAAGTAAAAGCTGTAAGAATTAAACCCGGTTACTTCTGTTCAAGCTCAGAGAGATATTTTCCAATCAAAGTATGTAAAATCAATAGGTATGTCCAGTGCAGCCTTACCCAATGTTTCTCCAAATAAAACTACTGGATGCAAATCTCTCTCTAGACATTCTAATTTAATCATAAAAGTATTTTGTATTTAACCTAAGTATTACATATGCCTTCATATAGTAATGAAAAGGAAGAAAGCTGAGGAATAAAGAATTGACCATGTGCAAGAAACTGGGGAGAAGATGAACGGGGACAACCAATTTGGACAATACAGTCAGCACACAGAGATATTTTATACAACAGTCAGCACATGGAGATAAATTATACACTCCATTCTTATGCAGGAATGTCCCAGGCTATGCTAGGAACAACAATACAGCAATCTGCACATACGTATTAACTCCCCATGGCTGGGAGAGGATGACAATGGGTTGAGAATAAAGCAGTAAGAAACCTGGAAAGCTCAGTCCTGGCTCAGATGATATTTTAAAAGAAAGAGGCCAGGACATGAACAGTCATGCCCAATGGTTTGGATCAACGTCTGCAACTGGATGCAGAACAAAGACAGGAACTGAACTAGAAAGCGAGGATAAAGTCAGAATATAGGCTGAGGGATAGGCCAGATACAACACAAAACAACAGCCAGAAGCTCAGCTGCTAGGCTGAGAAGCCACCTTTAATTCAGCTTTCATTAATCACCGAAACCTCCGAAACAAGTAACTCAACATGCCCATCCACATCTACCAGCATTCAACTATAAGGCCAGCTTACCTTGTAACTGCTTCAAGTCTCAGCTGAGGGGCAACTGGTTTTAAGGCCAAGGGTCACTGTCATTGTTTAAAGAGAAAATAATTCATTTATTATGAGGGGAAGGAGGGTGAGTAGTTTTGATTGGCATGTTACACTTGGCTTTATAAGAAACTAATTGCAGTTGTTTAATCCTGTTTATTTTTCTGTTGGGTGATGGCTACAGATGCCAATTTTTCAATCCTCTGGAGAGTGGGTGCAGCTAGGAAAGAACAATATGTTACTTAATTTACCAGTGCATTCCACGTGAGTAATTTATGGGTAAGTCTGAGTTTAGAAAAATATAACAGGGAAGGATATAGCATTTTATATATTAATTTTTTTAAGAGAGAGGTGGAGGGGGCAGCAATAGATTTGGAAGAGGCACATGGTCTTCATGGAAGCAAGAAGACTCAGCTGTCAACAGGCACAAATTCTGGGGGCAGCATGCAGAAAATGGGTGCACCCACAAGGTGTGAGGGCGCACAAAAGGAGGCGGCTGACTCAGCAGCTGTACAAGTATCTTCCATAGCTACAACAAAAATTGTCATTCCTAGAGTATGACGCATTCTCCTGGTGCGGTAACTTTCTGAAAACCCAATTACTCCATCCAGTTTGATCCATATTAGGTATGCCTCAGCGACAGATAAGCTTGGCAATAACTCTATCTGCAAGAACGCTCATCGGAAGAGTGAGCCCCCAGCAGCAAAAACAATCAAAAAGCAGGCAGGAGCAAGGCTAATCCATTTAAGCGAGACTAAAACAGCCTTTATTATTAATAATAATAAAAAATAGGCTTAACTAGTGATTCTAGAAATTATCTGTGTCGGTCAAGCAAAGCACAGATCATGCAGCTACTGAATGCAACCAAATCTGTGGGTAAGGAAGGAAGAAAAAG
This sequence comes from Orthonyx spaldingii, assembly GCA_013397795.1. Classification (NCBI taxonomy): domain Eukaryota; kingdom Metazoa; phylum Chordata; class Aves; order Passeriformes; family Orthonychidae; genus Orthonyx; species Orthonyx spaldingii. The sequence goes on along the minus strand of VZTJ01001198.1, from coordinate 929,016 downwards.
AGAACGGGAACTGAGGATACTTGGAAAAAGACAATACACTATCAGCTCTCTCAGTCTCTCACAGCTTTTCATTGGCTTCACCCCATCAACTCAGAAATCAAAGAGCTTCAAGCATCAGACATTTGCGTCTGCTCCATCTTCATCACAGCCAGACACAGCCCTGCGATTAAAAGAATGGAGAAATAAGGAGCTTACAGATTCACTTTCCCCAGCTGATACGGTGACTCACAGCACCGAGGTATCGATCCACAGGTCTGGCCTCTGCCGATAACTACACGCCACGGGGGTTAATTTAACTCCCCACCACCTGGCACTGCCTCAGACACTTCGCAGAGAACAGTTATAAATTATATAGTACTCCAAAGGTGCAGAGCAGGACAGCATTTTTTCAGCACATTTCTTTTGTTACCCATCCTCCTACAACCAGATCTGCTTTGCTGCTTCCAAGTCTCATTTGTTTTCTTCCTGAACTTATATTGGAGTCATCTACTCAAGCACAAACTGCTCACAGGACACTGTAAATTAGTCACAGAAAGGCCAAAAGGTAAAAAAAGAGCAGCCTTCCAAAGCAGCCAGTCATTTTCATCTAATATACCAGAGTGCATACATACACACTAGGGAAAGCCATTTCTGCAAGGACATTTAAGTAAACATACAACTAATCTTCATCTTACAGAAATGCTGGTGATTTTAGAAATAGCAGTACCTTGAAAGAGTGTAACAGTGCAAAGTGAAAGGATACAGATAGAATTTCTTATAGTGATAGGTCCTCTACTTCCATACAGCAATGTTGTACAGCAAAGGGCAATTTGGGGAAAAAAAACCATCAAAGACTTCTCATTTTAAAACTTCCTTCATTTAGTCCTAACTTGTACCTGGTTTACCAATAACAAACCCTTTATGGTCTAAAGGACCCAGGATGAAATTTAGCCCAGTTCAATCCTTGCAAACTTGTTGACTGTATGAAATAGATGTCTGAGTTTACAGATGCTCACCATGGTATTTCTCAGCAAAATTTCTGGTGAATATAATCTCATGGCAGAACTGAACTGAAAATCTGACTACCATTAAACTCTATGCTCCTAAAATGTTAACCATCAGATTTATGCTCATGATCTTTTCTAAAATCCCATCTTTTCATTCAGCTTATATGCAAGCTACTGCACAAATCTCACTGATACCACAGTATATTCCTGAATCTAGGTAAACATTTCTCCTGGATATTACATGGTAGAGCAACTACCATGTGCTTTCAGTTGTGGCAACCTGTGAGACATTAAAATGATACATGGACAAAAAAGTTTTCCTCTTAGAGAGTGGGGGATATTCCCTCCTTAATTACTGTGCAAAGAAATAGAACTTTGAATTTGTTGCTTCTTTTTGTTTGTTTGGTGGGGTTTTTTGTTTGGTGGGGTTTTTTGTTTGGTTTTTTTTTGGTTTTTTTTAAAAACACAACTCAGCCCATGTGTTTTCTCTTTACTTGTAGTGATCACCATGTCCTTTACCAAGTAATTGTACTTTCAGGTATTTCTTCAGTTTAAGACATCCTCTTCTTCCTATTTTCTTGGCACTCAGGTAAGAGCTCCAGTTTAAAATCTGAGAATTACAATAGGAATTGCCAGATACCAGTATTTTACATGGGCATTTTTAGCTTTTGAAATGCTTGGGTTAGAAGTATTTAAAAATGAAAATCTGTTTCATGCAGTCTGTTAGCCCTGCCTGCAGCCCTGCCACAGAGGCTTAGCTCAGAGTATAAAAATTTCCATGTTCCTGAATCAGTGAGAGACTGTCTAGCCTGCTCCTCTATCTTTGACAGTAGTCAATACCAGAACATTTAGATAAGAGTGCAAAACCACACTGGAGCAGACTATTACAGAATATTCTGCACACAGTATAACTTCTCCCTTTCCCCTTATTCCTTTAACTTCAAGTGCTGTGCAGTTTTCTTACGGATATAAAGTTCTTTCTTTACCATCAGTGATGATTGCTTCATGAGCAGAGGTAACTAACCATGCCTGCCTGAAAGGGAGAACAGGACTTCTATCTGACAGAGAGTGACTACTGCTCTCCAGACTCTCCTGAGCTAATATGGCTTGTTTCACTTAGGGTATGTCTGCAATTAAGGGAAGTTTAGGCAAGGTAAGCCAAATTAAGTACAGGTGTAAGCTTAAGGTGCATTAACTAAGGAACTCCTGTACAGATGTTTTCAGTCAGAAGTCAAAACAAGTCTGAGCAAGCTAATGAGAACTCAGAGCAATTTATTTCTTGAGAGTGTTGGGGTTTAGTGAGCTCTAATATATCTGAAATTCAACTCTTTTCATTGACTTGGTTTCACTTAACCAAGTACTCCTGGGTAGACAGGCCTGTGAAATCTGTATGTGACAGTCCTTGCTGAACCTTTAAAAGTCACTCACGCACTCGTGGTTCTCCTGGATGTGGCATGTGAACAAATGGAAGAAAAGACTAATTCATCTTTGCATGTAATTTTGTCAGATCTTATGCAGGCACTTGCTTGCTCAGGGCTGAGATATTTTAGTAGCACACAGAAAAAGGAGATACATACCTCAGCTTGAGATTTTGGCAATCTTCTGCACATAAGCACGTATAAAATGCAGCATAACAGCCTTTTCATTTAATCTCATTCTTATCTGTGATGCTTTTAGAAACCAAAGTACGACATTTGTGCATTTCGTGATTATAATTTTATTGACAGAAGAAGATATAATAGTTACATCTAATGTGTCCCTAAGGGTTGATAATTGGATGTAGATTGTATTCTGGGACGGGAGATCTGACATAAATGCATCTAAATCTCTGAAGTAGACTGGAATGTGATGGGCCGGAAGGTAAAGGCAGGAGAATGATGCATTAGGTATGAATATAATATGCACTTTCATTCCATCATTTCCAGTAAAATTTAATAGTTACATTCACTCACTGTCCCACTACAGTCTCCTCTCAAAACTATATAGCAAACAAACAAAAAGAGGGAATGAAGACTGTGAAAAAATATGGGTAGTGCTAGGGCTCTGAAATTTCTACCAGGAGACAAAAAGTATTAGCTTATGAACTCAGTCTCATTCACAACCACCACTTTCTGAGCTTGGACTACAAATCAGAACATTATCCCTCTGGCTTTAAAGCCTTTCATTAGGCAACAGCAGCAACTGGAAATATCACCTGCTGCTGCCCCTTCCTGGCCGGTGGAAAGCTGCAGAGTCCGCACAGGCACAAGGGAACGAGAGACACATCTACCACCTGGTGGGTTGATTCTCAGACTAATGCTAAACGGCTTTGGTGAGGACACCCCAGACTCCTGGGAAACCAAGCACTTATCTCTTTTAATTGTCTGCAGGGTGAACTTAGGATGTGCAACACTGGGGGTGAAAGGAGCATTGTGAGACATGAAGGGATAGTAAAGTATCACTGGGGACTCAAGGAAAAATCCAGCTCCTTGGAATGGGAAGCACTACCCTCTCTGCTATACAAGAAGGGTTAATTTCCTGGTGCCATAAGTAGTACTATGCAGAGATGACAGCTAAACTAGTTTTAACCAGTTACCCTGTATATTAAAAGCTGTGCAGCTGCATTTAGCACCAAAGTCCTTATGTGAAATTCACCTACACACTGTACAGAACAAGCTATGCTCACCTGCCAGAATACTGAAGGAAAGCCTACAGAAGTCAACAGGTGTCCAGATGCAAAACATGGCACATCTACAGGTGGGTGGCAATGGCTTATGCATCCCACACCACTCTAGAGTTCCATACATTCTCCTGAATGAAACCAAAAGGCTTTTCAGATTTTGCTCCAGACCAAGCAAGAAAACTCCTAAGAGCTGCCAAGTCATTTATTGGCCAGGACTCTCACCTAGTCTGGAAAAATGAAGTCCAAGCCCTGGTTTTAATTCAGGGAGAAGAAGCAGCTGAAGTGTGTTCTCTCACATTGCAAGTGAGAGTATTGAACATAGAAAGAAACCTCTCGAATTTTACTTGAAATTCCTCCCTGGAAACAGGATACTCTTTCAGTGAAAGCTTCCATAGTGTAAACCATTTTTGTTTGATACACCATCATTTCCTACGTATTTAGTTTTCTCAAAATGCCTTCAGATAGCTTCAGGTATGAATTTCTGAAATGCCCTGTTGCAGTCCCTGTTTCATTGTTTGTGCCACACTGCCCACCAGACTGAGAAGTAACCTACAGCAAGTACATGAAAGATCAGATGTGAGGACAAGTGCAAAGTTTAGATCTAGCAAATAAAACTGCAAGTTAATTTAGTTTTCAATTCAAGGGATTTAAGAGAGATGCAGGTTTCTTCTATTTCAGCAGAATGTCTATCACCACATTTGCTGCAACTCTCAAAAACCAATATATTACAGCACAGGTAAGAGAAGTGCTTGGGCTTCACTGTCAAAAATGTTTTTGTCTATTGCATTAACACTGACAGATTTAAAGGTGATTCCTAAGTGCACAGATTTGTTTTTCCTTACAGTATATTACTCATTGTTTTTCAGCCTTTGCAATTTACAGACCCCTGAAGGCAGTTTCCAGGGAGGGTGCAGAGCCTTACAAACAAGCCTGAGTCCACAGTCAATTGATTTTTCTTAGTTGCTTTTAACAGACTCCCACTGCTTCCCCTCAATTAGCACATGGGTCCCCAAGGGCCTGCTGATTGCAACTTGAAGGCTGCTGCTCTGCCACAGCAAGCCAGTTCAAGGGTTGATTACATAGAACGCAGCACTGGCCGGGTGCTGGTGTAGGAAGCTGTACACCTCTACCAAGTTCAAGAAAACCTGTGACAGCACAGCAGAGAAAGCAGTCAGAAATCAGGCCAAGTCAGAAATCTTTTTAAACATTGTACTTCTGGAATTGTAGTTCTGGAAATACATATAAGTTACAAATTAATAAGTATCAAGGATCATGACAATCCGAGCATATCCTATTTGAGCAGAAATGACTTGTCGAGCCAGCTAGGTTTTTTCCTACAAAAGCTTATGCTAAAAAAGCCTCAGCTAAACAAAGAAGAATGGGAGCTGAGATTCAAGTGAAGCATCATCTCTGCTCTACAGAAATCCAACAACATGCACATAATAACAGCATTAGAAAGCTGCTGCCACCTATAGTTAACCATCGGCTTTATCCACCCAGATCCCAGTTACAAGAGGGAGGCAGCTCCTAATTGGCTTGTACAATATTCGAAGGTGAGCCAGAACATATTCCCAGTTAATACACACCCACTTCTTATTATCAAAGCAGCTTGTCAACATGCCTACAAAATAATGCCATAGGAAAAGAGCAGAGGTCAATCTGTAAAAGGGATATGACAACTGATGAAGACTCACAGCTGCTGCCTCCATACAAAGCAGGTCAGCAGCTCCACTGGGAAGACTACGCTCAGGCTGGCTGAGGGGTAATAAAATAGACTCTCCTGTCTCAAAATCACTGTAATCAACTCTGACTAAGAAAAAAAGCAACTCTAGAGCTGCTGAGGCATTCAAGAACAACAGGAGCACACCAGGACAAGAAAAAAGTAGAAGTAGGCAGCATACTAAGTATGCCTAGAGTCTCAGCTGGGAGCCTCAATTTGTGCTTCCAAAGACAAAGCAACACAAAATAAAAGTCACCAAAAAGCCCAATCACTTTAATTTGTCCTTAAAGGTTGCAATTGTTATAAAAACGAAATCTGGGTAAAGTATGGAAATTACCAAACTTCAAAATACTGTATTGTATTGAGACAGAGACATTTCAGAGGGAAGCTGGTAGAGCTAACGCAACTGGAAGAGAATCGCTCAGGTGGGAAGTACTGACTCTGCTTTTAAGCAGCTTCTGGCAGAATTCTGTCCTGCCCCAACTCCACTGGCAATTTTATTGTGAGACATTGAAGAAAAAAAGGCAATTCTTAACTATCAGACATACAGTAAGAGAGTATTTTAAAACACGAAAAGACCAAGAAGAGGGGAAGCAAGAGGAGTCCAGAAGAGTCCAGGGCTGCCAAAGAGCTGCATGCTCACCCTCTCACCCCACCTCCGGGGACAGACTGTTTGCTGCAGGTACCAGGTACCCAGCACACCACCTTACAGACAAAAGCAGAAGAGTGAGGAGCTACATTTGAACAAGAACAAACAATGAGGAAGGCTGCTCAAAACCTTCAGTTGCACCAGCTTGGTGTTTCCCTGTGATTTCCACTGCCAGTGGAAGAAAGATGTAGTGATCTTCTGCACGCACTGTTTGCCTACTCAATTGTTACTGCTCGTTCAAGCTTTGTCTTTCATACACTACCCCATATTTCACCTGTCAGAATGGGGGAGGAATCTGATTAGCTTCTAGAAGCAGTTTAAGCAATAAGGGCATGGTAGACTGAATTTCTGGGCAGCAAAAGGCCAACTTGGGTACTATGACAAGGTATTCGCTATCTGATTGCATAGATTAAGGAGGAACCTGGCTCTTTTGTCTCTTCAGTGTGTGTGCAGCTCCCATTAGCATTAATGCAAGCTGCGTACAGGCACCAAGAGCCTGCCAAACAAGTGACAAACAGCAGCTTTTCATTCAGCATACTTGAGTAAAAAAGGGGCACAAGACACTCAGTCATCTATTGCACCTGATAACTATTTAAGCATTGAGTCAAATCCAGGAGTTTTATATAACAAAAGGACATAGAAAACACTCACTGGGAAAGCAGAGAACACAATACATACCCTGCCACATGTTTCTGCATGGAGAGGATAGTTCCAAAATGATGTATGATAATATAAAAAACAAAAACCCAAAACTATGGCTCTTTTTTTTTTTGGAAGATTGCCTAGGGTATAAATCCTCAGACTTAAACTAAGCCAAGTTCTCATGCAACTAATATAAATGATCCATTTTCCCCTCCAAACAGAATACTCAATTTTTTGGCCTACGTTTTAGGTATAAATTTAGAATAATGCTCTAACCACCATAAGAAAAAAAAAAAAAAAGCCCCAAAACTAGCAACCAACCAATCAACTAAAAAACAAAGCAAAGATTGAAATAACTCCCCATCTTTGACTTGATATTGAGGCACACATTACAAAAGGAAACAAGAATTTTTCGGTCTCTAAGATGTGGAAAAAGAACTACCATATTTCCTGGAGCAGCATTTCATAGAAAATGCCACTCCTCTACTAGGAGGTTTGAGCATCCACAGCACAACCTGACATCAGTAGAAATTTGTAGGGGCTGTCAGCCAGACAATCAGCATCAAGGACTGTCATCTAGAACCTGAAAACCAGGAGCAGCCAAACCAGCATTTTGCCCACTTTGTGCCTTGCAGGTGGCCTAGGCTGTGCCTAATGATTTTATGCATAATTTCCACCCCTGTTGCCCAGCCTGGGGCTGGGAGAGAATGTTACCAAGTAAAGGAGCAAATATCTACAGTTCTATGTTGTAAAAAGAGACATTACTACTAACATCTGCAGTTTTATGCTGTACAGAAAAATATTTCCTCAAATTATAATAATAGTAGTAATAATAATACAATGCTGTGTAAGTTTATTGAATACAATATATTTTACAAAGCTCCAGATAGCTTGCTAAATATTTAACAAACACAAATATTTAGTATTTAATATGAACTAAATATTAATGGAAATAAAAAGTAATAGGCATTTTTCTGATGTTTCCAAAATTAATTCCAGTCAAATGATGCCCATCTGTACGAGACACCAGAAACGCTGCTCAGAACTGGGGCATCCAAGATGTTCAAAACTGTTGTAAGGCAAATGCTGGTAATTTTTTCATCAATTCATAGTTATTTTAACAGTGGCTAAAGCTAATTGAAACAAATTCTTAATAAATAGTAATAGATTTACTTTCCCACCCTCAGGGACTGTTGGAAGGATTAGTCAATATTTGCTCATAGCTTTCAAGTTGGAAATACTATATGAACACAATTATAATATTCTTACAGAACCCTTCTTTAGCAGCTTACTCTTGTCTGTAATTAGATGCAGTGATCAGATTATATTTTATATTACAGTAGCATTTTCCTTTATCAACATTCAGCAAGTGGCTCCAGAGGGCACCTATGGCCCTTTAATGACTTTACTGTTTTTCAGTTAGCAACCATCGAATAGACTAATCACATCCACAAAGAAAATGAAGTAATCTGCAGGTATACACACAGCAAAAAGCAGAATGCTCCCCTTCCTAAACTGACTGGGCTTTGAGAAATTAGCTAACGATAATGGTTTAATAATGAAACAGATGCTCAACATCACTTGGCTGCTTTATCCACAAACAGCCCTGTAGGAAACCTCCCACCCTTGTTCACTCCACAAGTGAAGTTGGTGGCAGACTGCAGAGCAACCTTCCCTTTTATTTCTCACCTCCTGGAAGTGACAGGCTGTGTTTCACAAGTTCTTGCCATATATCTTCTCTACACAGTCCTCCCTCAAATGGAGTTGAAGAGGCTTATTTCTAATGGAGACTGGCAATCTCCTATCAGTACTGCAGTAGCAGGAAGAAAACAAATAGCAAAAAAGACACTCGACTGGTTCTCACTGTGTACTGAAGGATACGGTGTCAGACATCATACTCTCACTGCCTGCTCCATGTCCCTGACTGAAACAATCTAAGCAGGAGAGGAAAGGTTCATGAGAAATACATCAGCAGCAAAATTACATGAGGTTTGTGCCTTTGGAGAAGATGAGTTCAGTGCTGATTGCTTGTGTGGGATGAAGACAGTGCAGCTGCTCTTGTATTAGCCGCTCAGGGTCATATGCTTCCACCTACAAAATCGTTGCTCACAGAAACACATGGCACAGAATCTCTTGCCATGGAGAGGCCAGTGGGAGCCTGAAATGGCATTCCATCACTAGCCCATATGCCACTGATTGTCCTTGCATGGCCTGCATTTCTCAGCATCCCGCTGTATCTGGCTGTAGAGGCTTTAACCAGCCATGCACTAAATATACCAGGGGAAAATAAAAAGGATGCACTTCTCTCACCTGTTTTTTCCCTTCCCCTTTCCTCCCTCCCAGGCTCTGAAATGTGTACACTCTCTCTACCACATGACGAGAAAGGTCAAGCCACAATATGTAAAAATGGGAAGGAGCTTCATATTTTGTTGTATATAAATCCCTGAAGATCATGTGTGTTGGATACAAATAAAACCTCTCCACTTATGTCATTTTCAGCAAAATCCAACTGCCAATGCTTTAACACAACAACAAAAAATTTAAACATTTCTGAGGCAGCTCAAATAATAGCCTTGCAGGCTGAATGTGATAGACCTTCTATTCCAATTCTACACCTCTCCTCTCTCGGTCACACTACAAATGCAAGAGGGAGGCTGCAGGGTGTTTGTTTCCAGCCATCAATAAATAAGTGAAGTCTGCTTCAATTCCTCTAAACCAATCAGCTAAAAAAGATTAAAACCAGTTACCATTTGATGCTACTGTGACAGGTCCAAGAGAGGAAAAGAACATGGCTCAAATATTTATCTTTCTGAAAGGCTTTAACTGATTCAGGGAATCAACATCACCAAAATATGCAAGCATGATGGTCCAGGACAGAACTAGGTTTTAGACCTGCTACAGAGCAGTCCATAACAGCCATGTTTCTCTAGCTTTGAGATTAAAGACTCTCAGGAAAGCTGGTGCTGCTAATTTCCAGATTTCCTGCTAATCTACCAACTAAGACTAGACGAACAATGAACCATCACTGTTTCAATGCAAAGCACAGTTTGAAATGTGTCACTTTTGCAGCCATTTTTAGTCCCAGGCCAAATGGCATGGTCACAATTTACATTCACTCTCACTAATGCAGAGCTTTAAATAGGGGTTTTCTAGCCTTAAATCAGTGTCAGCCCATTACTAAGGGAGCATATAGCAGTCAGGAATTTAATGGCTTTAAAGGGTGGGTGTATTGATGGCTGTGAAGTGGAAACTATTTATCCTGTAAATACTGTAACAGCTAAGACAGCTCATTATAATTTATCTGTTTCAAACGCTAGTCTTGGGAAGGGCTGGCAGCTGCAGGTTCTGTTACCGGAAGAGATGTGGAACGGGGCTGCCACAGGGGCCTGCTGCTGTAGGCATGGCTGCTGGGGGTGACCTACAGCTGGGAGTCTGTACTTGCACCTTGTAGCCCTGCTGACCAGGAGTCCTTCTCTGAGTAAGGCAGACACATAAATATGTCTTTAGGTCTAGTCTCCAAGCTGTGCTTTCTCCACGCACTGTCACATATGACTTGGAAGTGCTGCGTGGGCCAGGCTAAACTGTGGGATTTCCATCCCAGGACAGTACAGAGACCGTCAGCAAGCCACTGTTCCGTTTGGAAAGCACCACATGGAAACATGTAGTTTAAACTGAAAGTCACCACAGCCATTTTCAGTACTCTCTGACAGGCTGAGATGTCAGAAAGCTGGGATGCTTGCTTCCCCTCCTGTCCTTGCCAAACCTCAGAAAATGACCTTGATAAAAAATTTTAGAAGTAGTAAAGATGGATTTTTCAGCCAACTAGTAGCACATCCAATAACTATTGAACTGTTCTGGCTGGATAGGAGCCTGAGAGCATCTTAAAGCCCCTAGCTTAGTGATTCCCAGTCTCCAAATTGTTCAGTTCTGTATAACCTTTCAACTGAATTATCTGAGAAAAAATTGGGAGATAATCCCAATGATTTCCACATAAAACCCTACTAGGCCCTGTGAGCATTAGAAGACTAGAGTGGGAATGAGAGGGGGCGAGGGAGGAAGACGGTAAACACTGCACACTTTATTTTCCTTCAAGGAATACAAAATTTATAGTTCTCTTTTAGTTTCTTTTCTAAGATTTGCTTACTCTGCTTTGTTATCAAGCCAACTAGGATGCAAACCTACCTCCTGCCTGCACAAAAATATGTCCGCAGGCAAGCAGCAGACCTGCTGTTTCTCATTGCATGCAAAGGATGCTGCAAGTCAGCAGTCTCTATCAGATGCTCTTTCAGCAATAATCCCAGTACTGGCTTTCCCTGAAGCTACAATTCTATGCTTTTTGGCCATGGAAACAATTTGTTTTCACATGAAACTGTTTAATGTTATCTAGTGATCAATACTTACAAGTTTAGAGAAATGCCTCACCTCTCAGGAAGAAAGGGATGCTAATTTGGAGAACTCTTGGGTAAGTGGTATCCAGAACGTCTCCAAGGCCTGCCTTGCCTCTTGGTCAGCAGTCTCCCTGAAGCCATTGAAGCAGCCACTGAGACTCTCTTCAATTGCAAGACATGCTAAAATCTAAAGTCAGTGGCATGTGTGGCCATACTGTGATGCTCGGGTCAGTTCAATGCACTTCAAGGCAGGGCTATGGGAATGTCCGAAACTTATTAACACTACCTCTCGTTTTGTTGTTAGAGTACAAAAAGTTGTACTAGAAGGAACTGGATACAAAAATACAGGCATGCTCCAAAGCTGCTGCAAGAGGTACCAAGACTTTAATTCTCACATGTTACTAAAAAAAAGAAGCCCTTCCACTTTCCCATTCTTGGCTGTTAACTTTCATTTGTTTAGATGCCAGCACATTACACTTCATAAAAATTAACACTTTTTTTTTCTTTAAACACTTACAAGCTTATTTTCCTCTTGCCTGTACCAGCTGTTTATCTCCTGACTTGATGATTCTCTTTGGAAATGTGAGCTGACATCTGGGTATGAGCGGATGCTGTAAATTGCCAGCATTTCTGTCTACTTATGCAAGCAAAGATTAGCTCCTCCGACTAGAGTAGCATCTCTCCTAAGAATGCTAACATTATGATACATAACAACCCTCTTCTTTCACTGCTATCACCCCTTTCTTTTCATTCAAGTACCTCTTTCTTTTGCTGAAGGCAAACCAATGCATTAAAGCACTAGGCAATACAACTAAATGTAATTTAAAGAGAAACCTTTCCAGAAAGTTCTTTTTATCACTTACGCTAGTCAGTAAGGAGTAGGTGTGAATGAAGCTCAGATCCTGGAACAGGTCAGAAGACACAAGATGAAGCAAATCCATGGGCTCTGCCTAACTGAGCACAGCAGCTGAGGAAGCCTTCTTTTCCAGGTTAGAAAAAATAGGGAAGGGAAAGGCAGTTCCCCAAAGCACCAAGTACTTCAATGTGACCTTGGCTTGTTCATTTGACCTGTCAGAGGAAAATACTCCATATTTGTTTCCCCTCATCCTCAATTTCAGTTATTTTTTCACAGCTTTTACAATTTTAGCTATCTCATGCTTGGATAACAGCAGGGGACATACACATAATGCCTATCCCCATGCCCCATGCATTCCCACAGAACTTTACAGAGTATAGGACTGCTCCTGTGTCTTTCATCACCCAACACACAGGAGAACCCACGTTCTCTAACCTCTTAAAGGATGACATATTGAGACACTGGCAAGACAACACATGAAAGGTATCACAGCACCAAAGGCTTCCAGTCAAACTGTTCCTACTTAAGCCAACTGGCTGTTAGCAGGATGGGAAAATCAACAGATGCACCTGAGCTATACTACACACTGCTCATCCTATTTCAAGCTTTAAAGGTTAAAGCCAACACCTTAAATTACATGAGGAATGCAAGGCAGGCATGGAACTGAAGTGTCACATGCTCCCTTGAGAGAAATGTGTCTCAGACAAGGAACAACACTGTCAGAAGCAGTTTTACACATAATCTTTGCAGACAGAAAATCAACACTTTGAGGTTTATTCCATGACTCTTGGATTTGGGAGAATCAATGGGTAACAGAGTGGTCTCCCAAATACAAAATAGTAACTGTTTTTCATAAGCCAAGAGGGGATATTTTTGTGTACTAAATTAGAACTGTCAAAAATTTTTAAAGCTTCCATGCCCAAAGCAGGGGAAACTTTGGCATTCTTTGTACTTGGAAAAGCTGAGTTCTAACTCATAAATAATAACCCTGAAAAAAACCCCCACCACGATGAGCAGAAAAGAAAGCACACAGCAGCATGGAATAAGCTGTGTGATTGTAGTTTCTATTGAAGTTATTATTTATCTACCATTGGATATGGAGCACAGTGAGAAATAGAAATGAAGAAAAGGAGGAGGAAAGCAAGTTGGGTCTCTGCCCAGAGAAGGAGGATGCTATTTAGTTGAACAAGAATCAGCTCCGCAGAAATGCTGATCGATGGTTGGGAAATAATGTGCTGTTATGAAGGGGGAAAAATACCATACATAAGTTTTATAGGCTGTTATATATGAATGATCCCTTAGCCGCTGCTTAAAGGCAGCCTACCATTGTGGTGTTAACACTGGTGAGGAAGGGAGCTGATGCAATCAGGCCTTCTATCCACTGTGAGTATTCATTGCCATTTTGATAACTTTAGAGTGGCAGGAGCTCTAGCTGAACCCTCTGCTACAGAAAAAGGACTGTTACAAATGCTCAAAGCTCAGGCCATCACATTTCAGAGTCTCCTTCCAACCTTGTTTCTACACTTCAGGAGGGAAGCCAACTCCTACACAGACATCTGGAGACACTATGAGAAGCAAAAATCATGACCACTTAGGATTAAATATATGCAGGTTACTTTACAACATAACAGAATAAAATAGGTTTGACGCAAGGAAAAGGAAAGCAAGAGGCACACTTTGCTATTAAATTACATAAACACTGCTTTTGATTGAACTGAGACTCCCCTATCAACAGATCAACTTACTTGCTCACTTATCTTCTCCTGCTTCACACTGCTCCCCCACACACTCTCTCTTCCAAAACAGCCTCCATTACTCATTAAGCTTGTTCAACCCTACAGGAAAATGTTTCTGAAAATAAACCACTTCTGACATTATTCTGAGATCTTAAGTTTTTGCTTTACCCAACAGCCCAAGTTACTGCTTCATCCAAAGGAGAGTATTCAGATATGTTCAGAAGTCTAGGCAGATTTGTTTGCATGATGTGTTATTTGAAGAAGGGCTAAATTATTTGTGATTCCCAAAGCCCAGGAGACAGTAATCAAAGGAAGCAGCACAGACACAAACTGTTCATGGAGCCTGTTTCATATATTATGTTTCATCCATTGCAAGCTTGTTGGTCACACCGATATTTTCCCATTTTGTTTTTGCATTACCTACCTAGAGATGAGTATAGCTCCAAGCAGAAATCAAGAAATGTCTCCAGGAATGCACATAACACAGAAAGAATCAGGAATTTTAGTGCTTTCCCTACTTGTTCAGTGTCCTTCTCACCTTGCTTGTAGTCACACTTTCTGACATCAGCAGTTTTCCATAGAAGTAGTGTGACATGGGGCTTGATGCAACATAGACCTGGGATTTGCTAATGCATTGAACCATTTTGAGAAGTGAGAGGCAAAAATCCTTTTTGAGCACAAGCAGCTCTGGCTCTTTTCTCACAAGACACAGAGCAAAATGAGGGACAGTAAAGGAGACTGGGTGAAAAGGAAGATTTCAAGAAAAGAAACTGCAATGCCACTGACATTCACCTCACTCTTCTGCTTATGCCAGATGAAGAGAGATGGAAGAACAATCCTGACCCAAGGATTTTATTAGGTGTCTTGAAGTTGATAAAAAAAAGAGAAAGAGTTCACATACACCTCTGAAAAGTGTCCAGCAACTAATTCCTTGTCCTCGCACACAACACGTACACAAACCAGAAGAAAACTCCTTGCTGAAAACACAAGTGGTGATCTTCTCCAGTTTTTCACTACAGGTGAAGGTGCCTCTTCTGTGCCTATGTGGTCCCCCCTGCAACAGGGTATTGATCCTAGGTAGGTGACTCTGCAGACAGACCTTCTGTAGGTGGGCTGTGCCACAGCCAGCCCCTAGCGCCAGCTCATCCTGAGCAGAGCTTGCAGCACATGTTGGCTTCCATTGCCTCAGCCAGTAAGGTGATCACCAAATGCACGAAGCCTGCTCCTCTGCCAAGAAACAGCCCCATTCCTTGCAAAGCATGTGGTATGTCACAGGACTGTAATTAAAAAGTATAAGCATCACTGCATCCTGTTTAGTATTATCTGGATTGAGGGGCAACAAAGAAGTTCTCCATTACTAATAAGAAAAATAACTAAAACCCCTGAAAAGGCCTGACAGCTCACCAAAACAGGGCAAAGCTCTGCAGGAACAACTGTCCCCATGGGAACTGGCAAGTACAGTGCACAGGAAAATGAGAACTGTTTGAATTAACAGGGAGCATTTGCTCTAAATAAAAGCTATTTTGAGGAATTAAAGCAAACAAATGTCAGCTCCATGTAGCAGCGTGTTGGGATGTGATGTGCTGTAACGTGTTGTGACACTTCACTTCATAAATTAAACCTTTTTTTTTTCTCCCCCAGGGGAAGAGAATTCAAGTGCAGTCAAACACTTGCACTTGGAAGGTCTGCAGGCTTGACACTTACCCGTCTGTGACTCCACGGATCCCCCTGAGAGGGGACACCTTCATGCCTGCCCTGTGGGCTGCTCTGTCCTCCCTTGGCCCCAGGAAATGGCCACACAAGAATCCTGGAGCTCACAAGCAGACAGCGATGCTATCGTCTTGCCCCGGCTGCCAAGCCCCAGATAACACTCATCAAATGACAAGGTGAAACCAGCTGATGTCACAGCCAAAACTCTTGGTCTGAGCTGACACTTCTTTTATATCCTACTTATCCGGCCAAGTACACAGCATTCATTTGAGATACTTACTGTATATGAAGCTACCAGTCTCACAAGACTAACTGTGGAATGAAAGGCCAAAACCCACCCACTTAGAATATCATCCCACTTCAGCGGGCATGATTCAGAGAAGAAATCAGTGTGGGCTTAAGTAAGTGTCATTGCTCAAGTCTCTGGCACTGAAAGCTGAACTGCACCACGGTACCCCTATTGCTAAGCTAAACCAGTTCAACACGACGGCTGCAATGCTCTGTGAGGAAAGAAGACAGTTCTGCTTTCCTGATGCCCAGTGCAGAGGAGCACACATACCCACTATGGTTCTTTGTCACACACTACTCTTTGGGAAGACCTTCAAAAACAAAGAAGAAAGAAACAAAACAAGAAAAAGACATAAGAAAGAAGGCAGTCTAGATGACCTTGTTTGCAAAAAAAATTTAAAAAATAAGAAAACACCCAATCACTACCACTTCCTTCAGAGCATTCAGCGTTTTACAGTCATTGCCTGGAAGGTGCCAATAATGACCTCAGAGCTATACAACCTACAGAGATGCCAAGGTAGTTCATTATTTAGATATGAAACACAGAAAGCCAAACGACACCATGAAATTACACAAGTAGTCAACTTTAGCTCTTCTATGCCCTCTATTTTCTGCATACAAAATCCAGAGAAAAAGATCTTAAATTCAAGTATTACCTCAAACATGCTGCACAAGAGGATTTTGGTGACTGGACCCTGCAAAACAAGAGGTATAGGCAACAGCAAGATGTAACAAAGCTGAGTAAGATCTAGACACAAATTCCTTTTTAAGATCCTTAATATGCAGTCACCATTTCACAGTAACCAAAACTGAGGCATTTGCATGCAGCTACATCTCTTATTAATGTGCTGAATATTTAAGGATAAATGTATCGTGTCAAAGCTTGTTCCAAGAGTGCAGCTGCATCCTTACAGTGCAGCCATGGCAAATGATGTTTATGTAAGGAGTGGTAAGGCTTCCTCCTCGTGTGGTGTGCACAGCAGGGACACAGTTACCTGCCAGAAGCTGAGACCTGGTGGGAAAAGATGCTCAGAAAGCAGCCTCTGCACTTTAGCAAGTCCACAACAGAACTTTGCCAGGCATTGGGATGCAACCATGTTCTGCCTTGGGCAGACAGTTTTAGAGGCAGTACAGTCCCAACACACCACCCTGGATGAGACCTTAGCCCTCGCCGCCTCCTGGGTGCTCGTCCCGCTGCTGGCACGGTCACCCCTGCAGGTTAGCAGCACCCATGGTGCCAAAGTCCCACAGAAGCAAGCTAAGGAATCTAAGCCAATGGGCATGGCAATGACCTCTTACACTTCCTCCTTCCCCTCATAATTCTCAGCCTGTGCAGTGCAATGCCAGATGGAAATTCCGGCATAAGTCCCAACAACAGCACAGCCAAGTCACTGAAGGTGAGTCCCTGAGTTCATTAGCCTTGTGTCTCACCCACCACTGTAAAAAATTGCTTCCAGTTTTGAAGCAAACCCACCCACAACTACCTCACAAGTTTTCATATCATTAGGTATGGATGTGCTCTTTTAAATATTCAGGAGAGCCTCACCCAATACACCACCTCTGATGGAAAGAAAGAGCCCTTATCTGCAGATCTTCACAACATCCCTTCTATTTCTGTAGTTAGGCTGTTGGGACAATGAGAAAAAGCCTTCTGCCAAAAGCTATCAGAGGTCTTTCTTATGCTGTGAAATGGTTTGTTAGCTTAAAACAAACCCTTCTAAAAGAGTCAAGAGCAGTGCTCTGCCTAAGTTGGGCCGCAGCAGGACTATCCTTTTCAGTCACAACTCTGCGACTACCCACACAGACAGGCTCACCAAAGAAAGATAGCTGCTTAAACCTCAAGTCTTGGATCTATTGCCTAAACTCTTGAGCAATAAGGGACACTTTGCTCCCACTTGTAAGCTCAGACCACTACTAGGCTCAGATAGATGCATCCTCAAAAGTTCTCAAGGGAACATTTCAAAGTTTTAATGGCTGTGGCAGCAGCTCTTTATAAGCTGAAGGCAACAGCACTTCATTTTTTAAATGGAGGCAGATTCTGATTTATAAATATGAAAATTGAATGTATGCAAAAGCACAACCCTTCTTCTCTCTGCGCATACACAATTCAGATAACTGAACTGATCAGTCACCAAACTGAGCTGAAAGTCATTATGCCGAAGAAAAGACCTTGCTTGCCTAACCTCAATCCAGAATGAATCTAAAATCTCTACTTTCCAACCCTCTGAATATGAATAGGGACAGCATGAATATGCTGACAGGTCTTTTATTATAGCTGGAGGGTGTAGCAATAATTAAAAACCAAATCTTGTACATATGCAGCTAAGACACTTTCCAAAGAAATACACTTGACTTTGTCTTTTTGCAAGATTAGGTTGTCAAAATGGCGTTTTTTTAAGTCAGTAAGATAGCACCATGCCTGGGATTTCCACATAAAGGAAGCTCAGAGAAATTGCAAAAGGGATGGATGACCACTGTTGTTATCCAACCTTCCCTGTACTAGTCTGTGCGTGTAACTGTGTGCAAAACACAAGAGCACAGTGTTGCAGCTGAAACATAACACACAGAAACAGGGAATTTCCAATTCGTGGTTTCTTCAGCAACAATTCACTTCTACAAAGCCTGCATCTATGCTTACTGGAGAAATCAGCCAGCAAGACACTGGCATTTTGGCCAGGTTGCTGTAGGAGCCCTAACACTTGTAGGTTGAGTACTTCAATTAGGAGGTGAAACATAACCCTCCACCTACTTAATTCTAACTAATTTCTCAGCTGATCTTTTGAGCTCTGCAAAGAGCACATTTCTCACTGAGCACTACAGGTAGCACAAGGAAGTGTGTGAAGTCAAAAGGGATATGAATTATTAAAATGCCTGAACAACTGAGGTTGAAGGGGAAAAAACAGAGAGAAGAAAAGCTCTTTTTTAACTCAGGAATGACAACATAGTTATTTTAAAGCACTCAAAAAGGTCTTTTCAAGGTTGAAACAAATGGTGAAAGAAAAAAGCCTGCACACTGAGGGTTCTGGTAGACTTCAGATGTGGGCAAGGGCACATGGAGATCATTAGCTTTGGGATGGGGCTCATCTCCTGTGTCCAGAGAGGTTTTTCCCATGAACTTAATGAGTCCGCTGCTGTCTGGTCACAAATCTGGAGAGAGAACACAAAAATAAAGCAAACTTATGTTCTACTATTTCAGTTCCAAATATGAACACCAAGCAGCAGCCATACAGACTTGTGTCTCAGAGAGTGCTTCAGAAAAATCAGCTGTTCCCGAGGTCTCTGTCAGTCAAATTTATCCTCATCGTGCTTAGGAGCTGTTCTTGCATGTATCACCCTAGAAGACTTCACAGCTTTGTCTATAAACTGTTTTCAACATATTTCTGGCCAATAATAACAACTTTTCTTGGCATAGTAGCTTGCTTATCAATTTAGAAATGGCAGTATGCTAACACCTGCTGCTAGAGCTGTAAGTCTAGGCAGTATCTCAGAAGGGCTCCTCGGGCGTTATTTGCATGGACACCTGCATTCATCAGGTCACTCTCCCCTGGCCTAGTAGGTCACAAAGTGAGGTTTTGCCACACTGCTACAGAGCTCATCATCTACATTTCACTTTCAAACCACAGCCTTATATCTGCTCCCGACTGCAATACTTTTTAAGATAATAACTGAATATCCCACGTTAGTATCCAACTCCCCCTTTTGTTAGGCTCCTGAGGGATTCCAGGCAGCTGCTTAATGCTTTCCTTCTCTAGGGATTTATATTTTCCCATATGCTACTGAGCTGCAAATTGAACAGTTGTGTAGTACCACACATGCCTGGCAGAAGAATGAAACGTGATGGAAACTTGAATTATTGGCTCTCAGTCTTTAGGACCTGTAACTGTTTTTCCTCATTTTCAGAAGACTTCCCCCCCCCCCCCCCCCTTTCCTCCCTCCCCTTTTTTTTTTAAAAAAAGG
>VZTJ01001198.1:853120-909393 GCA_013397795.1 Orthonyx spaldingii | reverse complement strand
CCCCCCCATTTGTCCTGCTCCTTCTTTTCATAAGAATACGGTTGCCTGAGTCAAGAGAGAAGGGAAGACAACCTATATTAGGTCAAGCAAATTGCAGCAGTGGGCAGCCCGGCTGGGGTCCTCATCATGGACGAGCATCTGTGTGCTGCTGACAGCTTTACCTGGGATTGCAGAGTGCCCCTGCCAGGCTCCTATCAAGACACAGAGGACAAAAAAGTATCTCTAATAAGCTCCATTTTCCTGAATTGTTGAGGAGGAGGAGATAGAAAATCATTCCTGTAACACCTCTGGAAAACTTGAAGAGGTTATTGCTATGGAAACTGCTCCAGCAAAGCAGGTGTGGAAAAGGGGAGCAGCAGAGAGATGCATGGTGCACGGAACAGAAATTCTTAACACCTGAAATTAAACTCTGCACACCTCTGGCAATGTAATCTATTTTGGATAACATCAACAATTTGCCCTTGGTTTTGTATCAACAAAACCACAGGTAAGTGACAATGAAATGAACACATTAGGCTGTGCAGGAGAGCAATGGCTGCAGAACCTTACTAGAAACAATACACACCAGTACACATGGCAGCAGAGAAAAGCTGGTATAGAATAGGACTACGTGTTTTTAACTCCAGCTGAACTAATGCAAACCGTACAGTGGAGCTTGTCAAATATAAGCAGGGAAGCAACAGAGTTTCTTTTCATCAGCCTTTCATGGTAAAATAAAGCTAGGCTGGAGGAAGCCTTTAGCACAAGAATGGAACAGAGGAGCTCTGATTGTGTCACACCAATGGCGGTGCCACAGAAAGAAAATACCCTGCTGAAATGGGACTGAAAAGGGAATTGTTCAGCAAAGAAAGAAAAATCAGTTAAAAAATGAGGTGACAAACAAGAAGCTCTTAGAAAGGGACTTTACCCTACAAAAAAATGTGTGAATCCACATCAGTGGCTTTGTGTCAGTTTTAACACAGGATATGAAATCTCTTCCTTTGAGCATACATGCCTGTGTGTATACTTACATGTTTTCCTCCACAAGAGTGTGGCCACAAGTGTCCCCAGGGATACTCTGAGAGCACAGTATCCTCCTGGACAAAATGTCCAACACATCATGTGATGGGTAAGGAGCTGGCTCACAGGCTGAGCACAAAGGGTGATATTGAATGGTTTTACATCAGGCTGGCAACTGGTCACTACTGGGTTGGATATTAGGAAAAGGTTTTTCACCCAGAGGGTGGTTTGGCACTGGAATGGGCGCCCCAGTAAAGTGGTCACAGCACCAACCCTGGTAGAGTTCAGAGGGTGTTCGGACAATACTCTTGGGCACATGGTGTGACTTCTGGAGATGATCCTGTGCAGGGCCAGGAGTTGGACTCAGTGATTCCTGTGAGTCCCTTCCAACTCAGCACATTCTGTAATTCTAAATGTAATATTCAGTCACCATAGCAGAGTTTTGGTATGTGTTTAAATGTTCTGCTAAATTGAGGCTTGTGCCTGTACAAACACATCCATGGTAAACTGGAGGTCTTGCATGAAAAGATGGAGTCTTTTCTGGTGGAACTATGTCATTTTGATGAGCTGAAAATCTTTAGATGAACTATTTCCTAATGGAGGATATATTACCAAGAAATTAAGAGAGTGAAGAACTACAACACTAAAAAGTCTTTTGAGGTCTTCATATCTCCAGGAAAATAAAAGCCAAGCCCCTGGAGTAGATTTAACAATGTGCCTTTAAACTTGGCTTGTTTCCTTTTTGGCTGCATGAATATCTGTAATCCCCAAATTCCTGTCGTTATTCCCACCAGCTGGTGAAACTGAAACTGATCCAGCAGAGGAAGTCTGAGCCCCGCCAGCACAATGAAAAATATAACCCCATTGGGCATGACACAGCTCCACCGCAATATAAAACCATGCAGTGCATTTGCAAACTTAAACAAATGCAAACCATAAACCAAAAGATTTCAGAGACACAACTGTAAGGCTCTGATGGGATGAATTATTTGCCTTTCCTTACCAGAGAAATCATGCAAAGGTAACAGTAAAGGTCTCCCTAGGAAGGCATAGGTGATGTAAACTACTCTGGGCTGCTAAGGGTTAACCTCAGCACTGGCAGCATGTTTTCAGTCCAGTGCCTAAGCTTCTGCTAGAGGGGAGTTTTACAAATAAACTTACAGGCTTTGCAGATCAATTTTCTACTTGGTTTTATCACTCTTTTCTCCTGAACAGACTCACTGCATCTCAGTTCCTTTTCCAGATGCATTTTAAAGTTTTAGTGCCATTTTTGAAACAATACAGGCCCCCCAGTACTTGAAACCACATATGGAGCTTTGGTAGTATTTGTATTTCCATCAAGAGTATTTAGTAATAAACAGCTATGAAAAACATTACCCTAGGGCTCCAGCACTGTGGAGCATGCAGTACAGACCTTCACTAACTGAATACTCAGCAAGCATTTAAATGATAATATTACGTTAGAGTGGCGGCTGTAGCTGTGTAAATAATTGTGCATTGTCCCTGCTCATTGATTTATTTTCATATGTGCACACGTACACGTCTGAAAAAGCACTTAAAAAAATTCAAAACCCAGACAGCGATAATCTAATAAACTCCAAAGTGAATCAATAGACTACTTAACAGCAGAGAGATAAACTGCATTTAATAAGAGTTAGCAGGGATGGAGAGAAGGCTGTGCAAGATTCAGGCAGCAATATCAGAAGCACAGTGACTGAGAGCGAGACAGAGACAGGAGCCTGAGGTAGGTGGAAAGGGAGACCAGGCAGCACAGGGAGCAGAGCACTTTTGAAAAATACCTTCCAGTTTTCAAAGTGCTGTTTACAGAGCAATAGGAATCAGGAGATTTCTTGACAGACAAAAAATTGTAACACAATCCAGTAAATATTCAGGACAGGATGACCTTCAAAGGAGCTCTCAGCAGCTGATAAATTTAGTTTCTGCTAATGCAGGGGCTCTCATACAGCTGTGCAGCACTCATCTAAAAACTGGGTCTCATACAGTTGTGACACGGAGGTTCCCTTGTGAGAATGCACTAAACATTATTATTCCAAAGTTATTTCTAGGGACTCATGGCACTTAAATGCATTGAAACTGAGGCACAAAAATTAAGTGATGTGCCAAAATTTACAAAGAATCAGTAGCAGAGCTGAAAATGGGTTTATTTCATTTGACTATCAGTCCTGTGCTCTGTTCACTGGCCATTTTTTCTGTTTTCACTGTGCCCTACAATCTTTAAGATAAAGAATTGACTGCAGAAATTACAGATCCCTGCATGCAGTGCAGGCAGCACACTAAATGAGAAAGTAATGTACGGCAGAACCACCTCTTCAATACATATGAGGACATTGTAGCATAATCTCTTCACAGTGTGTCTTTGGCTTACAATTTATGCAGTTTCAGCATCAATTCATAACTACCCTCCTCTTAGCTGTGTCAGCAAAAAGGCCAAAATTGGAACAGATATGGGATCATACTGTTTCACTCCCTCTTCCCATGTTAAGTCTAAAGTACCTCAAGCAAATATGGGGAAGTCTGGAGAATGCAAAAAAATTATCTCCTTTGTTTATTTCTTCTTACAAATATACATCTATGCATATCTAGTATAAAGACAGCACTACAGTATTTCAAGACTTCTGATACATTACATTTCTGTATTATTACTAAACAAACCCTTGCAAGACACTGTCATTATGATTCTGTTACAAGCGCTCCCTGACAGCAAGAGCCTGAAAGAATCTTTAAGATGTTTAGAGAACAACTGAGTGGATTCAGCTCTGAAGCTATTGCTTCTCAGTTAGCAGAAGAAACAGATGAGACACCACCTGAACCACTCTGTTTCTCTCATGTCTGGCACTTATGCTCTGATTTTCCCCTTAGCTGCACAGTCTGTAAAAATTATTATTAGACAAATACAGCTCAAAGGTCTTATCCTGAACCTACAGTTTGAGTCTCAGACAATCTGGTTGCACCCAGAGCCAGCTAATTCTTATTTTCATTCTCACATGTATTACGTTACCTCAGACCAACAACTCCAACAGCATCACTTTGACCAGACAAATTTTCAGGGCTAAAATCCACACTCGAGGCCCATTATCTATGGCTGTAGCACCACGGTGCTCTTGCCCTGCAGGAAAGGAATGCAAAACACACAGAAGATTTAACAAAGCTTTCTGTAAAGTTTTAAACATATAGAGCCCAGCATATTTTAAGAAAAAACTTTCTGAGCGTAACACTTCTCACTGTACCACATCCTTTTCTTCCAAACCTTGGCAGAAGGAAGGAGAAGGGGGAGATGTCTTAGCTGCAGTAAGGAAAATGAGATTTTCCACTCCCTCGAAGACCTACTTCAGGAGTTCTTACAATCTTAGCCTAGTGAAATAAACCATCTTCTAGTGCCTTATAATGTTTGGGAATTTCCTGGAACTGAAAAGAAAGTATCAGATGGCAACAATCACATTGAAATGTTAGATCAGCTCTCTTCAGTAAAGGAGTTTCCTTAAGTTCTAGTCAACCTTAACACAGACAGTAAAAGTGTTAAGTAAACTCCAGTACCCAGTGAAGACCTGTCAAACTACATAGCTGTGGGCCTCTCCCTTACCTTCCATCTCTCCCTTCCAAATAACATTTTACATTTCCTTATGCTCTTTCCAGTGATTTTTCTAGCCTGCTCATCAAAGGAGCAGATGAATGTCATCACCAGTGACACAATAAATGTGAGGTGTTTATGCACCTCACAACAACATGGTGATGAGCTGGCAAGTAGGACCAAGTACCATGCCAGGCAGCACAGACTGTGCTCTCACACAAAGTTCTCTCCTCCATCTACAAGTCTACATTTTCTACCAACGGTATCTGGATAATGAGCAGGTGTACTGACACTCACATCCATGGATGAGCTACAGATAATGCTGGCTTTCAGCAGAGATTATCCTGCACAGGCTACTTCCAAACACAGCAGCCAGCACTTCTCTCAATGGACCTACTACTCCTTCCAGGTGTCTCTGAGCATTCACAGCTGATTAACACTACAGACGATGACTTAATCAAAGACAGGCTTTGAAGGAAGATGCAATGTTGGGTCAGGAGAAGTAGGAAGGGGAGGAACAGGGCAGACCAGGAATCTGCTGACGTTGCCAGTGTGGTGATTCATTTTGCAAAACCTCAGTTTTTTTCTTTCAATCTCAGTCACAGGCAGCGTGCACTAGAAGTGGCATTTTGGAGGTACAGCTAGCTACTCTAAGAGTGAGAAATAAAAGCCTTTGGCATATGAAAACAAAATAAAAATAAAAAAAAAGAAAGAGAAAACAAAGTTTTAGTTTAGTTCCTCTGGTTTTACATTGATGAAAAAGAAATTGAAAGAAACTTCTGTTTTCATGCTGAGAGAAAAAAAACCCCATGAACAAATCGGCATGGATTTGCAATCATACTTTTCCTAGCTCTCTCATCGAGCAATCCAAAGTCCCAGCTACTTCTTTTCTCACTGAGTCACACATATGAAGCATTCTGCCAAATAAAGCAAGTGAAGATTCATCTGTCCTAGGGACTACTGGATTAAAAGCCCCAAACCCAGCACTACCATCAGATCCTTTCCTTAACAGTGTATTAAATCCAGATAAACAGTATCATTTTATTGCCAGAAAAGTCTATGGCTTCCCTTCCCCTGCCTCCATTCTCTTTTCCTCTCTTTTGGGGAAAAGCAGTTGGAGAGAGAACAGAACAGTGCACAGATGCACAGCCCTGCTTTTCACTACACTAAAACTTAAGTGAATGTCGTGTATACTGAATGGAAACTGAAAATCAGGATTACTTCAAAGCAATGTAGTACCCAGCATCTTGTCTTGGGGAGTTGATTGCACATGTGCCTATTTTGAGAACATAAAGCAAACAGGCTGTCCTACCTGTTGTACCATGGATTGAAAAAGGAAGGGAAAAAAGGCCTAGATACACAGCTTTTTGGCACAGCAGAAAACAACACTTGAATGCAGTGATTCAGTTGAAAGAGCAGTTCAGATTTACACAGGTAATTACAGCGTCCAAGCATGAACACAACCCTATCTCACACTGAATCTCTTCTGTATCCCAACACACCCAGATAGGAGGTGAAAAAAACAGAGAAAGGAGACAGACATTTTGTAGCATGTCAGTCAGCAAATTCACAGAAAGGAGATAGAACTACTCAGTTAATGCAAAGCAAAGTAAGGAGCTATGCTGACACTGATGACTGTACAGCTGAGCATACAGATCCTTTCTCATAGTTAGCATGTAGTCCATCTGCAAGGAATAGTCACAGACTATTTAACAAGGTGCTAGCCAAGTCTCTCTAAGCCATGGAAAACTAAGCAACATGCCTACTTCTGACTCCAGACAGCACAGGCTAGTAATAAGCATACTCAAAAGCAAAGCTAAAAAATCAGTAAGCAAAGAAAAGGAGAGGCAGAGGATGCCCAAAGGATAGAAGAAATGCATATAAGATGTTATATAGAAAAGAATTAGGGAAGTGGATTGAAAATGACAGGCAAGTAATGATAAAAAAAAAAGCACAGTAACAAGCTAATCATTTGCCACTAGAGCAACCCTCACCCTCCAAAATTCAACTAAAGCAGAGAAAGCAAAAGAAAAGGCAATGAACTATTTTCCTTTTACCAGCTGCTAAGAATTTTAAAGGTATAGTCTAGAAAACAGAGAATTAATTGAACCCAAATTACTTTTATGTGCACTGAAATTAAAAATTACCTCAATTCCAGATGCTTAAAAAGCATCAAGTTCATTAGTTCCATGTATTTTCTCCACAAAATTCTCTTCATTCTAATTAAGTAATTCAATAAAATTAATTGCATTTGTATTTGATTAATGAAAATACATATTTTGTTAAAGCAACCATGTAAGAAAAGTCTGGATTCAGATTGCTCTCTAGCTGGCCACATTATTTCACTTGAATATAGGAAAGACTTTAAAAACCATTCACAGGGAAGAAGAGTAAGGGCAGGTCAGCATAGTCTTCAAGTCAGTCAGGGACACTAGTCTGTAATTTTGTTTCAGGTTTCCCTAAGGTACACTGGAATTCCAGTCCACCTTATTTCCTCACCTCAAACGAGGTTGACAGCATGAATAGGGGTTGTGAAGGAACTGGAAGACATCTACGGCTGCTATCTATTTCGGCTATATTCACTATTTTTGGTGATCACATTCATGACTGTATTGACAGCTCACACTGAATGAAGTTAATTTGGTTTCCTAAAGCTTTCCTCAGTTCAAAAGCAATGAACAAGCAAATTGTCCATGCTCTACTGGTGGGCAGCATTGGAGGGCATCTAGATTAGGTGTGAAAAAAGGGCAGAGAACAATGGGCAGAGAACAATGAAATTACATGCTTATTTCTGCTTAAAAACTTATGTAATTTATTGGCCCTGAAGGTCACTGCTGGTTTACAAGAAAGATATGTTTTTCTAGCTTATATAGACTGAGATAAGCAATGAAATCCAGGAAAGAATGTTTTCTATACAGTGAGTCATATCAATTAGCTTAGTTGTTAGGAAATACAAACACATTTGGTCATACATCATTCAAGGGGACTTTTTACTTAATAAAAATGCAAAGTATGTTTTTGGAAGGATTTACAGCTCCTTTCTGCTCACTAATCAGCCGTTTACTGGCCTTGACAAACCAGAAAGTTCCCTGATGTCCCAAGAGGGCACAGCACACTTGAAAGAAGGCAAGACGGTCAGTACTCATTTCCAGCTTTCCTATGTTCCTTATCACTTACTTCCAGCTGCAATCCAGCATCTTTACGAGTAAAGCGGAAAAAGGTCTCGCTCTCTGTCATCTTATGCACATTCTATCCTCTTGAACATAATCATTATCCTTATAAAAAGCAATTGGTAGGACATGGGCCCTCAATTCTTCCCAGTCTGGTTACCTGGCAGATGACTAGTGAATCTGGAGGCTCTCCGTGAGCAAAAGACTTGATATTCTTCAGCTCCAGAATGGAATTACAGCTGTGTCATGCCCATGGTTGACATGATTCAGAGCAGAACTAAAGAGCCTGAAACAAGCTAAGTTTACAATCTCTTGGTGTTGAAGCAGGCTGACACACATTGAAGGCAAATGTGCATGGGGCAATTTAAAAGGTCAAACATCCACTTCATCCATCCAGAGTATTATCAACTGGAAACTGGTTCCTTGGATTTGGATAATTTTTTTTATCCAACACACACGACATGGAGCCTATACTGGTTTGCAAAAGTCAGTTTCGGGAAATGACTGATGCTACCTTTCTGAAAAATCCCAGTGCCTCTGACTGCAGTATCAGTATGGGCAAAGCTGCCATAAGCTGACAGTGCTGCTGAAAGCAGTCCTTCCTCTCTACCCCAGCCTCTCCTTATTACCCTTAAGCTGCCCTGACCAAAACCCCCATGTCAGCTCCTCAATCTGATTTACCATAAAGCTGCGGAAACTTATACACTAACAAAAGACATGAGCAAGGGAACGAATGGTTGGGGGCAGAAATTACTCCTGTCAGAGGCAAAGTTGACTGTAGACATTATCTTCACAGAGTCAAATCACAGCTAAAATACCCAGTGAAATTTAGTAATTGCTTTATCACAGGAAGCAGAAATTCTTCAAGCTCCTTCTGAAAGCAGTTCTATCAGCAAATATTTCCTCATATGAGCATTGTTCTGGTTACAAATAGCTATGTGCATACACAACTGTTTACATGCAATTACATACCTACGTGGTAAACCTAACCAGGATGGTTCTAGCAGAGCACAAAGCTGAGTTTCATCTCCTGAAAACAAGGAATCTGCTTCACAGTTGTCAGTGTATTTTAACATAAAAGCTGAGAACAGACGGTACTATAGCTGTCCTTAATAAGAAGACACTCTAAACCCTGTTTGCCACCAGTAGGATGTGTTTACTTAAAACAAACAAAGCCACAAACAAAAATGCAGAAGTCCCAAACCCAGCAACAACAACAAATAAAACCTGTTCCATTTCATATAAACTACATCATCTCCTGAGTTTGTGACAAGCATCGACAGATAGAGCAGTGACCTTATGTAAATTGAGTCAAGCTTATATGCAGCAGTATGAAATTATTTTCAATCAGGAATTGGCTGCTTTCCCACACTATAATCTGCACTTTTGAGAACAATTATATTTCATCCCAACATGGAAGCCTTACATTTTACATTACAGAAATTTTCTTGCAAAGCAGCAAACAATAAGCACCACAAAATTTATGCAAGAGCAAAGCTAGTTGGCCTGAAGAATTTTTATGACTGTAACTTCCAAACCCAGAAATAATCATCATGAAGTTTATGAAATCTCAGGCAAAGGAGAACTTTCGCATGACAGACAAACTGACATCATTTTGGAAATGGTCACTGCCCTGAAAACTAAATTCATGCTAAGAAAGAAAATACCTCGTGACTTATTTCACGGACAGCATTCCCAAATGACTCCAGCCAGTGCCCCCAGATAGCACAAGCAAATTAACACTGCTGACAAAGCTGCTGACAGCAAAGAGAGGCATGGCTGCAGCTGAACTGGCAGCCTGCAGTATGGAACCACAGAGCCAGGGAATCGAACACGTTGGATGAGGCCTCCTCAAACCTCAACCCCTCTTCTCAAAGTACAGTTAATCAAAGTAGAGGTCGGCTATATACATAAATTAGATTAATGATCTTCTGTAGAATCATCAGGATTAGGAAAAAAAATAGGCCCTATCAATATAAAGACAGCCTAAAACCAGCAAGCCAGCCTAACCGGGTCATGTTCAACCTTCTGCAGAGTCCAAACAGTATTCCTCAGAACTCTGTATGGCCCCACAGGCTCTTTACCTGACAACCACTTAATAAAATGTCCACCTAATTTAGCGATTCTTTTTGTGGAAGGTATTATTTTGCTCCATCAAAAGTATCACACCTTCCTCTGCAGTTTCCAGCCAGGACTTGTTTCCTTGCCCTCTTTCCCCTTGGCTCCCACTGCACTTCCGCTGTGCTGCCCCATGCAGGTGGGCAGCACAAAGGGGCTGAGGGAACTGGACGTGAGGGAGATGAACAGCTGCTGACTTGGCAGAAAGATAAATGGCTGGAACAATTCTTCCATATCGTGGGACTCTTCAAACGCAAAGGCCTTAAATGGCCCTTCAAGCTGAGACCTTGGAATATAGGCCAGGTCACACAGATAAGGGAAATTAAGGCTATTCACAAATATAATTGACACATGAAAAAATGATGAGTATTTTACCAGCAACTATTTTCAGCAGTGACCCTACCTGCATCTGCTTGCATAGAGTGGTACATCTTATATAACAACAGACTAAACTAACACAGCTGCATCTTTCAGAAGATTGGGAAGATCTCTTCAGCTCCCCTGTGCCTTCCAGTACATGTGACCCTGCTACAGATGCATCAGCAGGGGAATCTCACTTTTCTATCACCATCTTTTTAAAACAAGCTTTTATGCTGCTGATAGGGGCTCCTCATATAAAGGCAGAATAGACAACCTCTGATGAGAATTGATAAGCATTCCCAGTATTGAATTAAACCAGGTATTAGATTGCTGGTCCAACGCTGACGTTCTGCCCCAATGGTGGCAAGTTCAGAACGCACATGTTTACTTGGTTGTCCTGCCTTCAAGGAACCATAGTGATGAGTTGCAGGGAACTGAACCACCACTGCTGAAGGTATAACATCCATCAGACCAACACAGTGACTGTCTTCAGTATCTTTCCTATGCCCTTAAAAGTTCGGAGAATTATCAATTGCTGAAAAGTTACCTTTGCCTTTTGGTATCCTGTATTAACCAAAAAATAAACCAAAGTTCACAAAAATTGCATTTGCAAAATAGCTCCAAAACCAGTAACTTACACTGATCCCGTGAAAAAGACAACAGTTTCAGTCCTATGGTCCCCATATAGAAAATGCATGTCTAACATAGACAACACGAAGCAAAAAATTGTTTAAAATCCTAGGAGAATTTTTAGTACAATAACAAAAGTATTATACACATGTGAGTGTCTGTGTGGAAGAGTATCACTTCAAAGTCATACAGGCATCATGAAATTCTGGTGGATTCTGAGAAGCGGATGACATAGCATCTTTTGTGAGCATTCACTCGAGTTTGACATGGACTTGGTCAACAGGGCAACATGCTGTTAAACAATATAATAAAACAAGCTGGCCAGCTCAGCGTATTAGCAACGGAAATTTCAATTTCTAGTTTACCAACCTGGATATTATTTAGACTGGAATCCAGCCAAACATTAATAGGGTTACATGCAGGCTGGGTTCTAGACACACTTCCCAGACAGAACTGCTGAATCATCACCAAAGCTAGCCAACCAGATTGTAATTCCAGGACTGAAAAGGACAAAATTACCTATCTCTTTCACCTATATTAATTTGTGAGACATCAAATTAGGTGATTTAGAAATGGAAATTTCCCTCATTTTTACCTAACTTTTATCTCTTCTGGGAATAATTAACTGTAGTGAGTTTGAAACTCAAAATCTCTCTCAAGCCCCAAACACACAAAATCCCTTTACAAATCCACCCTGACCACATAATCTACTAACAAACCTGTCACAGTCATATAGAAAACTGCTTCTGGGATCTCTGCAGCTTATCAGCATGAAAGCTGTAGGGGAAGAAGGGTTGAATGCAAGAGTTTCTCACAAAACATTCCTTTTTATTTAGCTAGAAAGTGAAAATACCACGAGCATATTTCAAAAAGTAAGAAATAATCCTTGTTGAGAAAACTCTTTAATAAATAGAAAAGGTATCTCCTTTTATGATTTTCTTCTACTCAGTGCATTGGCAAGTGTTTATTAGTACTGGGTATTTATTTTCTTTTCATTTCTTTCTTTGGCTCTGACATCCAGGCACTTAACAAATGTATGTTCAGGCTCCATACTGCAAACAGACCTACTGTTAAACAGTATTTTATGGGTCTTGTTTCCCGAGATAGACCTCCTGAACCTTTAGCAAGATAGATTCTCCCACCTATCAAGGACAACCTGATAGTACAGGTGGGAACTCTGGAATTGAGCACTGAAAACCATAATGCTATTTATGAGTGAGCAAAACAAGGGAAAGATTAAAGAACACTTTAAACTTTGAAATTAACAGTGAGCTTGCCATTTAAGTCTGACAGAACTCAAGGTTGTGCTAAATGCAGTGATATAAAACAGAAGTGATGAAAAACTCCCTCCTGTGCCATTCTACATGCTGTTTGCTCTCAGATGATTTTCATACACCTTCAAAAAAACAGAACAACAAAACATTACTTGAAAGTCATCACAGATCTTGCAAATTCATTATACGTATAATCTGAAGCAACTTAGCCTTCTACTCATAGCACTGTCAGTATTTTGGGTTTTGCCACAAAGTTTGCAATATTAGCATTCTGTATAAAGCTTAAGCTCCCAGAGTTGTATGATGAGAGGAGAATCTCATCTGGAGTATGAAAAAAAAAATAGCTTGAGTGTGTGATCATTGAGAACAAAAATATAAATGATGTGCATTTTTATTTTTTTATATAAGATCTGCAACTGCAGCATCTCATTATTATGGCAACCTCAGAACTTGGGTTCAAAGGCTACAAACAGATTTAATTCCCAGCCATGTCTGGGGTCTGAAATTCCTGAATCTCGTTTCTTTTCATGGTAAGGCTTTGTCCTGTCCATAGGACAAATGCCTAACTGCAATTTTTTTAGGTGTATATATATTTTAACTACTATTACAGAACTAACATCTTTTGCCTTAAGCCATCACTCTCACTTAAGGATCAAGAAGTGTATCATCAGCCAGCTGAAGCACAGAATTTACTCTTGTCATAAGTCTATCTCAAAACATGCAGTACAGACACTGGGAGATATGATGTGATAAGAGTATAAATGTATTATTTGATTTCTCCATATCTGTACTCTACTATTCTGAGTTTTTATATTCTGCTTGACAAATACAGAGCAACATGTCATGGCACAAGAAAAACTGGAAGTCCCAACTTAAGTTATGTCGTGATTTGGGAAATCTGTCAATGTACAGATAAAGAATCATCCACAGCAATGAAGATCACCTCTGTGCATGTGTGAAGCTAAACCCTCCATTTTTCAATGTACAATGTTTTGCCCCTGCTTCAGGTGGCACTTCTCATGTTCAGAATCTTCCTATGATCATCTCTTACTAGATGACCTGTTTAGCTGTGTAGCCCAGTTGTTCTGGATGATAACGTAGCTCTTTAACCAATGTGCATTTTTCCAAAGAGACAATTATTGAAATTTAAAAACCTTCAGTTAATTGGTCACCAATAAATATAAGGACACGCACTCCAGGACTCCCTCCCTGATTCAGAAAAGAAACTGTAAGTGCAAGATGACCCTGGACACCCTCACTGGAACACTCACTTAAGGGAGACAAGGCAGTTCAACCATCTGAGTGTCCAGGTAATCAATATTACTTGCAGGGCCAAGAAGCTCGTGTGTCACACATCAGTTCTCTGATAAGTTGCGGACCTGCACCTCAAACACTGTCTAAATGCAAAGAGAGAGCACGTACCTGAACTGCCCTTTGACTTGAAAAGATTAAAATTAGATGAGTAAAACAAAAAGATTTTCAGAAGAAAAAAACTTCAAGTTTATAAACTACAAAAGAATCAAATTACAGTTTTAAAATCCCAGAAAAAAAATTACAAGTAACTATATCCTATGGATCTGGATGTGTCAAATCCCAAAGAAAGAGACACTGCTGCTTTTTAAAGAAAAATAAAATTGTATGTAAGTAAAATCTATTAAAAACTGTGCTGTGAGTTTCTTGGCTGGGGAGCAGTGTTTCTCAATGAATAGAAGGAAATTATTTGGGGAACTACCAACTCCACAGCTGTTACTTTACTGTTGTTAGATCACACCAGAAACTACATAAGGAAAGAAACCGAAAGGTCAGAGCTCTTTAATGATCGTTTTACAGCTGAACAGAAGCAGGGTACACTGCATGAGACAGAGTTTATCTCTTAGGTCACTAAAAAGTGCACAGCTTTGCAAGATGGATGGTGCCAGCAAAGCCATCACACAGGCAGACCAGGAAGACAGACATCTTCTTGTCCCTGTATTTTTCATTTAACAGCAAAATGCGATCTTTCCAATGTTCAGCCAGAGTCAAGCAATACAGTAGAATAATTTATCAGGCAAGCCCTTTAAGCATCTCTCAGACACCAGTAAATATAAATGTCTCAGTGGAGCACAACCAATTTTAAGTCCCTGCCTCATTCCCAAATCTAAGTTCCCTCAGAGAACTATGTGCTCTCTATTGCACGCAGATGTTAAATGTCAATGATCAGCATCTTCTTAATAGGACACAGGCTTGTCTAAAGAAAATGTGCAGACCTTTGCCACCTGCAAGGCAGTAAATAAACACTGGTTTGGTTTTTTTTTTTCCTTTAGAGTCCTTCAGAATAATATGGGAATTAGACCACTGCTTAATCAACCAGAATCCTCCCACAAAATACACAGAAGCATTATGTGCTTTTAGAAACCTGGTGATAACTGTACATTTTATTTTTAAAATATAACAAAGATTTGGTCATTGAATTGCTCCTTCGCTCAGTGGCAGCAGAGGCACCTCACCATGTGGTCCCTGCCATGTGCAACATCTTTTCTAACCACGTTCTTCATTAGGCTAACCAGAAAACATTTTCCCTCTGTTGTTTACCTCTGTCTTTTTAGCCTCTCACCTTTGGCATTTCATTATTCTCACTAAATGAAATGGAACTGTATTTTTAAAATAAGTTTGCGAGGGAAGAAAAATGACTTGTGCAGTCCTTTGGTGCAGATGAAAGTTCTTTGCTCTCCTGGGTGACCAACTAGCAGAGATCCATCCACATGGGTTAAAGCAGACACTTAAAGAAAAACCTCTTTGTTGAAACAGCAGCAGAATGAAACATGGAACCTTTATCTCAGCAGCTCTGTGGAGCTAATCCATTAACTCTCCTTTCCCTTCTGCCTCTTTTCTTTCAATTTCTAGGTCAAGCTATCAGGTTTCATTCTGCTCACCAAAAGAGGGGATTTAACACAGCTTCCAAGCAATTGCGCGCTATGAATCAACCACAGCTTTTACAAAACTCACCGTAGAGAAAGGCATGTTCAAAAGATGGCTGCAAGGAAGCACTGCAAGATGGTAAAGCTAAGTCATGCAGGAGCTTCAAGGCAGAAGAAATCAGATGGACAGGATCTCATGGGAGGACAAAACCTGCCCTGCTGCTGGTTGAATTCTCAGCAGGTAGCAGGACCTGGTGTGGCAGTGCCTGTGAACAGCTACAAACACCAAAGTGTGTGATGGTGCTCACAGACCCACTGCAACAGCCCCAGGAAAGCTCTGACAGCGGTGTTAACAAAAGGCTTTCTGTAGTCTGTTTATTCAAGATCTTTATTTAGACTACACTCATTTGGGGCTAACAGCCAGTATGCAAACGGTAAAACCATGGTTTTGCCATTTATTTTTTACAATGTAGGGCAAAGTGTAGGATGGGTGCATTTCAAGCGCTTCCTAGTAACTTCTTCTGCCAGTACTTTATGATTTCTTCAACCCTGTATTCTTGCCACCACTGACTCTTCTGTTTTGCCTGTATTTCTTCCCTTTTTTACTTCAAAGTCTGTCAGGAGTCTAAAAGGTGGAAACATCCTCATTACCATTCCAGACACAAAGTTGTCTTTTATGTCACCACCTAGACAATATTATCTTTATTTCAACACCTCTGAATACTCTCATTAGGCTGTTTTCTCTCAGATCTGTGATGTGTTTTCTGCTGTAGGTAAATGTCATAAAAAGCCGGCATTACCAGGTAGACAATCTTTCCCAACCACCCCTCCAGTTGTCTTTGATGTAGCACACTGGGTTTCTGTGAGATCCACCAGAAACAGATAGACAATTGGTAGATACACCTCCTTCTGATGCATTTAAAGAAAAAACCAAAACAAGCCAGCTGCCAGCTCCTCTCTCCCCATACAAATTCCTACTCTGAATGACAATTAGGTTTCACCTGTTATCTTCATGAAGTGCAAGGGCACCAGTAAGGTTATCAGTTACACTTAAAAAATCTGCATTTTAATCCAATTTGTCACCCTTAACACCTGCTTATTTCAGTTAACATGGGAGCAGCCATGTTTACTAATCCGATTCATGATATTGGACTAAAATGCTGAGACTTCAAGATTTGCAGGGAAAAGTTGCCTTCATATCTCTTTCTTCTCAGGTTAACATGTACAGTAAATAGTAGTTTTTCAGTTCCTGAGACAACTGATCTGAGGTAAATGGCCCCTTCACATTCATCTTCTCCAGCAGACTAAACCATCTACGCAACACCTGAGTTAAAGAGAACAAAAACAGATGCGTCCTTAGCAGTCTCACACATCCTCTTCTAACGTTATTCAGGACATTTCTGGTGATGCACCTCCATGGCACAGACTGTCCCAGCAGATGTGCTCTGCAAGTTATATTCCACTATTCAGTTATGTAAAAGCCTGCTCACTTGTCCCTTCCACATGCTCATATTCTAATTTGAAATCCCACTACTACTGGAAATTAGTTTAGTGCCTGCACTGAGATGCAAACCCAGATGTTGGAGCTTTGGTAACAGAAAAGCTGTAACCTCCCACCTCCTGCACGTGTGTACATTTACTGGTGCAAAAGGGGGCTTCAGGGCTTTCCTGAAGGCCAGCTTGACTTTTCTCCCACTGCAACTGAGCCTATTAGATGATGCCAATGTGTGAGTTAAAACCTGCCACCTTCCACCTCGCCTACATTTTTTGTTGGAGACAGGAATGAAAAATCACATGAGGAAACACCAGCTTATTTTTTTTTTAATTGGTTGAATTCGAGGTCATGTTTGGCACTGGCATAATTTTCCTTCATCATCAATATTAAATATAATTTGAACTGTGTCGAGATGTTCCCTTCTTCACAAACAAAACACATGAGCTCATCATCACTGAATGGAACTGAGAAGTTTTAGCTATTGCACTACACATCTGTTAGAAATGCCTATCAAACTGCTGACTGTCCTGTCATGTCACACTACTCCAACAAGGAGCTATATCACCATTGCTTGCGTTATCCCAGCTCAAGCACAACTGCTGTGTAGCTAAACAGAACAATCCATGAGAGAGTCACTAAAGGTAGGTATCTCCTCAGGATGTGATGTCTCAAAGACTTTCACCTGAAAGAGCACAGCTCCCAAGAAGGAGTTCTAACTGCCCAGCTGCTTCTCCTCTGCCTTTGCTGAACTCAAAAGAGATTTAACTAATTGCACTGTGGAGCCCTGGGTGTAATCAGAGAACAGTTTGGATTGGAAGGGGCCTTTGAAGACCATCTAGTTTATCCCTGCTGCCATGAGCAGGGACATCTTTCACTGGATCAGGTTACTCAAAGCTCTGTGCAACTTGACTTTGAACACTTCCAAGGATGGAGCATCCTTAACTTTTCTGGGCAACCTGTTCCAGTGCCTCACCACCCTCTGAATAAAGAATTTCTGCCTAAGACCTAATCAGAGCCTACCCTCTCTCAGTTCACCCTTGTCTTGTCATTACAGGCCTTTGTAAAATGTCTCTCTACATCTTTCTTACAGGACTCTTTTATTATATTGAAAGGCTGTAGTGACAGCTCCCCACTGCCTTCCTTGGGCTGAACAACCCCAACTCTTCCAGTCTATCTTCGTAGCTGAGGTGCTCCAGCCCTCTGAACAACCTTTGTGGCCATCCTCTGGATTTGCTCCAACAGGTCCATCCTTCCTGTTCTGAGGACCCCAGAGCTGGATGCAACACTCCAGGCTGGGTGTCCTGGGAGCAGAATTGACAGGGACAACCACCTCCCTTGACCTGCTGACCATGGTCTTTTAGGCAGACCAGGATCTGACTGGCTTTCTGGGCTGCAAGGCTATGTTGCCAGCTGATATTTAATTTTTTCACTTACCAGTATCCCTAAATCCTTCTCAGCCGAGTTGCTCTAAATCCATTCATCACCTATAACCTCTCTTTACTATCCAGTGGTTGCATTCCAGCCAGGAATTTCTAAGGGTTTTGAATGAAACAAATACAAGGTAGCATGGTGTGATGAAAAGATTTAAAGAGGTGGCAAACAAATCTACAAGGTAGCATGGTGTGATGAAAAGATTTAAAGAGGTGGCAAACAAATCATACTGGTCATCTTATACAGAATAGAAATAATTTTTTTTTATCCCATCCACCACAATGCTCTATTTTAGGCTATTTTAAAGAGTTCTGAGGTATTTTATTGGTACCATTTTCCATACGGCCTATAAAACCAAGTCACCTTAATACTCTTTAAGTCCAACTGTGCATGCCCTGGCAGCAAAAGAAAATTGTAACTGCTATGTCTTAAAACCTGTAACATCCCTACAATAGTTCTTAAACATATAAGAATGGCATTTAGTAAAATTCCAAATATCCAGATATGTAGGCACTTTCCAGGATTAGAAGCAAATGCATGTGTCCTGGCAACATTCTTTTTCCAATAAAAGTGCTTTTTTGTGGCCCTTGTAATTCTGGAACTTACCCAATGCAGGCAAGGCTATTATTTGAAAAAGCTGTGTACAACTCAAGCTTATGGTCTGTAGCCCCAACCACTTGGACAAATACTTGCTCCTCTGAAGAATCACATGCACTTCATTACTACTGCGCTTGTCACATATAACACATATAATGAATTCTGCATATAATGAATTTGATGATAAAGGAAAAAAATATATAAAGATTCTAAACCATAGCAATAGTGAGAGGAGCAGAAAACAGACAAGATTGAAGGAACGTAAAAGCTACTATCCAAGGGATTTATGGATTGTACAAAAATGCACATGTCTGAGAGGCACTATGCAACAAGGCATTTAGATTATAGTATGCACAAACATATTCACATAAAGAAAAAGCAACAAGGCTGTGCATGCAGTGCTAATGCTGCTATTGACTGAATTTTGAGCATAAAAATATGTGGAGGACAATATTCTCAGGCTTTTTTTCATGTTGCATGCTCAGATGGTAGAAAGGAATGCTAGAAAGAAAACTCCATATATAACACCAGGATCCAGAGAGCTTGTCTTCTACTGAACTATAAAGACTACAAATCAAAAGTGTTTGTCTTCATCTTTTTTTCTGAGCTGAACACCTTTTCTTGCCGAGGTCATACAATAAATCAGGTAAAAGGTCTTCAAGGAGTCATACTGTAAGCACCAAGCCAGTCTTCACTGGAAGATGCAAAATCACTTCTTGTCACATGAAGTACTTGCGTGATAAATTTCAGCTTCTTACTTGTGCAATTCTACTGATACTACACTGCTCTGAAAAACCCTACCCACTGTCTTCAGACATTTTATTCACCCCTCTTGTGCTCAGAGAAGCCCTCTTAAAATTTCTCAAAGGTATTTACCTTTGGGGGAAAGCAAGTCCAAGAATTTAATTCCTAGGCTGACAAGGTACACAAAATTAAGTGACTGAAATCAGGTTATTAAACTGTGAATACTGAGGTAACTATAGGTCCTGTATATGTGAAGTTAGATCATTAATGTCAAATAGACACATGTAAACATACATATCACAGGCAGGCAAAAAATGTGTGCTATTCTCACAGGTAACAAACCATCTCAGTTCCAGCTGGCTGAGGTTTACTCTGCACCACAAGCTTCACTATGGTAAAAGATTCAGAGGCTGTTACAGGTAACACAGATGTTAAACATAAAAGCACAAGTACTAAAACAACATACTCTGCTGTGCATTTAAACATAAGGCATTATAAAGCGAACTTACTCTTGATTTGTTACGCACTTCCTTTCTATTTTTTCACAACAGAGTTTTGACTTCACAGAGGAAGCCTGAAATATGAAATTGGATTGTGGGTTGGAAGCAAGAAGACAACTTCAATATGATGGAAAAGCACTCATTTAGCTTTCCTTGTGAAGTCTGAAATGAGACAGGCTAATTATATGGGGGGAATGTGTCCTATCCCTGAAGACATTGACTATTAAGGGGTTTATCAGAAATAACATGTCAGAAACAGATTTTCCAACAATTACATTGAAATTACACGTGTAAAAATGTGCACGTGTTATCTAAAGCATCACCAAAAAGCCAGAATCTGTCCAAAAGTAATCATCCACTGACGTATTATTTGAAGAGCCCATAAACATGAGAGGATATGACAAACCATTCTCCTCCTACTCAACCAGGTTTATAAATGGGCTGGTCACTTCTTAGAAAGAAAAAAAGGAGAACAGCCAATTTCTACAGTCTACTTTCAGAACACCTCTAGCCTGTGCAATCCTAAAGAAGATTCACTATTTGGTATGGAAAACAGGAGATGGGCAATGCACTGGATTGTTGTTCTGAGTGTTTCAGGTACACACAGTCCCAAACTCCAGCTGTCACATAATCCTTGCCACCAGATGAAAGGGACGGCAGAGTCATACTTCTGCAGTTTTTGGAAATAGTAAGTCCCTTGAAAATTCTTGGCTAAATGTCTGTTTAAGTAGGGTCAAACTTCTCACTCTAAGTTGCAGGATATCTTAACAACTGCCAAAACCAGATGCCAAGAGCTGAACTCCAAGCTGTATATTTGGACACCAAAAACGACCAACTACTCACACACACAGAACAGATCCCACTAAAACCAATATGAGAAACAGATGCCTAATGTTCCTGAAAACATCGGGCTATATGTCAGTGCAGCAACAATAACTTAAAACCAACTATCCGAGGACGAAAAAGGTTACTTTGCTTTCTGTGGAAAACAATCAAAAAGGCACAGTGAAATCAGCGCAGATTTATGTGAAAAATGCATGTTATAACTTAAAAATAGCATTACTACTGCATGAGATGGCTATTGCCAATAAAAGCCTCATTTTTCTGAATAGCAGCTTATTAGTCATCCTCTGATGCCTAACAAAGAAAAAACTGGACAAGCTTCAAGAAGGACCAACTGTGATGGATACTGAA
This sequence comes from Orthonyx spaldingii, assembly GCA_013397795.1. Classification (NCBI taxonomy): domain Eukaryota; kingdom Metazoa; phylum Chordata; class Aves; order Passeriformes; family Orthonychidae; genus Orthonyx; species Orthonyx spaldingii. Next base: position 888,395 of record VZTJ01001198.1, on the reverse strand, counting down.
GAGATGCTAACAAGACTGTTTCAGGCTTTATACTTACTGTGTCAGTGCTTTAATTCCACCTGCTTTCAAAGACTCTTCTATCATTTGTCTTGCATACAATTATATCTCAGAAGGTGGGTGCATTTCCTCTACCTTTCATCACTCTTCTGGCTAGGGATTTATGTGGGTCTGTCAGTGACCAAACAAAATGAACAGCTATAAATGGCAACTGTACTCATGTGATTAAAAAAAAAAAAAAGTCAGTAATTCAAGTTTTAGAGAGGTATAAGGACAAAATTTCTCTAGTAAATTTCAGGATTGCACAGATCTCCGAAGCAGAGATTTCTAAAAGAACATAAAAAGAGTCAAGTACTGAAATACTATCAAAAGTCAATGCAGGTGGGAAGCTAGCATCCTTAGTGTCTCCTGAGAATTTAAGCCTTGAGGGAACAGCAAACTGTGCTTTCTTTTGATGCACTGGATATAGCTACTGCAGCCAGTCTACTGCTTCTCATGCAGTTCCATGCAGCGTATCACAAGTTATTTTGCAGGGCAAGATGATCATTAAGAACAGGCATTGTTGTTAACTAACATCAGCAAATATCTGCAGGAATGGCAAAGCTATTGTGAAATAATGGAGGTGAAGCCCTTTTAAAAAAAACCTTGGTATTTACATATCTTCATTAATAGTAAAATGCATTAATGAGCAAAAGCTGGTGCAGCAAGGAACCTCTCAGAGGCTCTCAGGGGATCAATTAAGATAGACTTATTTGAAATAAAACTGTTTAAAAGGACATATGAAATGTAATCCAGGGCAAGGGAAATTCCGTTTAAAGAAATGGTTGTTTCTCAAACCAATGATGAGCTTTCTACACTTGTTTTGTAAATATAAAATTGTAACTATGATTCCAAAAGACATGGAAGGCCTTAATTGTAGTTTTTCCACTTGTTGCTTATTGCCATATAATGAAAGAACACTTCAACCTAAGAAGGTGACCTTGCATCATTCAGCAAAACGTGATGTTCATCTAGAAAGTGGTGACAATAATTTTGTCATCCAACAATGGTTTGCCTAAAATCTGCCTCTCATAAGGTCCATGCTTACCTCAGAACAGAGACCATATTTGCTGAACATTACTGGATAAATGGTTGATGCTACCAGCAATAAAATTTTGAAACTGGGGTGAATCAGGACACGACAAAAACATAAAGGACTTAGTCTAAATACTCATCTTGGAAAGGTTTACTCGAGGGACATCCTCAAAGATCCCAAATAGGACATGTTCTCCTGCCAACAAGTGTTGTGTAGACACTCTAATTAGGAAATGTTCTCAGCTGCTTCACAGCCTGGCATTTCTGCCAAATCACTGTAATGGAGATGTGTCCCAATCTTTGTAAGATGCCCACTGCAGTTTTCCTTATTGAAATGCTAGACATTCTTCTCCACAGACTCCTCTAGGTAGTATTTGAGTTAATCTTCTAATTAATTCACTTGGCAATATCATTAATTAATAAGGCAGATTCTGCCCTGCTTGTTACAAGACCCCTAATTTCCACTCTCTTCACCAGATTTAATTAATACTGGAGTTGGTTGAAGCTCCTGCCTCTTCTATCCTACAAAGACTGATGTTACTTTTGCCATGCACTGCTCTAACAACCAACTAGGACACATTCACTGGCATTTCACAGGATGGGGAACTGACAGAGTGAGAGCCCTCAAGTCAGAGAGATCTCTCACAGTTTAGTGTGGAAGCCAAATTGGAAGAAGAACAAAGAAAGAGATGATGCTCTTTGGTGGCACGTAACTGTCCTGCATGAAATTTACAATTGGTTTCCCATAATGTCTCCCTTTTATAGCATCATTATCACAGAGTAATTTACAATCAACCTCACCAGTTGCATTAACAGTCTCTTGCAAGTTTATAAAAAGAAGATCGTAGCAAGAAATGTCAATTAAAAACACATTAAAACAGATGCACTGTGAGAGACATCCAGGTTTCAGTCCCAGCTTGCAGGAGGAATACGTGGCACATGCAGCCTCCACAACTTGTTTAGCACCCTTCAGGGCTGAGCAAAGAGAGACCCCAAAGGACTCCAGAAGGAGCTTCGTACTGGGTTGAAAGGTGATCTCCAGGATGCATGGAGAACAGAGGAGTATAATTAAAAGAAGATACTAAATTGTCTTGAGGATGCAAAAAAAGCAGTAGAGATCTCAGCTACTGGACACTGCAAGAATAATACAAATTTCTTTGGTTAGGCACAGTTACTTCCTAATTACATGAAGGCTGGGATCAGAAACTTCTTTCTGAGCTCAGAAAGTATACTAACAGCTACACACGTCCTCCAGGTTATTGCAAATGTTAAAAAAAAAAAAAAAAATCCACCAATACTATGCTAATTTGCACCAAATTAATTTATGTAAATATAGCTAAGGCAGGATTGGGATTGTGAGTCAGAAAATTCAGTCTAACCTCCCTTCACTCTGCCTGATTAAAGCAGGGATCTGAAGAAAGCAAGACCGGGGTAGCAAATTGTTTGTAGCAACAGTTAACCTCAAGTGGATGTTATTCTCAGAGCAGGGAAGCAAAAGAGGAGTGGAGAAAGGGCTTGTGCTGAGAGTGCTGATGGTCCATTAACTACACCAGTTCTGCTGCCCAAATGATCAAACTCGGGTTTAGCAGCAGCATGCCTTCTCACTTTACAAGGAAGGAAGAGAAGGGGCTTGATCCAGCTTATCAATTTTGAGTTTTTAGTCCAACTGACAAGAATCTACTCATTAATGAAGACCTAAGATCTGAAAGAATTCATATTACTGACTTACCATTCACCCAAACATAACCTCCAGGTTCCCTAGTTGCTCTTGTGTTTCTCTTCACATCATTTGAGCAAGAGAATCAAGGATATTAAGACCACTTTCATGCACTTGATTAAAAGAATACAAACTACGCAAGCTGAAAGCCTTTAAAAGCCCTATAGGCTTATGAAAAAAGGTGAGGTCATATGCTCTGGTATTCTCAGCTGCCCTCAGTGGGTATCAGTCATCATTACAGCACTTGGAATCGTAATGGACTCCAACAGCTTAATAATGATTGCAACACCCTTCCTAATGAGGTTGGTGCTACCCTCTGATGTGAATATTCATAAAACTGGGCTAGTAATGGGTTCTGTCTTGATTAGCAGGCTGTGGTTCTGTATCATGTTTGAGAGACATCTTTTGATGCAAAAAAAAAAAAATCAAATTAAATCCTTGTTTCAAGCAGAGTAAATGAATTTGACTTTAGGTGATCAAGAGGGGAAAAACTTCTAATTAGAGACGCAAGCAATCATCTTGTTCAGTGTTCTTTCAAAGAAGGGCTATAGGGACACAGAATCCTAATAAACCTTCCTTCAATCACCTTTTAGATAAATGTTAAGGATTAAAATTAAATGTAATTAAAGTTTGTTAGACTGATGTAGTTTCCACTGATAGTCCTTCATTTTTTTTTCTTTGCCCTGTTATCCTTTGCTTATTCCTGAGAGTCCCTCTCCTTTCTTACTACCAGTATCATCTCATCCACCAGGGAAGGCAGAAAGGCAAATTGTTGCTTGGGATATCAGACCCCAGCTGTAATTAAATCAATGGATTGGCACTTGCTCACATCACACTGCCCCCACACTGCATATGGCAGTCACTGCTGCATCTGCTTTGAACACGGGGGTTTTCACAGTTTCCATCACCACAGAATCAGAAGTATGTCCCAACTAATTAAAATACCGACACTTCTGTTTCCTTTTTTCAAAGGCAGAGGTGAGCACCTAGTCCTGTCTTTGCAATTATTGTCAATTTCACCTCATCACTAGAAAAGTAAATGAAATCAGCCTCCAAATATTAGGACTTAAGTTTCTGTCCATTAAGTTAATAGAAAGACTTCCATTTTTTCCTAGGTCCAGAATGAGGCCATTACACCCTCTGGAATGCCCTTGAAGCCAGCCGACCCACAGAGCTGGAATTCATGCGATTACCCTTATAAGTAAGAAGTTTCCTGTCTAATAAAACAAAAAATGCAGTTATCCTGCTGTTAATCTAGCTGGGTGGAAAGAGACTGATTTGAGCTAAGCTGCTGCTCGCTTTTGCGAAGAAAAGAAACCAAACATTTATCCCTCTCTGTTCACACACAATGTTCACTGCACAGGAAAAAGAAGAAGACAAAGACAGGCTCTTTGTTGACCAGTAAGAACTGGATTAGACTGGAATAATAACAATAATAATAGTTTTGCACTCCAACATCAGAGTCACAGCAGAAAGAAGCCTGCAACAAGGAAGGGATTTCTAACCAAATGATGGGCAAGAAGAAAAACAAAAGGAAGAACTGGAAGTGACTCTAGAGGTAGGGAAGGTCTTTCAGTCACAGTACAAAACCTGATACAGATGTCTAGTACCTCTAAACCTCTAATAAGGTATTAATTTGAGCTATCTATCCCACTGCAGCTTCATGTAGTGCTGATCTGAATAAAGGGGATAAGACTGCCAAAAACACAGAGCAAACAACATTTAAGAGCCAGGTTTTTCCCTGCTCTCCTCCATTTATCATCAGCCAGAATTAACTTGGGCGAAACATGCCTTCCCATCCCTGCCTGGATGCTCAAAAGCGTGATGAAATAATGAATTCGTTACAGAATTCAAGCCTCTGCCCTCCCGCCCCGACTTCCCTTCATTAGCGCACGCTCTGCTGTCGACGGGCGCTGTGTGCTCCTCCTGGCCAGCGGTGTTTTACACCCCCAGCACGTAGGTGCTCAAGTGCAAGAGCGCTCGGTATCTCGGCGAGCAGCTGCTGTGTCACTGCCAGGCCTCTCCCGCGGCAGACCTGTCACTGGCCTCGGCAGCTCCGTGCCAAGCCCACAGACCACCGGGGGCCAGCAAGCAGATGGCTTATCTCAAAGTCTAATTATCGGTGCTGACTGAAAAGCCTGCAGCCGAGAGCAGCGTGGGGCAGGACTCTGCTGGGTTACTGTTTAGGGGAAATGGTGGCAAAATAGGATGGGTTAAGGATGGATGACTGAGGTTTTCCTGCCAGGCTCCCAGTGCACTGCAAGGTGTTAGGAAAGGCAGGGCTGGGTTGTGCTGGCATCTGGTTTGTTGTGAACAACACTCTGGGAAACATGAAATGGCTTTTACAAAAACAGAAACAAAATCAAAATCCTCCTAGCTTTCTTTTCAGATTTCACAGAAAATGGTGCAGCAGGAATTAACTATACTTCCTTCCCTTTTGTTTTGCAGTAAACACTGCATGCTGCACTAGGCTGCACAGACCATACTCTATCTGAGCTGACAGCTCAGAACAGATTCCAACCATACCTTTTTTCCCCTGAGCTTGCAATGAAAAGAACAACCCCAAATAAGCGAGCTAGCAACTCAATTTTAACTACACCTGTTCCATTCACTGTAAGGAAACAACAGCAACATAAGCAGCCATATTAAAATTAAAAATCAGCCAAAAAGTTCTGGGTTTTGTTTACACATCTAGGCAAATTTAGAGCTCTCAGCTCAAATTACGAAAATAGTAAGGCTGACACAAGGCAAAATCAACCCAGCATGCCAACGCCTCACTGTGCTTGTCAAACAACCACCTCAACATCCTTGGGCTGGCTTGGGACATCCCTGTTCTGCACTAGACCTTGTTTGTCACACTGCCTGCTCTCCAGTAGCAGTAGGTACTGAGTCTTGTCCTAGACACCACTGATGTCAAACTTCCTCCTCTGTCTGCAAAAACTCTAAGTTTCATCATCTAGAAGAATGTGGATCAGGCTAAGAGTCAAGGAACTCATTTCAGTTTGGAAGAAACAGAGTCCTGTTTTTCTTTTCAGACAAATGACAAGTTGAATACCATCTTATCAGTAATACCGTACCCTAAACTGCGGTGAAAACCATCAGTTTTCTTTCAATTGTGTCAGATACCCTTCTGTATCTGAAAATGCTAATAGCTACTTTATTCCTGTTTAGCAACTATGACAATAAAAAATTCTCCAATGACAGAACAAAAGCCTCATTGTGGCAACTTCTACAAAGGAATGAAAAGTCAAAAGCAAGGAGAACTGCATTATAAGGAATGGCCTTAGTCAGACAGACACTAATGACACTATTTAAATGAAGAAGTGAGGAAAGGAGGACATGTCTGAAACTCAAGCAAAATATTCCCCAATTCTGCAAATTAATTGTAGTACTAATGAAGAAGATAAAAAGGGCCATATGTTGTTACATGAAAAGGGCCATGTGCTGTTACATGACAACCACATGGCTGAGGGCATCCCAAGGCTTTTTAAAGAGGAGAGCATTTGTATCGACATCATGAATTAACATTTGTATGTATTGCCTTCTACAGCCTTGAAGCAACCAACATTTGTTTTACAACTCAGTATGTCACTAATTCTGTGTACTTCCCACTAACCTGCCTTTTTGCACTTGTGTGCAAAACAGTTTGTGACAAGCATTTAGAAACGCCATTCCACACAGCCAGACATCACAGAGTAGAGGAGAACAGCAGCAGGAAGATTGCTCACCCCATCTTCAAGGTTAGGGAGATGCATGTAACTGGACACAGCAGGGCAAGGCAGAAGAATCCCCTCTAGCTGAGTATCTGCTTACCTAGAATTCTGTAAAATGCTTTATGCTGATTAAAAAGAGACCATAAAATGACTTGACAAATAAGCTGCTTATTCCATTGCATAGCTTATTCTAAGTGTGTCCCACAGCAGGTTGGAGCAACCTGGGCATGACGTAAATCAGCAGGCTGGCAGTGCTCTCCAACAGGCTGCCTCCCAGTCAGGGGGTGGAAACGCTACACCGAGAGCTCTGCAGGACACAGCACAGATCTGCTCAGGCCATTTGAGGGGACATCTGTGAGCAGCTAGTTTGAGAGCAGGATGTCCAGAGCAGCTGCAGTTCAAAGGAGGCTTGGACCTGCCACACGTACAATACACTGCTGCTGCTTCTATGACCACAATACAAATGCCTTTGGAGGTGTTCCCATGCTTGGGTATATCCAGTGCTTCATTTGTTTCTCCTGAGTAGTACAGACAGAGCAAACATGGGGTAAGGATTGGAACTTCAACACAAGGCATTAACATTTGCAGCTCTAGATTTCAATTTTAAAAAAAGGTGTCAATAAAAAAAACGGTAGAGAAATTTAAACAGTCAGCAAAATACTCCTAATTATGTATTACCTGTGTCCCTAAGAACCTGTATGACTTCAGAGTTCACAGTATCTTTTTAATAATTCCAGCACTTCCCACAATTGCACAAAACACTATAGGTATGAAAGTATTCTATATTAAAAACAAAAAAGAAACATACTAGAATGCATAGGCACAGTGAGATACAAAGCACTGGCTGAAAGGGACAATGGGTAGGATTCAGTAGACTGCTCCCCACAGCAATCATTATCAGATGTTTACAGGCAGATTCTGAAAAGCACAAAAAGGAATTAACTAGTCTAAAGGAAACATCAATTATGTCCTAAAGCAAAAACCTTGGATTTTAGTTTTTTTAAAAATGAGAATGATTGAAAAATGGATCAGACCAAAACCCCACCTTGCCCAGTATCTCTCTCACACTTGGTAATTATACTTCCTCTGTATGCTCTCCTAGTTTCTAGGTATTTCCAGCTAAGGCATTTGAACTAAGCTACACCTGGTAACCTTGTATTTAATAGGTCCTGATGGATTTTTCTTTTTCAAATTCTACTTTTCACTTTTCAGACCTATGTGAACTTTTGCATCAAAACAACCCATGGCACTAAGATCCCAGTTTACAGATGCTATGAGGAAAAAGAAACACTGCCCTTCATTTGTTCAAGAACTCTATTAATGATCTCCAGTTCTTGCATGAGGACATATAGTGAACAACTATTCTGTTTTGATACCCATCTGTTTCCCAGATTTCCTCCCCACAGTTTCTTTTTCAGAGTACAGAGACTCAGTCCACTTGAATACAGAAATTATTGTAAACCTTGAATTATATTTGCCACTTTTCTCTACAGCTTTCCCAGTCTCTCTTTTTTTTTTTTTTCCCCTGAGATAGAGGGATTGATGATAGGAGGGAAAAAAGAACACAAGCCACACAAAAAACTGGAGATGAGGATGCTCCATGAATTTATTCAGTGCTATAATGATGTTTTCAGTTTTATTCTCTGTTCCTCTCCTAACAGTCACTAACATTCCTAACACGAAGTTTGGCTTTTGAAGCCTATTTGGTGGTAATTTTGAATGCTATTTATATTCATAAAAAACTGAAAGCCCTGTCCCAAATCTTATTACAATGCTTTGAGTCTCAACAAACTTCTTTCTGCTCCATTCTTCCTAAGGTCAGTTTGGATGGTCATTAAGTTCAGTCAGGGTTCTCTTCATTTCACCAGTGAGTCTAACTTACTACCTTATATTCAAAGGTAATACCTAAGAGCAATATATTAGAATTTATCCTTTTTCTACCTAAAAAAATCTTGTCCTAAATTTCCTTGGGAGAAAAGGAGACAGAGACTAGATTAATCTGCCTGCTTATATTCTCCCCAAAGCTTGACAGACATTCTAGATGTGACACCCTAAGTGTCAAAATGATGGTAATTCTGTCACAACTAGACATAAGTAAGCACTTCCATAAATTACACAGGTTAGTAGTGGCCTTTGAAGACACATCCAACAATGAAGGAACATCTCTGCTCCAAAGCCACCTACACTGTTTAGCGTGTGTACCAAGTCCTGCTTATGATGTAGCTCGTGTTGCATAGTCAGGACACCTCAGGCTCACTCTGCTAAAACCACAACGCTTTCTACAGGAGGTCTTCATAAGAAGTCCTTGGTTTTAAGCAGCAGAGCTATTAGAGAGCTCAGCTCATGTTCAGCAATCATTATTCTCATCACTGTCAGCAGCTGACACTGGTTTTAAGCTCCAGGTCATCTAACACTTCATGGTTTCCCAGCTACCCAGTCACATCCACAGAGCTCCAACAGAAGCAATATTGTGAAGTGTTTAATCTCATCTAGTTTTTCCTCCCTAAGAGTTTCAGGTTGAGACTGTGAGACAACACACCTGCCATTCAACATTCCTTGCTATGTCACCTACTTCACTTATTTTACTGCTGGAAAGAATAAGAATTTTTCATCTTGCTCTGATTCAAAACACAGAAGTAAATAATTGTGCTTTGAACCCTCACCTTACTGAGCTTTTGACTTCTGCCTATGAAAAGCTTGAATATTTGGAGGTCTAGCCCATATATGTCTCTATTTTTTTTCTAGTCTCTTTCACAGATCTCTAGGCTTGTAGAGACAGGCCTGAAATCTTGTGAAGGCACTATTGTCACAAGATTAGCATTAATATTTCTGCAACAAAGAGAGATTATTAAATTAAGGTGCAGAAGACTGTTATGGATGCACCTAAGCATAATTTCAGACTCTCTTAACATAAAAATAACAGCTAAAATTTTTGACAGAGAAACTTTAAGGAAAAACAAGTATTCACCCCTCCTTCCCTTACCCTATTCATCTCTGCAGATTTAAAGCAGTGTATCATGAAGTCAATTACTCTGAAAGTAACATTGTACAACATGCTACATCCCGACAAGCACCTGTGAATAAAGGTGCCTGATAAAAATATTTCATGATAGATTCTTGACTGCTTCACACTTGGTCTCTAACATAGGAGACAGATTAAATTAATATTGCAGTATATAGCTCCAACTCAGTAAAGCAGAATAGTCACATTCTAATTGCTTACATGAATGTAAATTAATATAATCAATAAATGAGTATAAATTGAAAGATATTTTTGCAGAAGCATCAGGGATGGATGTCTAGTGCCTATCCTCTCACAAAGAAAAATTAAGATTAAAAAAATCCATTAGTAAAGTGAGAATATTATGTCTATACTTTTACTGCTAATAGATGTATTTCTTCTACTTTACTCCTTCACTTCCTCTGACTTTTGGCTTCTCCTTCTAGCAGCTAGGAATTTCAGAGGAATCAGCAAGTTTAATCACTGGATGGGCCATTAGTCAGTCAATATAAATCTCTTTTTTCAGTGTCAGAAAATGGTCTTGCTCTAGTAGAGACCGACCTGCAGAGAAGAGTGTAAAATACCCAACCAAGAAGATACCCCATACACATTAGAAACAGATAATTATATGGCAAAATGCCCTCATATTTAAAATTTCTTAAGGGAGAGATACATTGACTTAGTTTGAATGTGTCTGTTGCTTTGAACACTGGGTAAATCGTACAATTTCCCAGGCACAGTACCTATTACCAACAAATCCTAAGTATTTCAAATAGATACGATACACAATAATACCTTTAATCTGTTCTCTCTTTATCTTCATTTGCATCCATAATGTAATGGAAAACACACCTATGCTAAGATTTTTGCCTGTCATAGCAAGCTGGATGTCTTGTTCAGTAACAATTACCATGAGCTTCTCTTCTCCCAACAGCAATAAACCAGTCTCTTGTTTTGTCACTATTCATGGCATCCTAGAGCTTTTTCATAGCTTTAGGAGACTATCTCATTTTTTTAGACATGTGGGAATGAAACCTGTCTTTTGCAAAATCCAGTAAGTCGTGTTAAACTGGAATCCAGTTGTTACTGGCAGGTGCAGGAGCAGCTGGGACAAGAGCACAAGCACAGTTCCTTCACTGAAGTCTCAGAATACTCACGGAATGTCAGTAACAGCCAGCTTATGCAAGGTGATAAGCACACACCTTTCTGGAGAGTAAGCAAAGGCTACAGTGGTACCCTATCTGCTGGGCCATGGCCTGGAATTTTGTGCAGCCTCTCTGGACAGGTGAGGTCCTGGGAAGGGTTTGGGTCCAGAGTCTCTCAGGCAGGGCTAGGACTTTCAAAATGAAATTTCTTTTAATTAAAGAGCTAGTCTGTGTAACTTGATTTGGATGAAAATGTATGCATCAAAATTAAATGGAACCATGCCTAACTTAAGAGAATTAAATTCCTGCACTGCAGAGACAATGCATGCAAAGCCTGTCTGTGTAAGGCATGTTTGCTATGGGAAACCAACCACAATCATTGCTAAGTTAATTGATTGTTTGGTGTTAACAGATGCTTCATAATTGAGCTGCCATTTTCAAAATTCCTGTTCTTGTGCTGTTGAGTCATTTGGACAAAGCAAGGAAGGCTACAGGAGCAAAGTGTTATACTCAAAAATGGTTTCACTGATAATCACATTACTGTGCCTGTTCTTCAGCTTTCATATGCTGAACATCTGGGGTATCAAACTTCTGAGGATTCTTGAGACAAAGACTTATTCCTAATGCTGAAAACAATAGTGTTCTATGACCCATGACTACACCTATGCAAACATAATACTCTGAGGGACTTCAGGCTGTAAGCTTAGAAACTAAGAAATGCATCAAAAATTCAGTTAGGTGGGTTTTTTTTCTATTTTCTCCAAGATATGTTTCTCTAAGCAAGGGTCTTCATTTCCTTTTAGCACAGCTGAAAAATGTCAGTAGAGAAAACTATATATGACACTTTTTATTATGTCTCAAGTTCTGAATAAAGCTATGGATTCTGTTCTCTACTACAGATTTTCAAAGTTGTGGAGATAGTTGTTTGTTTTGTTGTTTTTTTTCTTTAAATGATGCTACCCAACTGTGAAGAGGATAAAAGAGAAAAATCAAATTATATCTATGGGTAGGCAGTGAGCCAAGCAGCATAGTGAGCAAGAAAATCTAATGGGGTCCTCTGCCTCACCTCACCTGATTTAATAAAATCCAGACACAACATACTACACTCAGTCAAGGATAAGCATGGGGGCAGGAGGGGACACTGAAGTCCAAAAGCAAATCAGTTTTTTGGTTTTGCTAGGACAGGTTGTTGGGAAAAGGCAGATTAGGAGTGCTGCCCAATGCAGGATGACTCACAAGCTCACTGTCACAATTCCCCAGGGATAAGCAAACTTTTCTCTGATGAAATCAGAGTATGCAGAAAATTTACATGACTGATGACTAGGTAACACAAGAATATTCTACTCATTTGTCTTCTAAATAGGTAACTAAACCGAGATAACTTATCTATTCTTTATGTGCACCCCTTACATTAAAAAAATTTTTGAAGGTTCCCATTTTTTAAGTAACATGAAGTATGACTATTAAAAACATATTTCAGTCAATGAATTACCCAAAAATTATTCTAACAGTCATTATTGCTGAACTTGAACATTGCGATTCATCACCTTAATTCCAAAGACTTTCTCTGTTCCCTGACTAGGCTTTCTAACCAGTCCACTGAAAATACACAAAAGGCTTTCTGTAACTGCTTCCTTCAACTACCCTTCAGAACAATGAAAATACTTCCAATACTTCACTGGTCTTAAATAAATGATGAAATCCAGGACAGACTTTCCAAAATAGAAATGCTAGCATTACCAACTGCACAATGGCTTTGATTTCCCTGGTTATTAAGAGCTGCATTTTAACACCATCTTACAGGAAAGTAAAACCTGGAGCAAAACTCAGAAGAGATTCATAATACAAACAATGGCAGCTCCAGAGGAGCTCCTGGCATTAAAGTTTACCCAAAGCTCGCTTGTTGCTTCGGCTTTCACCAGAATTCTCTGACTGCAGTAAACTCAAGCAAACAGAAGATGACAAGGGCAACAGGAATATTTTTGAAATTTTTTTAAAGTAAATCCAAACATCTTGTAAAAGGAATTTCCCAATAAAATATGACACAAAAAGCTAGGTATCTTTGGATATTTCAGCAGATCTATTGAAACAATCTCCACCTTGAGCAAGAAAGTGACAGCAATCATCTAATCTTTGTGCTTTGCAAGGCCACTGGCTCTGCTTAAGGAAAACTCCCAGTGGAGAACTACAGAAGTTCCATGGTACACATCCACCTTAAAAGATTGACCACCATAAAACGAACCCCAATTCTTCCTCTTTTAAAATACAGTTGAGGAAAAGCAAGAATACTATAGCTAACAAAAGTGAATTTTAGTGGCAGGTAAATACGATATAATGAGGAAGAAAGAGAAGAGAGAATACAAAGTTCTTGGCAGTGGGAAAAGGGAAAAGAGCCTGCATAGGAGGTAGTGCAATTCCGCTGGGAATATGAAATGGAAAGGGCATGTTAAGGAAAGAAAGATGAGAAGAACACATGAAGGGGGAGAAAGTGCAAAGCAGAACAAAGGCTGCATTTAGGTGAGAACAGAACTGTGTAGGTGATTTCTTTTTAGATGGTAGGACACCAGATACCAGCTAGGTAGATCACTACTGTTTTCCTAACAGTGTGTCTTAGGTTTCTAACATTCATTGCTTATTCATTAATGTGGCCTTTCCTTTACTGTTTTGCTTCATTGCAGGCAGGTAGTTCAGTGCCTATGAAGGTTACACCTCTGACCTGAACTGGATGAGTAAGAGATTTATTCACAGAGCATTCTATAATTATTACAGTGAACTTACTGTTCAGTGGCTGCCTATTCCGGAACCATTACATCCATTATCAACAGCTATCAAATCCTCTAAAATACAGCAGCTCTTCAAAACAGGGATATTTTCCATGCAGAAAGAACATGTCAGACGAGCACTGCACACAGATACTCAGCCACATGATCAATGTTAATCATGTCTTAGCAAAATTCCATCACTCAATATGGTTTTATATCTGCTTTACATAATATATAGTACAGTTAACTAATATGTTTATCAAAATTGTGCCGGAGTAAACGATATTAGAAACCACTTGTCCATATTGACATTTTTTTGTCCTAAGCATAACCAACAAGTCCTTAATCTAGACTATTTATTTGTAAGTAAACAGCTACCTGAACTTTAAATTAAACCAAAGTTTGAGCCTGTATGTAGCAATATTTCTTTAAAAAGATCAGTCATCAATACTGTATGTTAGACAATGACAGTGGATCACATTACTGTATACCATATCTTTCATAATTTATTTTTCTAAATAAGACTTCTGAAAGTCCTAATATGGTCTACATAAAAGTCTTCTCTAGTCTGCTATACTGGATAGTCATCCCTAATTGCCATTTTGGAATATCTTTATCTGAGTTATTGCATCCATCCAATTGCTTTTCCAGGCTCATTTTAATTTTAAGTAGGTTTAGCACACAAAAAATGCCAAAAAAGGCTAATTTAAAGAAAGTGCTAGTTATTTCTTTACATGTATTAGCACATTTAGATGTTAAATGGTATGCATTACAAGACTACTGAAAGCCCACTCCAATAATAGTGCAGGAGGTACATAAAGGTTTCCCATTTCTTCTTAGTATCTTTCATAGGTTGCACTACAGGAACTAAAAGGAATAAATATTACAAAAGCCCACAAAACCAATGACTAGCTAGTGCTGGGAGGTAATACTGAACAGCAAAGAAATTCAAAATCTTGCACCTATCATATCTAGATGCTTCTCATATATACATATATAGGTATAATATGTGCATGCATATGTATTTTACAGATGCTACAACACAAAACTTGAATGGAGGAGCTAGAAACAAATTTTTAAACTAGAAAATTTCTTCTTTCAGGGGAAAACCCAAGACATTAGATGAATACGCTTACAGTTGTTTTCAGTGTTAAAATCAGATAAGGTTTTTGCTTCAGGGAACTAATGCATAGGAACTTCTTCACAATAAAGCAGTGAATGCAGGCACAAGATAAACTGGGCAGGCTCAGTCTCAGAAATAAAGTGCTGACCTCACCTAAATTCCTTGGTGGCAAGATGGACAATCTTTTCTTTTCCTTGTTATGTCAAGGTAACTAATTTTCATTACAATTAAGTGGACTTTTCTTGTTCATATTTAAATCAGAGATTGAAACCAACATGATGTTGTTTTGTGATACTGTCTACATATAATCTCCCTGTTCCAGAGGAAATTAACTGTCCTCTTACTGGAATCTCTTATGAAGATTTCCAAGTTTTCCCCAGTTGCTGGCTGTCTCTGGCTCCCCAAGAGTTCGTTTCCTTTTTGTCTCTTTTAACTAGGAAGAAATCTAAGAAACTCAGATACAGTGATTCAAACAGGTATCCTTTCTTCTCCATTCTTATTTTGTCTTCTGATAACTCACTCTGATTCCTCTGCTGTCCCTTCTTCTAATCCATCCAGGTAACAGCCACTTTAAGCTATACCTTCCCCTTGACTCCTTCACTGCTGCCAGAAATTACATTTCACCATTTTCTTGCTTGCCCTCTTACTTTCAATCCCCAGTTGCTTGTCCACTTACACTTTTCACTTCTATTTCTTAAACTCCACCTTTGCCTGACAGGTTTTATGGGACATCCATTTCACTGAAAAAATGAAAACTTTTGGTACAGCTAACTCCTGGAATCTAATGCAATACCCACAGCTACTGGTTACATCTGTCAGAATGCACCTAAAAGAGATAAGTTAAAGGATAATTGAAAAAGGTCTGTATTTTTCTTTAATTACGGCAGAATTTACAGGAGTTTATGCAAGTTAAAGAGAAGAGCAATGCAGTGCCAGATCATTACCGACCAGAGAAGGCCTTGAGAAGCTTGGAAGGTGGTAGTAAGCTAGAGCCCTATGGACAACAAAGATGTACTTATGGGTAGCCACACTGCATTGATTGTCATGTTTATTCAGGAGATCTTTGTGCAAAAACTTCTAGTTTGTGAATACTGGGCCATATGGACCTGGCTGGGCAAATACCATCTGGGCAAATTAAAGGCATCTGAAAGCAATTGGGTAAATAAAATCATAAGAGGAGATACTAAAAAGAATAGTTTTTGTTTGCCTTAGACTGATAAATACTAAATATGCTTGACCTAGTTGTGGATGGACATGTTATGCCCTTGTAGGAAAAACTGTCTAATTAATTTTAATTTTATTCAGACTACATATCTATGGTTTCTTCTAGTCCCATGCAGTGATGGTCATTTTCTGTAAATAGCACAGAAAGGACACTGACTGCCTATTCAGTGAGGATAACTCAAAAACAGAAAAACATGCTCATTTTAGAGGAGGCAGACATCTGGCACTTGCTTCTCTAGGAACAATATTAGTTAAGATTCAAGTTCTTAAAGTATGGCTATTCCTACAAGGCAAAGGAAACTTCAGACAGACTGTAGCTGAGCTCTTAATGATTGCTTCTCTTTCATTAGCTGTGGGTAGGAAGAGTAAGTAAAGGACTGCAAACGTATTCATGACTGTCATTAGCAAAAATGGCACTGTGCAAATCAATTTCCATGGATCCTGCTAAGATGGGCTTTCTAATTAGTCCGTCATTAGACAGCTAACTTCTCACCACTTCTCAGATATCAAATAGTCCATCACCCAACACATCACCTGAGTTAACAAGGAGAATTTTAATGAAAACAAGTCAAATTGGCTTCTACCACAGAAAGCAGACAATAGGCTTTGTTACTAACCAACCTTTCCCTATCCTCATTTCTATTCATTATTTTAGTTTCTGTTCTTATAAACCTTTTGGTTTGCATCAATAATTTTTTTAACCTCCTTTTACTAAAGAGTAGAGCAGCTGTAGCATGGAGGGGGTGGGGGAAAATGCTTGGATAAAGCCAAATTATGTACAAGCTGAGATTGCTGCTGGGTATTTCAGAGCTTTCCATCTTACGATGCTGAAGAGAAATGTCAGCTTGCTGCTTGTGGTTTTAAATGAAAGAAGCCTGTGAAAAGCATTTGACTGATTGGCTCAGCAGCGTGGTTTAGATGAGCTTCCACCGTGGTCATCCTGCTTCACACAGGGCAGATGCTCCATTCCAAATGGTGGGGTTTGGGCTTGAAAATCCTGTCAGCAGGCACAAAAGGGGAAACTCCCTTAAGATTAAAAATTACTTGACAAACAGATACACAAAGGAATAAAAGAATAATTATAAAAGACGAAAAATCTCTCCCTGAACAGTGTAGTCATCTCAGTTTTTGAGTAGCAACATCAGAATTTATAATTTTTTTTAATTGAGGGGAAAATATTTAAAAGCCTAAATTCTACATGGACATGTTCCCAATTTAAAATAGCTGTTCCTGCCTGAAGGAAAATCTGCTGCCCTACTGTTCAGACACAAATCTGCCCATACCAATTTTCCGGTTTTCTGTATTTTACCTCCCTTTCTTCTTTATTACCAAGGACATTTACATGAAACAGCATTTTTCTTTTTAAGAGTTCATCTGTTCCTGCTGCTTATCCCCCCACCTGAAGTCATAATCCTCCATTTGTGATGACATAATAATTTCCACTGCAACCAATTGTGATGCCACAAACGGAGGATTATGACTTTAGGTTGGAAATAAACAGCAGGAACAGATGAACACTTAAGAAACAAAGATCCTGTTTTCATGCAAATATCTTTTGTCATCAAGAACAAGGTTAGAGAAATTCAGAAAATATACGATAAGAGCAAGCCAGCAAAACAGGTACTAAAGAGAAACTCTCCAAATTTTCCAGGAGGCATTCAGCTGCTCTTTCAAATTAACTTCCTACATAACTAGGAATTTTAAATGTTTCTGAAACATAGGTAACTTTCTATTTGATTGAATTGCCAGCATAATGTGATCTGAATTATTGACGTCTTCTCACCAGCAGGGCTAAAGCACTTTGCCATAGGGGTCCTGAGTGGATCAAAAGCCCCTGAAGAGTGGGAATGGGGAAATCATCAGAAATAGCACCAAGAGAGGTTTCTAATGTCAAAACTCAGCTGGGCTGTTTTTCTCCCACTCCTTCAAAACCAAAAATTCTCCAATTTCAGAAGTATCACTAACTGAAGAAATACTCAGGTGATCCAAACAGCGTGAGCAGCAGAAGCAAGTAGGGCTTTAATTTAGTTGGATCAATTTTGAGGTTGCTGCAGTTGTAATTACAGGACTGCAACTAATGGTGAAGCTCCCTCTAAATTTAGTCTGAACACAGCCTATAAGATGCAGTCCAAAAGGACACACCTAACAAAGCAGAGCAAGTATTTTTTGCTGTGGTTAATGAATGGATAGGAAAAAATGAATCCATGAAGAAGAAAAACATCTGAATTTATCTTTCCTCTTGGAATAAAACCAACTCCTAAGGAAAACAATTTAAGAAAAATTGTCGGCATTTTCACTGTGAACTTTTTGCTTTAAAATTGCAGGTATTCTAGAAATAAATATTCAAAATACAGCTCAGAAACATTTTCTGTGTTAAAAAAGAAAATTGTTTAGGTTAATTGTATTTGTTTTTGGCTCAGATACACCCATAACATCACCACAGCAGTGATCAGAACTGCTCTCCTACTTCATGAGAAGCAGAACTGTTATGGATGGATGGATATGACCATACTCCTCTCCCAAATAAAGATTCCAGAAATGGGGGGAGAGTGGGTGTTAGGGGAGTGGGGACTGGCTGTTGAATGTGTGTGTATACATTTACCCATTTACTACAGCAAGTAGTAAGTACACTTACTTACCACATTAAGCACTCACCTGCTGTGAACAGGTTTCCCATCTGGGACTTTTGCTCACATGAACCATTGTAGGCTCTCAAACACAAACTGTTGTGCCCATCTAAAGCTGGGAATGTGGCCTGACACACACCCCGAGAGCAAACAAAAAATGGGACAGGAGTTCAGCGCTCCGGTACCTCGTGTTAAAAGTCACCTCATGTCCTGAAATGGATCTAACAGCCGAGGCAGGCAACAGTAATCTGATTTCTCATTTCTTCTTTAGTTTTTACTTTTCAAAGATGCTGGGACCTTGGCTTAGATCTATCCAGCCTAGTTCTAAGCAGCTGACTGAATCCCTGAATGAAAGGCACAATCTTCCTTATCTTGCTACACAAACAGGACCTCCAGAAGATGACTCACCACCAAGTTCTAAATCACCCTTGTGAAGTGCCTCACTGACCACAGAAGGAAGGGAGTGATGAACATTTATATAAGGGCAATGTCTACATGGACACACCACTCAGCTCTCCAGTTCCCAAGCAATCTAATTCCATCCCACAAAACTTCTTGCCCGTTCAGACGTACAACAGATGATCCGTGGTCTTCCAGTGCTAGCAGCAAACTTTTCAGCCTGCCACTCACAGTATTATGTTCAGACAACCATTCAGTTGAGTCTCTGCTGAGAAGCAGGGAAAAAAATTATCCTGCTGTTATACTGTCCCTGAATCTGAACATCCTAAGGTCTAATTTCTGAGAGAATTTTAAACAAATTCTAGGCAAACTACACCTTTATCTTCTGTTTTTTTATTGCCTAAGTTTGCTTATTTTGATTTTAAAGTAGTATATTACTAACTTAATTGAAATTCAGAAAGAAAAGGATCCCAGAAAGAAAAGGGGGGGGAAAAGAACGTAAAACCAAAGGTGCAATTTTTAAAGAATTTTTTCTTAAAGGAACAGCTGTATGGAAGAATACATTTTAAAGTCAGCAACAGCGCTCAAACAAGCAGAGAAATCAATTCTCTAAAAACTGGTGTTTAATAATTAAGTTACATAAATTGAACATAATTAAGTTATACCAGCTGGGCATGTACTATGTGTATTTGAATGATGAGGTCAGCAATAAAAAGCAAAACAAAATAGCTGATAAGGAACTTCTAGACAATTTTCCACTGACATTAAATGTGTCAAGATATTCAGAGTCTAAAACAGCTTTAAGTAGGTTCAGGAAGCCAGTTTATATTTAAAATTCATTTAATAGATCAAACTTAAAAGTGAAATATGAAAAATTAAAACATCTCTCCATTATTTCCAGTTTGATAAAATGGGAAGGAAGAGGGACAAATGAAACAATTTCACTCTCAAATCTGCTTGCAGTTTTTGATGTGACCCCAAGCCATAATTCTCAAATCATCACAGAAGAAAAATTACCCATTCTTGATAGTCTCTAAAAGTTGGTTTTCTTAATAAAAGCGTTTTTGCTTTTACTACTTGATCTCATAGAGAATTGATCAGAGAAATTTGGAGCCAGCAGGCTAAAGCATAGCATTTTATACACTTGAAAAGACATATACAGTGTTCAAAATGTCTCATCTGTAAAAGCACTTGAGACAGATCTGCAGTCCAACATAAAGTTCCAAACAAAAGAAAAAAACCCCAACAAAGAACATAACAGTAATCCAACCCCCAAACAAATAAACACCCACAAAAAAAACAGGACGCAAGAAATTATGAAAAGTCATCTGGTCTATCCATTGTCCACAGCAGAACCACAGTTTATAGTTTTCCTGAGAAAAATCCAACAGCAGATAAGAAAGAAATCCAACAATCAAGACTCCATGATATCCCAATCTACATCATAATTTGACAGAATTCTTCCTCTTACAAGTATTTTCCCAACTTCCATCTACCTTACAAGAGCAGTTTAGAGTTCTTTACCACTTCTCCTACCCACCCTGCACACAAAGTTCAGGGTTTTTTTCTTTTTTCAGCAGACTTTTAAGTGTTTGAAGATTATTCTTAAAGTCTCCTCTCCCATATCGTCTTCTTTAGATGAACCAGCCCAGATATTCCAGTTCTCTTCCAGACACCAAGTAATCTAAGGCTGATCATCCTCACTGCTCTCCTCTGCACTCCCACTGCTTCACCTCATCCCTGGAGTATGCCCAGAACAAAACACCACACTTCAGTTTAGGCCTTAGGGATTATTTCAGAAGGTTTCTTGTGTATACTCTGACATCCTTTTCACAAGTCTAACCCTTCAGTCTTGGTGAACCACAGACTAAACATTAACATCAGATCTTTTTTCTACAGAACTGCTCATAACCAGCTATTCTCTACCCTGTATTCATGCATTTTATGCCCCTTATTACTCTAAAGTCTAGGAATTGACACTTTTCTTTGCATGGTGTCATCCCACTTTCCTCCCAAACCACTTCTCCAACCTGCCAGGATTATGCTCAATTCTCTCACCGTGTCCTTCCACATATCTGCAGTCCCTCCCAAGTGCACATCATTTGCAAACTTAGTAATTATAATCCAGATGACAGAATGAAAAACACTAATGAATGTGCCGAGTATTACTGGTCCAGAACTATCTCCCTCCCTCCAAGAGTGACTCAATGGGTACAGCAAAAAGCCTGCTTTTGCACTCTTCACACTGGAGACTCAGCTCTTTTCCAGGTACAAATACTACATCAGGAATTTTCTACTTTATGTCCCAAAACAGATCTTTGGCAGACACTCAAACTGCCCACAAAACGATACCCAGATACTACTAAACACATTATTGAAATTTATATTGGCAGAGACAAACGGAGCAATCTACTATCTCCTCACCAGAGGACCTCTGTCTCAAGCTTTATCTGAGAATGTACTTTTATGAATGAGCAGATGTATCTTCATATACAAGGGAGTTAAAATGAACACACTAGTAACAAATTCAAGTGAACATTTTGATAGGCACAAAAAAAATCCAGTGCTTTTGTCCTTCTATAACCAGGAAAAACAGGGATTCTGAACACAATTGCACTGTGTTCATTGTACATTAACTAATTTTTCTATTCCTGATAAAGATGAGGACAGACTTGGCTTTGGTTTCTCTATACCTCAGGCGAATCCAGGCATTTGATTATGTCCACAGAAAGGAAGTATTTTGACAGGTTTCATCAAGGAGATGTCAAATGCATATTATATATGCATTCATCATTACTAGAGCTCTTGTTTTGATATTATCTGACTTTAGAGAAATTGAGAAAAAGGCATCACTTCTTCTTCAGAAGATAAAGTATATTAACTAATGACAGTGCTTTACTAAGACATTTTTTTTTATAAAGTCTGCTGAAGTACGTGTTCAGTGACCACCTATGGCAGAACCAAACACAGAACTCGAGATACCAGCCACTGTTAAAACGGTTATAAAGGAAATAAATAATTTTATTTGTCCTGGAATTCAAAAACTTATCACTAGATTCTTTTAAACTCAGGAATGCATCTAGCTCATTAGGATTACTGCCATATATTTTTCAGTATGGTGCCAGGAAAAGAAAAGACATCTGCTAAAACAGAATAGCAATAAAAACATTAGGTGGACACCTATCTGTCTACCTTAGAAACCCAATAGAGTATTGTTGTAAATTGCTCTCAATACATGATCATCAATTAATCTTTTTACATGAGAAGTTTATGGTGATAAACTTCTATTGATTTTAAAGTTAAGAATATAACTGGAAAATAACCACATGCAGAATGCCTTCCAAAAGCGTAGCACAAGGAAGACGTTTTGCTTCCCATGTTAATCTCTGCAAAATTATGTACTGAGATAAGAAATTCCTTGCTCAACTCACAACAATGTAAGCATTGCAGTAAACTGCAGTAACTGCGGAAAAAGCTGGCCCTTCTGATGCACTGGGAGCTCTTCATCTTGAAGAGGATTTCACACATTCTAAGCTTCTTCAATCAAAGAGGAAATCAATGTTTACCACCCAGAGCAACACATGGAATTAGTTCTCATCCAACCTCTGAAAAGTCATTTATTTTCTATCCTTGAAAGAGCTCTACATCTCAGAAAGTTAGAATACATTGAGTGAGGTCTCTACAAATAATCTTTAATCCTCCATTTCAAAGCCTTCACTCTACCTCCACAAGCTACGTTTGGGTGAATAATAACTTTTCTAAAAGAGAACTGTATATTCTAAAAGCTTGTTTTTAACCAGCTAATAAAACTGGAACCATTAATAAGGGGCCTTTGTTTCCAAGGGCAAATCCATTGGAAATATTACTTCCCCCTGAAGCACTCACTAGAAATTGTTTCATAATTTATAATCAAAGTACTAAATCAGATAAAAGTCACAAGCTAAATTTCTTGTCAATGATAATTGAAATATTGGAAAAATATGCAATATCAGCTACCACAAATATTAGGGAGGAGTTTACATGTTAATAAAGCTGACATTGCAAATCCCTTTGCATTTAGGCCTCCATCCACGTTATATTGCTGTTGTCATTTATGAACTTTTGATGCATTACAAATTTACAAGTCGACAGAGCATGCCAGCTGAATTTAGATACAAATGACATAGATCACAAACATCTACTGACCTTTCTGCCAGAGGGCAGGATCAGAAGGAGGGGGAGGGATTCTACTTCTCCATTTTAACTGCATGTCATGAAAGCAGATATTAGAAAACAACTGCTTTATTGTCTTCCCAACTAATAAAATACTTAAATTCTGGAAGACTCTTTCCAGTACTACTGCTAAACATTCCAGGAATAAACAAACATCAGGCTCATACACCTGAGGAGTTACTGAGAGATATTACCAACACACTCTTTGCTCCTCTGCTTACACACAATATACATGATATACATATATGTAAGACTGTGTTTGAGGATTGTCTATATTTCAAGTTGATTCATTACAAGCAAAATGTTACCTAGACTAACACACCATCTGACAAACCACAGGCTTGCAGCTTTCAGGCTGGCTGGATAAACGTGTTCGAATCCGAAACTCAGCCCGTGTCCTGCGAGATCACCCCCATTCAATCAGCCACTCACTGCCCTAAGCAAGGCAGGGAATGCGTGAGCCAACAGCTTGAGAGCTATGGCTGTGCCAAGAGCTTGGAGTTTCTGCTCTTCAGCATAACTTTCATGTAAAATCTTGACATAATTATCTACATTTAAAATCTCTTCTGCAGAATGTTTGCAAATTTTTAGCCTACTTCTTAAAATTCAGATGGGAATTCCACAACTTGACAAGCTTTAACTTCTTCATCTCTTGAATGAAGAGTTCTGGATATGGAAAGAATAAATACTCAAAAAAACTCTGTCTACTTTAATGGACTAGACTACAGTTCCTGTGAAAGCTATTGATGTTCAATTTAGCATGATCATATTTTTTTTTTTTTAAATGTAGATCTACATTTTCAAATCATCTTTAGAGGGAACAAAATAGCATGGCAGTATTATCGGGGAATGCTGCATTATTAAATCTATAAATCCCTCCAAAATGAAGATAAGTCATCTTACTTTTTTTCCAGTGTTGGAAGGAGTAAAAATGGTTTCCCAAAAGTTCAGTAGACAATCTAACACCTTATTCAACTAATGTGTTTTGTTTTTAACACTTTATTCAACTAAAGCAAGTGTCTTGTTGCCTTTGTTGTTTCTCTGAGGAATAATGGGTACTCTCTAAAGACATACAGGTTTGTAAAGCCCGTGCTCAAAGCAGTCAAATTCATGTCTTAAAACCAACATGTGCTCAAGGTACCCAAACTTTAACTGAATTTAACTGCTGTCTAAAATACCCAATTAGCAAGTCAGCTTTCCTAAATCACCGCTGAAGTGACCCAACAATTAAAAGGTGCTCATATACCACACCAGAAAATGAGTTTAGAATTTAAGTAACATTACTAAATTAGGAGTTAAATTGTCCACAGATGAATATAGACTAAGGGCATTTTTCTGTTTGGGGTTTTGTTTGGTTTGTTAACTGCACTAAAAAGGAAGTCTTTCTACTACTGAGTTAATTTAGGGCATAATTTTCAGAGACATGCATCCACAGCATGTGCGTGTTACAGCACCTAATTAAAACACAATCAATCAACTGATGCTCTTGCTCAGAAAAGTTACAGCAAAATTCTGAACTCTAATTTCCATCAGGAAAAAAAAGTACATTAAGCCTGCCCCTCCTCCACACCCCCAGTTCTTTCAAGGCAATCTTTCAATCTTCCCTTCCTCCAGATGCACATGAAAATAACTCCTTTCCCTTTCTTTTTACATATATACCTATACATATAAAAAAAAAATCCTTACTCTCCCTATATCTTTTATATATAATCTTTCACTTGTTATTTAGTTTTCTGATATGCCTAGGCTTTACTATTGGTTTCATTTACATTCCACAGCCTGAGTATATGTGTTAGCAAGACATCCAACCATTTGTTTCAATCTTTCCTGAGAACTTGAGCTGGGGAACCGACACAACACACTGCACCAGCCCTGCTGACAAACCCCACTGCACACAGGGGCACCACCAAGCAAGTCACACACCACACAGAAACAGGTCACAGCTTCAAGAAAGTCGTGGCAAATGCCTCCATCCCACTCAAGGGAAAAGAACAAAATATTTACACATTAGCTCTCTGTCTCAGAAGAGATATATAGTACATACACAATCTTTTCTATGTGTTAAATGGACACTCACTTGCTAAGTGAATGCTTTAACAAAATGCTTTAGTATGTGCCAAGGTTAAACTCTGTTGTGTGACCACTTCAACAGGATTTGCAAGCTTGCCTGTGCCTTCAGTGATAAGCTCCAAACACATCTTAACCTTCCTTTCAGGACAGCTTTTAGTGTTTACATCCCGCTTCCGTGACTGCTGGCGCATACCCTGTCTCACCTCTGCTGGGCACCTTTTCCTTTCCCTTTACAATGTGTCCTTTCTCTTACTGCTGTTAGCCATGGTCTTCCTTCCTCAGGTTTCCCACCTCCAAAAGCAGCGTGAACCTTTGTTTTCTCCTAACCTCCTTATCCTTCCAGCAGCAGAATGAGACAGCAAAGAAATGGAAGCAATAATGTATCATAATTTAGCAATGGTGTACAGGCTCAAGAGTCCCTATCTGTCAGACTTCCAAGGCAAAGATGAAGAAAAAAAAATCTTTTTTTGGTCTCCTTTTCATCCAGTAGGCAAAAAATACCAATACAGAAGAGGTTCAAATGGA
Organism: Orthonyx spaldingii; assembly: GCA_013397795.1. NCBI lineage: Eukaryota > Metazoa > Chordata > Aves > Passeriformes > Orthonychidae > Orthonyx > Orthonyx spaldingii. The sequence continues at coordinate 862,806 of VZTJ01001198.1, read as the reverse complement.
AGGAGAAAACAAAGACTAATTTCAAAAGGCAGCAAATATCTGTAACTCTGTCCCAAGCACTGTCATAAGGGATTCTGCAGCATGAGGAAAAAACATAGACACATCTGCTAACTTTATATTTGAGAAACTAGGAAGCAGATTTGTTTCTATTTCATCTCCATATGATTTGGGTGCACAGTAGGCATCTGCGTGTGTTTCAGGACAGATTTACAAATGAACAGTATTCTGACCTTGGTAGCACCTATGCAGGGCCCAAGCAAAAACTACTCTGTATTTACTCCAGTGTTTGAGAGCACTTGATTTGCTGTCATCACAAGCCTCCCACTCCATACTTTCTTTTTCTCCTCAACAGAGACTATACACTGATTGCTCAAGCAAGGAGATGGGAAGGTAAGCCTGTTTTTAGAATGGATATGCAGTACAAAAGCAGCAAAAGAAGAGCAAATCAGTTAGGAAAGCTTAGTGAAACAGTTGCAGAGAGAGAGAGACCAGGTAGCTGTAAGAACTCCAGAGGACTCCAGTCTAGACTGTCAAACCTGGGGCTCAGGAAGAACCATTGCAAAACACTTTTCCCAACCTCATCTCTTGTTTTTTAGAGCAAACCTGTTGTGAGATAAAGTTCTATTTCATGTTCTGGCCTCCATATTTCCCTCCCGTGTGGTAGGAGGGCGAGGCTTTGGACACATGCATAGAGTAATGCTGCAGAAAGCAAACAAAGCACTGAGATGCCAGGGAATGGAGCACTCCATGTGCTGCTGTTCTTACTGCAATTATATGGGCAGCAGCCTAAGAGCTGTGACCTGCTCATGTTTGACATTAAATCATCTACAAAAATTTGGAGACGAAAGAAACTACACTGTGCCACTGCCTCACAGTCCAGCCAGAATACCAGAAGGTGTTTTTGCATTGGTTTTTGCCATCCTCTGTAATGAGATACACAGTGTAATTCCTAGAACAATGTACAAGTTTTGGCTAATAAATGTTATGCAAATACATCAGCCTAACACTCTAGTGATATTCTCAAACTCTCCAGCTCCACTTTATGGCACATTTTAGTAGCAATATCTGATCTTTTATTACAGGTTATCAATTCACACTACATTGATAAGAAGCATATTATCACCCATAATATGTGGAGTTCATTTTCTGTGACTATTTTTAAGTTTATCGCAGTTGTTGCTGCTATGGAGGAGCATGCTCAATGACCCAACAGTCCCTCCTATCTGTATACTCACGTGCTCATATACAATAAGAGTGATAACGCTGTGCAACTTGCGAGTCCCTTGCTAACACTTACTGTGATGTCAACTCTCCTTTTTCAGAGCATGTGCTATGTGGAGGTGTTAAAACAAAGCAATTCAAGTGCTAGTATGCATTTAATAAGATAAAAACAAGCAGTGAACATTATCCCTCTACATGCATCACTGGAGTTTTCAAAGGTTTTTCATTATCCAGCATATTTCACTTATTTTTACCTAGATAGTTTTAGAACTGCCTTTCAAATCACACCCTCCTCTGTTAGAGTTATTCAAAAGCAATCCTTCAGATTTCTTTTAAAGGCTATAGAGCACTGAAATACATGAATGCAATCAGCTTGGTGATGGGCATGACTCCCAGAAAGCTGCACTCCCAGGGCATTCTCACCAGTTTTACTTGGAGTTCACACATGCAGTATCTGGCTGTTAAGTGAGATCTTCCAGCCACATCTGGGAAGGCTGGTACTTCTGTTAGCAGATGAACCACTTCCCTGTGTAGTCCAAATGGGAACTGAGTATCCACAATAATGACTGAAATGGGAACAACATTACTGGAAGCACTGGAGAATTATGTTAAGAAATAGCTACAGAAATGACGTTTCACTTCCTATTCACTTCTCTTCCCAGTTTTCACTTAAACATGGTGAATAGCTTTTAACAGGCCGTGGGTCATTATGCTGCACAACACACCTTTGAAGAAGAGTTCTGGATCATTCCTCCTCTCTCCTCTTCTTTCAGTATTTCTTTACCAGTGCTTTGGCTGAGAGGGTCTTACACTCTTCCCCTGGGAATGGAGCTGTTTTTTGTACAGTTGTCTGGGAAGCCCCCAGGACCACTCCTTTCTGCAGGTAGCTAGAAGACATCTCTGTCCTTCCATATCAATGGCAGGTAAAGTCTTTGGCTGAGATCAGTAAGAACAAAGCCTGGGCTCCTTTACAAAACACAGTACTCACACAAGGAGAGTATGCCAACCCCTTTCTAGGACAGAAGCTGCACTAGCTGGTATTTCTTTTCAAAGGCCTCAGAGAAACCTGACCCATGTAAATGGTCAAAGTCAATCCTGTGTCAGGAAAAGGGAAGGACATGCTGCGAAGTTATAATTAATAACATTTGTTGCAACTTACTAACATTTATCAAGGCATGGGAGAATTCTGTAATGTCCCGTGCAGATTAGGCAGTTAGAATGGGTTTGGATTTTTTGGGGGTGTTTTTTTTATTTGCCTTAAATTTTTAAACTGAAAGGTGGAATGGCAGAGATAAGGGATATACTTGGACATACGTTGTCCTAAGAACAGAGAGAGGTTTTGAGAACGAGTTCCCAAACCTCACTGTGCTGCTCAAAGCACAGCTGCTCCACTGGAGACATGAATATTTCTGTACTCTGCTTGTGGTCAAGTCCCAAATTCACTGGCTCTACATGGTCTGCACAAGGAAAAAGAACAAGGTGATAGTACCAGCTGCTTGCATGGCAATGCTTGGTTAGCAAGAAAATGTAAAAGAAAAACAAAACAAAACCAAGCAAACAAAACCACCAAACCACAGACTAACAAACTGTGTCTAAATTTCATCAATCTGCTCAAAGTATAAATGATACCCCTGAGATCTCTCCAGGTGGAAATCAATTTAGTTAGTCCACTGAAGGGGGGTCAGGGAGGAATCAGTACTGCAAGCATACGGGCCCCCTAAATTGTTCCATTAATTCGTTTGCTGACTCAGTATGCAGTGGGCTAAACAAGCTTTTCCCCAAAGTCATGAGACTTCAGATGAAAAGAAGCAAAATGAAAAGAGGCAGCCATGAATAGCATAAAAAACCACACAGAAACAGACAAATGAAGACAGAAAAATATTTACAGTTTTGAAGGTAAAGATATTAGATGGCAAGATAATAACCTGTCAATCAATACCTGCTAAGTGTCTTTGGAGAGGTAGTAAAATATACTATTCAAGATGTTAGCAAGAACATAACTCTGGAGAGAACTGAGTCTTGCTATGATGAAAAAGCTTCAGAGTTAGAAGAATGATAATATGGCATACTCTTCAAGGCAAGAGTGCAAGCACCCACTCCTGGATAAATATTCAGAAATAATAAAAATAAGTCTTCATAAATATTCAGTAGAGACAATCTCACACTCCACAAGAACTCAAGAGAGAGTAGTTGACCAGACATGTCTTCACTACCTCTTATATCTGGCATTAAATTAGTCTGTAAAATCTAATCAGAGCTGAATTAGGGACATCTATGGAATAATTTCAGCACTAATACAAAAGAAGCCTCCCTGGAGCAGTAAGAGGTCATTTTAGCTGAATTGCAGGCTCGATGGCTCTAAAACACATCTTCAGTTTATCTACAGAAGAGATGCAATAAAGACAGGAGCCTCAGGAAAGCAAACAAAGGTAGCAAACAGTACTTCAGGACTAAAATTCAGCTTACTTCCTCATAAAGCCCTGTTGCAGGTGGCAGTGCTAACAAGATGGATGAGTAATACTGTGTGACTCTGGTAACCAGATCTGGCAAAGGATAGTTCAGCAATTAAATCATTCTCAGGAGTACAAAAAACTTAGATTTCAGACCTTGCTCTCCATATATTACCCAAGAGACACTAGACAAGCCACACATTACCAATTTAAATAGCATTCAGTGCCAGATAATCAATCTGATTATGAACTTTGTCCATTCATTTAATCATCAGGTTATGGCTGAGTTTTTCTTTAATCCTACCATCAAGAGCCTTTCAAACCCCACTTTTCATACTCATTCATACCCCACACCCCTCCAAAGCATCTGGGCATTGCTTTAGAAATTCTTATCTAGCATTAATATTGTTCTACAGACACTACGGAAGTGACTGTAGCTAGTTTGTTCCTTGGTGGCATCTACCTTCTTCCAGAGAAGGACTACACGTGCTGTGTATAAGGAGATTTGAGCTCTAATGAAGCATAACAAAACTGAAAAGAACAGAGATACACCTCAGCCTTAAGTCAGCAGAGGCACAAAGGATCCTCAGAGGTGCGTGCACTGCTGAAATCAGTGCTGTAAACAGCTGGCTCCAGATCTAGGTTTGTGCGGGTGGAGACAAAGCACCTTGAACGCACTGCAGAAGCTTAGGGCAAAAGGGCTCCTAATGCCTTTCACAACATTACACACTGATTGTGCTCAGTTGACCTGAAGCTCTCTGATCAGTAGAACTCAGCATTGCTCCAGCTCGAGTACTTTTCATGCCTATTCTTGCCTATCTGCCTGGTGTTCCCTAAGACCTTGACTTCCCAGTTCAAGCAAAACCCCAGCTACAAATCTAAAGCCTGGCAAGTAAACTCACACATCCTGTGCTTCTGCACACAACAGCTGCAGATTTATAAAACAATTCTCCTGTTAAAACCATGCAAGATTGGCTTCGTGCTTTGTGGACTCAGCCTTACAGATCATGCCATAAAGACAGCTAAGCAACTCCCAGCTGACTTTACGTTCTTTCCTGGCTCCTACTGAATGGAAAGTGAGGATTGGCCAGGTCCCATTTGTTTATGCCGTTCTCATTTACTCTTGGACAGAACACTTTGATGCCTGTGCTTCTACGCTTGCCCTCCTGCCTTTATATTTTTTGTCCTAGTTGCACAAATTTTTAAAGTTAGAATTATCTAACTGCCTACATCACTTGAGTAACTTTCTGATTATTTTTATTATTTTTTTATAATCTCAAGTGTTTAAATAAACTCCATTGGGAGCTAGTGACACCAGAGGGGTTAAACACCGAATATAAGGGTGTGTGGTTTTTCTGTTGTTTTGTTTTGGGGGTTTTTTTGGGGGCTTTTGTTGTTGTTGTTGTTTTATTTGGTTTTTAGGGGGAGTTTTTTGTTTGCAGACATAGTATGGAATATCAATTTTATTTGGCACAAAAGCTACTCTAGCACCTCAGAAGATAAAATTTAACCCCTTACAACTATTTTATCCAAGATCGAAAGACAAAGCTTTTCCATTAATTCAAAGAAAAATCAATTTAATCTGAGGATAACTAAACAAAGTGTTTCACACTACCACATTACAATTGCTACATAGGATACAAAAAATACCAGTGCAGTAACTTCCCTTGTAGAAAAGGAACAAAACCAAGAATAACCCTGGCTACAAAGGAATTACGTCATTAGACATTATATAGGTCAGTAGAAACAGAAAACCCTGCAAAAGTGGTGTGTCATTATCTCCCACAGAACATTGATTTTATTAAGAAATGTTTGTATATGTTCTCTTAACAGCTTCAATTGGTCCTCTGTTTTCTGTAGGCTGAGAGATGCTCACAGCAGTGTCACCGAGGCAGACTCTCTATGAGGTTCTATAACAGAAGCACACTTGTGTGACGAAAAAATAATTCCCACATGTTACCAGGGAAGATATTCAAACTTCTGCAGTTTGGGTATCCAGTTGTTTTGTACTGTGACCTGATAGAACTAAAAGGTTTTGGGTGGTAGGTGGAATTAGAAAATGAAGGTGTGAATGATTCACACAGAGACGTTTGGTCCGTTAACAATTACTTATCAAGGGCTGTCAACACAAGAGTGACTTTACATCGAGATGCAATCAAAGGCCAACCACCACTCATTAACTTTTAAAGATTATCAGCGAGCTGGAGGCAAAACATGTGACAACTACATAACACTTGTGAACCCTGATTTTCCCACTCCAAAAAATCTAAAACACTGTGGATTTATTTGTTTACAAGCTTTTGAAAAAATCCATTTTGCACATCTCAGCAGGGAAGCAGATCACAGCCTCCCCCCTCCACCTGCCTCAGCTGCCTGGAGAGGAGCCTTCACAGCTCTACCACTACATTAGGTCAAGGCACTGGAAGCAGGGACAGGAGGAGCTCTGCTCCCACCCCACCCTCCTGCCAACACAAGAACACTTCCCAGCTACCTGCTGTTACTCTGAACACAAAGCCCAGCACAACCGAATCACAAATCCTTTGTGCTGCAGTTTCTGTCGGGATGAAAATACTTTGTTTCACTGCTGCAAATGCAACTGTACCCATACTTATTATCGGTATCACAGTAATATTACAGAACCACTCCTGTGAAGAAATTATTTCTGACCCTACCATAAGATTTCCACTGTGTGCAGTACTTAAGATGTAGTCACAGAAAAAAGAAAAGCAAATGCACCAAGGCAGCTGTTCTGTGGGAAATTACAGCACTATGTGAACACATTCCTAAGCAGTATCATGATACAGAACAGAGCAAGTGGCTAAAGGTTTAACCAAAGCAGTTTTAGAACAAGTGCAACACTTCATATTCTTTAAATGTAGTCTAGGTACATGCAGCATTTCTAACACGTTTCAGTGGAACAAAATAATAGCCATCGTAGAACACAAAAATATTGGCTGGCATAGCTATATGCATGATTTTTGTTTTCAAGTACTGTATGAAAAGGAAAGAATGATAAAAGGGAGAGGAGAAAAATGAGAAGGTAGCATAGGTTCTACACAAACAAACCTTTCCACTTTTTGTACAGAGATTTCAGTAGAAAAACATTTTTTAAATATTTCAATAACCAGATGATAAAACTGTGAGCAAAAAGCAGCATTGAGTTCACAAGCATTAAATGTCACAAAGTCTTGCCCACTTTCTTTTGGTAAAATTACTGCACTAAGTGAAAGAAAGTGATCTGATAGATGCAGTTTTCAACAACTGCACGTCAAATGCATCTAATACTCTGAATTAGCAACGTCTGAAGTACATCTTTTTGTCCCTTATCCCTTGCAGATATTACATTCTCATTTGCCTATCTTGTGTCAGGACACATTTTTTCAACAATAATAGCAGAGACCAACACTGAAAACCACATGAGAATATGGGTGCTGCAATCAACTGGCTGGCATTTAGACTTACAAGTATTTTGCCTCAGAGGGGCCTATCTAATTTCTGTCCTATGGAACACTGCTGTCTTTCACATAAAAGCAATACTCTGAGGCAACACACAGCTGTTTCAATACTATTTAATTTACCTGAGAGATGAAGAATATAAAAAATCTGAATCAGAGACAGGGCCAGGATTGCAAAACATGATAGATGTGAAATAAATTCAAGGCTGTGCACTATAAGTTTTTCTTCTTTTGTAATGGAATATTAAGAATACAATGGGGCTGTCAGCAACATATTTATCTAGTATGTGCCCTTTTTAAAACATTCTCGTCTCAGTATTTTTGCTCTATCTTTTGAGCAAGCCCTTTCAAGGAAAACATCAGAGCTGACAAAGCTTAGTTGTCAGCTACAAACAAACACAGCAAGAAGAGTCTATACCCTTCTCACTTCTTCTCTTAAGAAATCTATAGAAAACCCTTACACACAGTATATGAGAGATATTTTTATATGAGCATATTTTAACACTCACAAAGGCAAGCTCATACACTAAAAGTCCAGCAGAGAGAAGGCAGATGCTGTTAAAACCTTCAGAGAGAGCCTTGATGACATGCCTCAGCTCTGACCTGCAGTCCAGACAGCTACTGCAGTTCTGACCCCTTGCATTAAATTTATTTCTGTGTCAGTTTCCCTTATTCCTGGACTAGAAGAAGCTGTTGAAGGCCAATTCTAGTCCACTTCTCCACCCCTTCTTTGACATTGCACATCACACCTAATTTGCAAGCTCCCCAATTCTGTTATTCCTCTCCTGAGACTCATTTCAGCAGACTGATGTTGAGCTGCACTATGTACTACCTAGCAACACAGAGTATGTTGTGAACCAAAAGCAATTAAGATCTCATCTAAAACCACCAATCTCATTTCAGCTGGGGAAAAAAAAAAAAAGGCATTTCATATTGGATGCTGCACTTCCAACACATTACTAAGAAAACAGCTATGAGAAACTGAACATCTGAGGGTGGGATCAAAGCATGCAGCACCTAAATTCAGAGTTTGGGTTTTGCATTTCTCCTGTTACTACAGGAACACAGTTTCAGGAAAACTGTGAAGAAATACTGTAGGTGTGAACTTTTCAGACCCACACTATTCTTATTGCCACTAAATTCATGGCCAGCTGCACTGATCTTGCAGCTCAGTGTGAAATCTGTTGTCCTTTTTTCTTAGATGCCACAGATCATGCAGGCTTTGAGTAACGGATTCTTTTCATATTGCTAAAACATTTTCTACCCCAAACAAGCTGAAATGAGACAGTTAAAAACAATGAGCCATTCCAGCAGCTCTTCTGCAGGATCAAATATTGGGCATGAAGACTATTACCCCTGGTTTCCACAGAGCAGCAGCCTGCCTGGTCTGACAAGAGACCTGGTCCCTACCTAAATATTCACAATTCAACTCTTTACAGTAATTTTATGGTTATTTTTTAAACACTGAAACACAGGAGTTTTTCCACAAATTTCAAATTGCCAACTGCTATAAGTCTGTCACTGTGGTGGGTTGACCAGCCTCAGCTGTTACCCTTTAAGCTTGGAAATAGCCACTGAAGGTTTATGGGTATTTTAAAAGTATCATGAATAGTCATTAATGCAGAGATCCTTTTCTTCTGACTGTCATTAGAAATTCAAATTCCAACAACTGCCAACCTCACTGCAGTCTCATCTTAAGGGAGAGCAGAGATAGAACTTATTGTCCCCAAAGAGTTATCCAGACAGCTCACCTTTAAAAGGTTGTGACACAAAAGTGACAGAGAGAGAATATTTTCTAATAAAAAGAACAGAAGGCTGAAATAATAAAATATACTCAGTGTTTGGCACAATCATTTCCAAGGTAGAGGAAAACAATAGGATTTTGATGGCTGTATAAATCCGCTAGTCATGGAAGAAAAAGATAGGAAGCAAATGCAAGTAAAACACAGTGTTTTAATTTTTAGCACCCAAACCAAGGATTGTGTTTGTCAAAAAGGGCTGGTCCTGAAGCTTGGGAAGGAAGTTGTGACTAATCTCTCTGCAGTCTCAAGCATCCAAATTGCTGACATGCTCTACTGCCCTTTCACACAAGAAGTTAAGAGATTCTAACCGCAAGAGGAGATGCTTAGTACAAGGACCAATAATTTAACTAGCCTCAGGAGGCTTCTCATCAGTTTATATAGAAGGTTAAATGGCCCTGTCTGATAAAAACAAGGTACCAGACTTGCACATTATAACACAGGGTGAAAATACAGGAAGCAAACTCATCCATATGCATTTTTAGGAAAAGCTAGAAGAAGCCAGGTTTCTTCTGAAGGCTATTCACAGATTTCAGATCATAAAAATACCAAGTCATTGATCAATTTTATGATTTTACAATGGAAATATTACAGTTGACTTAAAACAAAATGTATCAAACATTAGAACTACTGAAGTGAAAGTTCATGGTTACAGTAGGCCAGCACCACTGCTTTCAACACTCTCTTTCCTGTTGCTTCCCTAAGGCAGACAGGGAATTAGTCTGGAAGGTTAAAGCACACATTTTCTCAAGTTAAAAAAA
>VZTJ01001198.1:810266-853075 GCA_013397795.1 Orthonyx spaldingii | reverse complement strand
AAGAAAAAAGAAAAAAAAAAAAAAAAAAGGAATCACTTGAGTCCTGGACGCTCATCAGTAGTCTACATCTGTGTGCTTGGTTACAATCTCAAAATACTGCCAAATTCGTCTACAGTCCAAGTGTTTGACGGAGCTTGTCAGCATTTAGCAGCTAAAAGGTCCCATGGCTGAACCTTTACTATCAGCTATTAAGAATACTAGGCAGTGCCTAAGCTGTAATGTTTAAACCTCAGAAGAAAAGGCTAAAACTGTTTTTTGTAAGTTTGGACTTAAAAAATGTCTGGTCTGGAAAAAACTCTTCAGAGTCCTCAGAGTACAGGCTCTTTACAAAGTGGTCTATTACCTACTTTTGACAGCTGAGGAGGCAATTTATGCAACTGAGGTGCAGAAACGAGCCGACAAAGTTGATTCTGACGCAAAAGAAATTAAAATGTAGAGACTTAAAGTCCTGATTGATACAGTGAATTGAAAACAGCAGCCAAGTTAGCTGACTCTGCGAGACACTCTGCTTAAACAACACTTCAAGTCATTGTAATAAACATTTCAAGGCATCACCACCACCAGTGAGCAGCAGGAGCCTTGCAAGTGATATGGAATCAGTTAAAACTCTATTTATATCCTACCTGCAGAGTGACAATATAATCATGTTCTTGCTTTGTATTGATGCTCATTACAGAGACAGCATTATGTGACCAAAGATAAGACTGACACTGGACACCTGCATGCAGTTGGAATCTTAGGAAAGGTAAAAAAGACTTTTTTCCCCCCTCAAAACTTTTGCTTTTATGTTAAACTGGGTTATTTAAACCTTGCTTCTGCAAGAGCCCAGATTCTGCCCAATTTTGACAGAAATGCACCACCACTGCTGGTAAGGTTGATTTTCAGATTAAGGCAACTTCAATGTGTTTAGAAACTGAGCATATAATAACTGAACATCAAGAGATCCTATGCAATAGAGAGTCACGGAACAGAGAAAAAATGTACCCTAGAAGAAGAGATGTCCATAAAGCTCTTAGGAACTTTAGCCTATAACAAAAGACTGAAACCTCACATGTGTAGACTGTGACCTGAGAGCAAATGAAGACAATACCAAAATTACTTCTGGTATTATCAAGATCATCAGAACTAAATCCTTCATGTCACCATTTAGTTAAAAAGTGGCATCATTATGAAATCAACATTCTATGACTTTACTATCTCAAACTACTTCTATAAACCTTAGTTAAAAATATTGGGAAATTGTTTCTAAAGCATAATTCTAGGTTGTTGATCTGCAGCTGTACAACATCCCCATATAGTCAATACGAGAGATGAAGAATCTTCAAGGAGATAATCCAGAACAGTTACATCAGGCTCTTGCTTTACTGTCTCTCTTGGGAAAACTTTTCTCTTTCCTTCCACTGATTGTGGAGAGTCAAGGGAAATAAAGCAGTACAAAGTTGAAAAATTTATTCATTACTTAAAGACTAAAAAGTTTTATCTTAAAATCTCTTCCTTGCTAAATACCAAAACATCAGGACATGAACACACTGATAACAACACACATAAATTAGGGATGACCACAGCTTGACAAGAAGTTTGTTTTCCCAACTTGGACTAATTTTGTTAATTTTTACCTGCATCACAGGTGCTCAGAACACATGGACCCTGCATCCCTGGCAGGTATGATAACCCTGCATTTTGGCAGACAGAGACAATGCTGTCATGACAAGTCCCCAGAGAACAGCATGGGCACAGCACAAGGCAACATCTAGCAGCTGTGAAAAGTCTGTATTGGCTGGCTTCTCAGGGTTCAGTGATTTGCTAGTTACAAACAAAATGCGACTTTCAGAATTAAAGTTTATCGTTGCATCTGGTATTTTCTGATGGGAGAGACTTGGAGGACCTCTTGGATGAAGGGTCTTTCACATCTGATTGCCAAGATAGTAGTCCTTTTTGTGGTTTGGCTGCCAGGAGCAGTAACCTGAATTTGACTGGTGAACCAATGCTCAGAATTTGTAATTGGTGCATACCTATTTTTGAGGCTGATTTTAAAATTAATGAGCAATTCTCTGCATAGAAGTCAGGAGGAATATCATCAAGTGACTGATTATAATGTTTTTTCCGTCTCATTTCTAACAGCTCTCCCAACAGCACAGTATCTCTAAAATGGTAGCATGATGTCTTTCAGTCCACCTAATAAAAAAAAAAAATCCAACATTCACATGAGCACAGACTGTGGACAAGCAAAGTAGGACACACTTCACAGCAGAATGTAAAGACAGAAGCAGAGTGCTGAACGTTTGCTAAAGCTCTTGTCTCCACTGTCAGTGAGGGAAAGAAGAATAATATCGAGAAAGGAACAAATCACAAGCTATTAAAAAAGAAAAACCAACATAAAACCAATCATGAACTTTTATTATTGATTTCTAACAATACATCAAAGCAGATCTGTAAGGCTATCTACAGTACAAAAGCCAGTGACACCTACTGTGTTAGCTATTGGTACAACTCTAGTCTTCAGGACAACTGCAGAAAGTGTTGCTATAGGTACCCATATGCATGTGATCTATAGAGGGATATAGATCACTAGAACTGATCTATATAAACAGTTTTTAATAGATCCCTGTCAGCTGACTGCAGCCTGGTCCCTGTGGAGAGCTGGTACACAGGAAGTTAATCTGCTCTAGTTCAGCTCACAGGATCTTTTGCATCAAGACAATTTTTAAAAGGGATGCAAATTAAAATTTATGTCTGCTGATCATTGAATCAGACTTCTGCACCAATACATGCCAGAGACTCCGAGAGACCCAGAAAGGCTATTTAGCAAAAGCATCAAAATCACGTATTTTTGACTTTGAGGAACAGGACTTATCTTTACAAAAGCAAAAAGAAAAAAATAGAAAAGAAAAAAACCTAAAGCTACTTTGTGAACAGTCTACACTAAAAAACTGCAAAACAAAAAATGTAGTAGGTTTGATTGCAGCGTGCATTCCATGGGATTTAAGTATCACCTGAAGCTCTCCAGTCTTTCATGCACAATCCAGAAAACACCTGAATACGATGTCACCTATGAACTGCCTTTATTTGTGGGTAAGAACTGCCAACAGGTGTGAGGCAGAATGCTGCATCCAGGGTATAGATTTTTTAACATGAGCCTTACAGCTCACAGCAACAATTATCTGGTTGCCTCATGAATGCAGATAATTCTATAAGAGAAATACAGGTGCAGATTAGGGGAGAAGAAAAAATTGCAAACTTTCCTTTGAAATCCATCCCTAATTTGCTTGCTCATGGAAGACAAAAAATTAAAATGCACTATATTAAGTCAAAATCCTACAGGTTACATTTCCTAGAGCATTTTGAACTTGAGACATTTGTTGTTGAACAATTGGTTTCCTCTCTCCCTCTCTGCACCCTCCCCAACCTTCAACTGTACCACCTCTGATTATGCTGTATCCTTTAACTTCTTTACTTCAGATCTCTTTCAGCTTTGGGTAGTCTCCCTGTTTGTGTGATGGCGACAAGCACGAGATGAAGGCTCCAGTCAATTAAACAACTGCTCAAGTCACTTCAATTATCTGGCCCTACACAAATCTGGAAAGTCACCCTTGGATCTCTTAGTCAATATACATAAAATTGTGCTATGAAGTAACTACATCTCCAGAGCAGATGCATCCTGAGTGATGCTCAAACATCAGAAGCCACAGGATCTCAGGTTAATGGAATCACTGTTTTCACACACGCTGTGTCTTTATCACATTCCTCCTTCATCTTCCTATTAACATGCAATAGCAAATGGGGCCCATTGTAGTTCATAAGGTAAGTCAATCTTCAAATTCTTGATTCATTTATGTAGACTTCACAGGTTTCAACTCCTGTCTCTGCAGGGAACTAAAGACCTACACTCAATTCTGTATTATTAAACACAAATATATAAATGCTGCCATTTGGTCTGAAAGTGATAATAGCACAGAAACTCAGTTATTTGTGTTGCTGCATAGCAAAGAGTTGTCTTAACAGGTAGACACAAGAGGCTTAGTCAAAGACTCTGCAGAAGTCTAAATTCTCCATTTCCTTCTTTTATAGATTTAAACACTTTGGAAAAATGGTTTGTTTCATGCTGTAATACATCTCCATCTCCCAGATGGAAGATTTCAGGTTAGACAAGCAAGATGATTGCCTCAAGCATCTGCCAAGACTTCTGTATACCCAGGCCTCCCATAGTTCTCCAAATACCTGTGCCAAACAGCCGACTTCACAGTTGCTAGTTTTTGAGTAGGTCATTAGACTAGAAAATAGCTAGACAGACACTCAGTGACCAATTGCTTACAGGAAGACATTTTTGAAGAGCATTCAAACAAGGAATAGACAACTACTGTCCAGAGGCAAGTAAGAACAACAGCCTGAAGAAATCATGGGGGCTAAACGTGTCATGAGGACATACACATTGAGAAGACAGAGATAACTCATATGACATCCCAGGATCAAATCAAAATCATATTTTTCCACTTTTATATCTGCCAGAACTAAACCAGAAGAATACAAACAAAGGGGAACAGGGCAGTAACTAAAGCAAAAAACTTACCCATCCAATTTACGGCAGATCATAAATTTTCTTCTTTGGTCAAGCTATTATGAAACACATTCCAACAATCTTGCTGCACCCTACAAGTACAGGAGCATTGACAGCAAAGGCTTTTGTTTCTCTGAAAGAAACTGGCATAATCATGTCAAATATAAACAAAAGAAGCCATCCTCAATGTGATATGTTTCTTAGCATAAATGCAAGGCAAAGTTTAACTTTATTTTGCCTGACTGAAATATACACCTATATATGTAACCCATTTAAAGAAGTTTTTGAAAGCAGATGCTGGGAAGCTCTAAAGCACTGTATTCCCTACTTACAGTGACATATAATTAGGTCATTTGTTACAAAATCTTAACATGATTTATTATTTTATTAAGGCTACTTTTAGTAACCCAGATCAAGAGGTTGGCTCGATTAGTCAAGGGCCATACAAGTACATTTGAAAAATCAGACACTTACCACCACACAGATCTCTGGGAACAATAAGATGATCTCAGAAGGAAAAAAACACAGAAACTAAATAACTCCTCAGCTGTTTCAAGGACTCTTATTCTTAAAACAGGCTGGAATTTGTGACACTAGACTCTTGCTTTCCTAGCTCTGCAGTCATGACCTTCTGTATGCCACTATGCTCTTCTGTTTTCATATGTATGAAATTGATCTACTTATCCTTAGTATCAAGCCACTGATTTGACAGAAGTGCTGCAAGTATTAATTTAGTGTTTGGAAAAGTGCTTAAACACTTTCATCTGGAAAGCGCTGAAGGCAGACAGAGGATTACATGACATTCTCTGCAGCTAACCTGCTTTTAAGGGAATATTAGGGTTGGGATTGCTTCTAGGCAGAGAACTTCTACATTTAGTTTCAGCCTGAAAGCACTTCAGACATCTGAGCTTGAGGATAAGCCACTCACTGGGGAGATCTATAATGGAAAGGCTGAGCTGAAAGTACTGTATAGCAGTCCTGCTGGCTGATACTACCATCTTCTGACAAAGTCTTCTGTGAAGACTGTGAAAAAAAGACAGTAAATTACATTGCAGATGTACCTGTAACTATACAAAGCTCAGCTTTCTCTCAAAAGCAACACATGAGAGGAACAGCTTAGCTTGCAAAGATCGTTACCAAAGTTTAGAGAAAATGTACAACGCCCACAGTAAAGTCTTAACAGAAAAAGTACTTTCACCACAGCCAGAGTCACTTGAGAGCTTTAAATACCCTGCATTACTTTGTCTCTTAATAAAGAGTTCCCTTTCATTAGATGAAACAGCTATTTCTGTGTCCTTGTAGGAACAGAAAAAACATTAAATAGCCCATTCCATGACAACAATCTCCAAAACAAAACCGATTTTCAACAATAAATCAGATATCCTGTTTATTCTGAACACCTATGATAAATCTGAGAATACAAATCCCACCATGACTGCACTGTGTTCCTTTCAAAGGAATGATTATCTCCACCATCCCAAGCCTTCTTCAAAGTTTCACTATGAGATAAAGGCTGCTCTGAGCAGAAGGCAGAGTAGTGCAACTCAGCTTGAGCACCCAACTCAGAGTGTACTGGGACTGCACAACTGAAATGATGGCTCACTGGGAAATAACCAAGGCCATTAACAACAATGCATTACAACTCTCTTTTGGTCTAATCTAGGGAGCTAGGGAGCTCTGCTCTTCCATGCAGGAACAGAATGCACGCTTCGGGAACGTTTCATACTGCATCACAATTTTCAGGTTATAAATGCTGCTTTGGCCAGAGTAAGTTGCCAGAGTAGGGGGGGTAGAGTATTAGGGATCCCCTGCCTTCCTCCCTCTCTTGCTGTGTAGTTTTGGACAACTCAGTGAGCTTCTTTTTTATTCAGTCTCCTCACCCATGAAGTAGGATTACCTGTGTTTCCCTTCTCAAAAGGCACAGGAATCAACACTCAGAGAAGACCTGCAACAACGCTTTAAACAAAGCACACAGAGAAATAGCCATATCTTTCTTCTTCTAAAGACACCTACTCCTGCAGTTTGTGTGCTTTGGACTAGGAAGAAAGGGGGGTGGGACATAAAGGGCTGTGACAGCCATACTCTGCGTAGCACTGCTGCACACAGGAAGAAGCAAACACCTCAGCCTCTCTCCGTCTGAAGTGCCAGCTTAACTGCACACAGAGCATTTACAGAATTGTCCCCAGGAAGCTGTCTGCCAGGAGAGAAAATGAATTTAAGTCTACTCTTAGGAGTTTATAAATTGAGAGTTTATTAAAAATAAACAATTAATATGCAAATACCATGGCAACTTTGTTCCCAATCTGCTGTGGCTGATAAGTCAATCTACCGGGCACCTTGCCACTAACACAGGTTCATCTTTATACTGTGAACACTTCCTTTGTATCAGTCTTTTGACCTCCATGCAGTCTGGTAAATTTAGAGAAGATGCTAAAGGAAGGAAAATTAGACAATTACATGAGAATTAGTCAACCAACTAGTTCCTGTCTTCACTTTGCTTATGCCATTAGGGACTTAGCTGTTCTAAACATCTTTAGCCAAACTAAGGCGGCTTCTCTGCTTATATGTAACTCATCATCTACTACAGATTTCTATGGCTATATTAATACTGATTACGTATTCAAATGTTACTTTAGAAAGATCAACAAAAAAATCCAATAGAATCCTCTAGTGACAATGACACAATCCATGATGGTGACTGACATACCAGAAACTTATTCAGGTTAGAAAAGGAGATGAATTATGGGCTTTGAAGGACATGCCCTTTTTTAGGCAGTGTATACTTGAAGAGATTAAGTTACCTGACACAAGGAAGAATCACAATAATTTTATCCAAGTAAAGGATTTTACAAGTTTCTCTCACTTACCTGAAGTTCATCCTTCACATGAGTAATAGCAGGTAATCAGTCTTACTTGTAAGAGAAAAATATAGCCATCTTTCACTGAGGAGGAAAGGGTGTCATGAAGGAGAGAGATAATAGAACAGTACAGGCATGAAAGAAAAGTCTGCTAATCCTGATGAACAATGCAATGCTTTAAGAGAATTCAACACAGTTATGCTGGATTGGCTGTTACTGTTCTGCCTGAGCCCATGTTGAAACACAGACATGAGGACAGGGGCCAAACTCTACCATACAGTATCAGTGAGATGTGCTGTACCCTGGGTTATGCAGATTTAATGTCCATCAAGTAGGTAAAATTAACACATTCACCAGAGCGCTGTTTTGTCTGAACAGGCACACAACGCTTCTTCTGATGGCACAACCTTACACACTCACACGAGTTTTGCTGCTCTGTTATTCTGGATTGAGTGGTCATTCCAAGCATGAGCATGCATTTAAGACTGCCCTAGAGCCTAACTACTCAGGAAATTAATTTCTACTATGTGTGGTCTGAAGAACTGGAAACAAGTGTCAATCCACTTGCTAAACTTGCCATATTGGACAAGCTGTGATTTAGTTTAAGACTGTGAGCTAAGATTGGGAAGTAAGATGAAAAAAAAATAATTAATTACATGAGACTTCTTTCAACTTCAGCTTCTGTTTTCTAGACTATTTTAAGAATGTCTTCCAAGGCCTTTATTTATTTTCTCCAAGTGGTAGAAGTCATTCAATGCCCAAAGGCATAATCAGATCATTTGAAGAAGTTTAAAAAGAAAAAAAAAAAAAGAGAGAAGCCTGTCTTTGGGCAAGGATCTCTTCTATTTTATTTCTGATATTGGGAACACATACAACGTGATCATAAACACACATTTCAAGGTGTAAAAAATCCATCTGTGTGTATATTCATCAAGCTTTATTATTCTAATGAACACATTCATTCCACTTTGCAAAGATGGGGTACCCACTGTAACACATTTTCATTTTTTCACCGAAAAGCAACAATTTAAATGACTGTGCTCCTTATGCCTATGGCTCAAGGACCAGAGCCAGCAGCTCAAAGGAGACAGAACATTAGCACAACACGGTGAAGAAACTTGTTCTCTCATCTTGAGCTTTGTCCATCAATCTAACACTCTGTGCAAAGCAGTAAGAGTGAATTTATTAAAGACAATAAAGTAGCTCATGGGATAATGGCAATGCTTTAGTGCTACAACTCAATAATGAAGGCAACAATCAGCAAGCAGATCAGATTTCCCACACAGCGCTAACTAATTAATAGAAGAAAGATAGGAAGGAAAGAAAACCTACACACAAAATAAAAAACATCTGAGACACTGCACCATCTCTGAAATGCTAATTCCGTCATGGCTTACTCTAACAAGGTCTATACAGAAGAAACACAACACAAAGGAGGTGTGGCAAAGGAGGAATTTCACATAGTTCTCCTCAGATCCATTCCTATTTGTACAGAGAATCAACAAAGAGAGAAGCTCTCAACAGGGAGGAAGCAACCTCTCTGCTAGTTGGCAGGCATGTTTTCATTTCACCTTTTTTTCCTGAAGAAGCACTCAAAAAGCCTCTAAATGTCAACCACAATAGCCATGCTTCCTATCTCAAGGAACACAAAAAACATTTACAGATATGATAAACAAAAAAGCAATAAAGACACAGACAGAAGGA
The DNA here is from genome assembly GCA_013397795.1 of Orthonyx spaldingii. NCBI lineage: Eukaryota > Metazoa > Chordata > Aves > Passeriformes > Orthonychidae > Orthonyx > Orthonyx spaldingii. The sequence goes on along the minus strand of VZTJ01001198.1, from coordinate 843,958 downwards.
CAACCAAGAGCAGCAGTAACAATACCTGCTGAATTTTCAGCAAAGGTTAATATATAGAGTACCAGAGTACTTTTCTTTTTGTTTCCTTAAGCGATAAACTGAGTGAATAAACACCAACCCCAAACTTAAGTGGCTGTGTTCTGGTAACCATCCTGAAGGGAGAATTATGAATAGTTCAGCTTCCCCACTTCACTATTCATATGACTCCCCAAATCTACCATATCTGTCATAACAGATGCATTGCAATATCTGAACACTGCACATTGTGCAACAGGAAATGGTACAGATCAAATCACTTTGAACAAATCTGTAAATTCAAGGTTTCCTATGAGAAAAGGCCTGGCCCCACAAAAGCTACTCATCTATTTCTGTGCATTAGACAGCCTGGCATAGCATCTGCACTCTGCTTCATCTCCCCCTTTTCCTCCCTCCCTAATACTTTACTGCGCAGAGAAATGAGTCAGTATGATATTGCAGCCTATGGCTATGACAAACATCTTTGGACTATTTTTGTTCTTTGATGCTATGAATGTATTTGATATCCACAACCAAAGCTGTAATTGAATTTGAGGGGGGGAGGAAAAGGCCTATTTTCTTTGCCTGCTGCAATGGTAGCTGAAACCAACAACAGTAATCTGCCAGCACAAAACACAAGAATGACAATCATATCCGACACCATTTTCCAAGCCAAGATGATGATGGGTGGATGAACAAATCAGTCTGGACAATCTCATGCTGCAGCATTAACAAACACCACAAGAGTCTAATGCTTCATGACCCAAGCATCAGCTGAGGGATAGACAGGATGACTTCTAAGTCTTTTCCACCTTTAACCCTATTTCATTAAAATTACAAAATCAAACACCTGTCTTGGACTTGCAGACTAACTCCGCAAGGTTACCACTTATGTTAAATCTGTCAGAGAGTTATGCAGTCCTTTCACACAGGGACTGTTTGCCTTACAAAGCATATACTCAGTCACAGGAAGAAAGAGCCACAGGAAGAAACAATGCCATGGGTGAGGTGGCAAAGAAAATATGTTGGTTATGTTTCATTAGTATACAACCAGATTTAAGAACTCCTTTCCCAAAATTAAGACACAGTGAGAAATCATCTGAATCATACCACTGCATCTCTGCTGCAACTCTGTTTAAGTAAAATTTGACATAATCCTAAAGTTCTTGAAGTGTCATGTCCACCTACCAGAAAAGGATTAGAAATGCATTTCTAACAAAGCAATATGGGAAGCACCAACCTGAGAACTGGTACAGCCAGTCCTTATTTAAGAAACAATGGACCATTTTAAGATTCAGAAGTTAGCAGAGTTTATCTGGAAGGTGTACAGTGACTTCCCACTGTGCACTGTGACATCTTGTACTAGGGCCAGGATTTCACTTCATTCAAGACTGGAGTTGCACCATTTCACTTTTTTTCCTTGATCTGAGACCACCAACATTCATATTGCTACTCTGAGCACAAACACAACCAAACAATACCCAAAACATCAGGAATCAATACTAGTACACTCTCACAATATTCATATTTTCTGTGCTTCTTTGCAGCCTGCTGGCCTTGTACATTGGCCCTTGTGCAGCCTATCTACTCCAGCACCAGCTGATACCAAGTTCTTCCTCACCAAATATCAGATCAAAGCAGTTACTCGTTGAAGTTTTGGGTTAGGTTTTTATTTGATTGGGGGCCAAGGGAAGGGTGAGTGGCAATGTCTGTTGATACTGAAAATGCGTGAGAGAATCACACCAATGTAATGGGTTTCCCTGCCCTGAGAGGATATGAGGCAGGGAAGGGTCCCACCACCACTTTGTACTGTTGCTTCTAGTCTAGGGTAAAGTCCCCCACAGAGAGTTTCCAGTTCCCAGTTAGATCAAAATCTGTGGAGAGCTGGATAATTAATGAAGTGGAAACAGAAAGAATCCCCTCCCTCCAACACAGGCTACAACCACTGCCTTGCTGCACTAGTATTCTCCTAGAACATGACCTTATGATAACCTGAATGAACAAGAGTACAACCAGCCTCTATTACTGATCAAAGTTTTCTTCTCCCAAGATTATTTGCAGTTGTTCTCATTTTAAGTATCCCACTTTACTTGCAACTTGGAGCTCCTATTTAAACTATACTAAGCTTAATTACTGCATGTGTGCTACCAGAATACACTCTAAAATTCTTACATTTGTTCTTATTATGTGGTCAATAGGATGTTTCTCCAGAGACACAGGGAACTTGTAAAAGTAGAAAAATAACTCCTTTTTCTCCACCCACACCTGCATAGCTGCATACAAGTAAAAGGCTTAACATCACAGACATACTGTTTCTGCATATATAACAATTTGAGGAAGTACCAATATCTTCAATATTTAGCATGAAAGAAAGCAAAAATAGATAACTTTGTAAAATTATATGCTGACTGTAGTACCTAACAACACAGCCTAGAGGAAAAGAGTAGAGACCAGGGTTTTTTATGGTTATTGAACTCCAACATATGGTATATCCTACAGATACCCATAGTTTCACTAGCATTACAAATGATCCCTGGAACAAAGACCCAAATACACCAATGCTTCTTGCTGTAGTGAAAGCAAAACCAAAAACTGCCAACCCTTTGGAGGCCTTCTGTCTAGTTGTGTTCACTGACCTTAGTGAACAGAACAGCATCATCTGCCTTTGTGCATGGTAGATCCACAGTGTACCTATCTCATCAGCATTAAAGATAACCAAAAAGTATGAAGAAAAATGTTTTTCTGACTCACTATTTTTCAAAATTAGAGGGGGAATTGAGACTGGAGAAAGAAAAAAAAATGAAAAAGTCATCCCACAAAGCAGGGAGCACAGACTCAGTACCTGCACTGCCGAATCAGCATGAGCTAGGATAAAGTACTCTTATCAGAGCGAAGACTTCAGCTTGGCTGCCTTGTAATACAAAAAACCAGCCCAAGCCTCTGCTGTCACAGTGGGGCAAGATTACATTATCCATAGGCTTCTGAGCAAAAGCCATAGAGTGCTGTGTAAAGAAGCACTACTCTAGCATATATAGAGTCAAACAAAATACAATACAACAAGGTCTCACGGTGCTAGATTCAACTTAGGAAAACTTTAGAATCACAAAAACTGCCAGATGACAGACGTTAGGAAGAAACTGAATGACAGGAGCATCAGAGCTCTCACACTGCTTTGTTGCAAGTGTCTCTTCTTTGCACTGTTTGGATTTAAATGCAGGGTTGGCAGGCTGGATTTATTTTCATTTATTTGAAGTCAAAAAGTTAGTACAGCTATCAAAGTAGTAGAGCCCTAGCACAACAGCTGGCTGAGGACAAGCTACAAACAGAATTGAAGCAAGAGAATTTGACTGTATAATTTATATAAATAAATATAATTTATAAGTAAAAAGTTTCTCATCTTTTACCTTCAAGAAACCTTGTGAAGAAAAAGGGTGCCAAACTACAATGCAATGTACAGCTCCATAAGCACATGGTAATGTTCTGAGAACTGCAAAGACAAATACTCTGCACAGGGCAAAGCATTTGACACTATCACGCATGACATCCGTGTCTCAGATCAGAGAGGCATGGATTTGACAGATGGATGACTCAGTGCACAACGAGCTGGCAGGATGGTCACACTCAAAGAGCTGTGGCCCATGGCTCAATGTCCAGGTGCAGACCAGTGACAAGAGCCATTCCTCAGGGGTTGGTATATGGACTGGCACTGTTTAACACCTTTGTCGGTGACAGGGACAGTGGGACTGAGCTCACCCTCAGCAAGGCTGCTGACAACACCAGGCTGTGTGGTGTAATTGACACTCTGGAGGGAAGGGATGACATCCAGAGGGACTTTGGCAGGCTTGAGAGGTGGGTCTGGGTGAACCTCATGAAGTTCAGCACAGCCAAGTGCAAGATTCTGCACATGGATCAGGGCAATCCAAAGTACAGAGAGATGCTAGGCAGAGAATGGATTTGATAACAGCCCTGAGGAGAAGAACTGGGGGGTACTGGTGGATGAGAGGCTCAACATAACCCAGCAATGTGCTCCTGCAGCCCAGGAAGCCAGCCATGTCCTGGGCTGCACCAAAAGCAGAGTGGACAGCAGGTTGAGGGAGGTGACTCGGCTTTTCTACTACACTTTGGTGAAACCCCTCCTGGAGTGCTGCATCCAGCTCTGGGGTCTCCGACATAAGAAGGGCATGGACTTGTTGGAGCAAGTCCAGAAGAGAGCAAGAAATATGATCAAAAAGGCTGGAGCACTTCTCCTGTGAAGACAGGCTGAGAGAGTTGGAATTATTCAGCCTGGAGGAGAGAAGGCTCTGAGGGATCTTATAGCAACCTTCCAGTACCTTAAAGGGGGTCTTGAAGAAAGCTAGAGGGGAACTTCTATAAAGGCATGTAGCTATAAGGACAAGTGGAATATCTTTAAACTGAAAGAGGGTAGGCTTATTTTACATATTACGAAGAAATTTTTCATTATGTGGGGGGTGAGGCACTAAGACATCCCAGATAAGTTGTGGATGTCCCATCCTTGGAAGTGTTCAAAGCCAGGTTGGGCAGAGCTTTGAGCAACCTGGTCTAGTGGAAGAACCATCACACATATGCCAACTTACTGGGGCCAAGTACTCTGATCCTGCTTATCTACATAAATAGAAGCCTTACCACTAAAGAAATAACATCATCTGAAAGGTTTCAGATGTATTAACAGTGATGAAAAGCAAGGGGTTTGATATGCCACATTCCCTCAGCTATGCATCTTCAAGAGTATTATTTTGAGAACATATCGGAGTGCCAGCATCCTTCTGTCTTTAGGCTACTGAAACTGACAATTTGGCTCCATGACCCAAAGCCACACTACAAATGAGGTTACTTATGAAAGCAACACTGTACCTCCAAAAAAAATTCACCAGAAAAACAGACATGGGAATGTTACCACTTTCAGAGGTCACAACCTCCATTACAAAGCCCAGCCAGTGTGTGTGTGCCTGTACCTTATATCACAATCCATCTCAAACCAACCTTTTTCAGCAGCATAAGACAGTGAAGTAGACTGGTCTGAAAAGGCTAAAAAAAAGGGATGCCCTTCCCATTATTTTCTGCCATAGTGAAAGTCACAGCAAAACAAAATGGCGGTATCTGTTGTACCTAAATGCATCAGAGCCTAACCTTTACTTAAGATCTAAGCTCACTGCTTAGAATCACAGTTTAACAGGTCTCTATTTTGATTTTAAAGAGAGCTGCTCTACAAGCAGGACTGGGAAAGCTAATGGGAAGGAAGAAATGAAAGTTCTATATTTCAACTGTACTTTATACCCACCAAACAAAATAACTTCAGATGACTTTCAGAAAAACGCCATTAAAGCATTCCCTACCTTATCCTCCAACACATCTGAGACATGGTGAGGTTTTACTTTTAAATTAAGAGAAGCCTTCTCACATGTCCAAGGTACACTATGGCCTAGCAATGCTTGACGTACTGCAATAGCATATTGGTTTATCATTCTGAAATCAAAATGGTATGTTAACACCAAACAGACACTGTGAGATGAATCCTCTTGTTATGTGGACTGACCAAAGGAGTTATCAAATAAGCTCTCCAAAAAGAAATTTAATTCAGCCAAGAATACAAGTGGGGGAAATGTACTAACTTGGAACCATGTGGATTCACTTTTGGAACCTGGCATCAGAGTTAATCACACAAAAGACTCATTGTTCTGGATTGTTATTGTGTGAGACAAGGAAAAGGCTTTCCCTTCTCCTTTCTACCAATCACACATAATATAGTTTTATGCAATGGAATAATTTGCTTCCTTTTGCCTGTGCAGTGGTCACTACCCTTTATTTTTGTTCCTATTCAACATAATATGTTTGCTCTAAGATAAATTTTTTTTAGCCTAACAAAGCATTTATTTCCACCCTTCTGTATGTGCTTTTTTAACATATATGTATTTGTAGTTAGAAATGCATACAGAGTGTTGTTTTACAAGCTCTACATACTATCAATAAAGCAGAAAGGCAGTCACCTGTAGAGAAGAGACTTATTCACAAATGACACTTCTTTACTGCTGCTCTCAATACCATCTTTCAGAACAACTAAACTCATAAAACTAAAGGAGGGATACTCATCATAGCAAGACAGTTCACAAGCTAGTTACATTTCTCTCCTAATTATCAGAGTCTTCCTGACCATGTTCAGCTTCAGCAGTTTAGAGGCTTTCTACTTTAAGAGATAGAAATACATTTACTTTGTTCGTGACCCCAAAATTCCAGGTTTTTTTGAACCACTGGTTAGTTAGTTTAGTCTAAGCATTAAACACCTGCCAGATCATACCAGAAATCAGCTGCAAGGCAACACTCACTACCTTTGCTGTGGCTAGTGTTTAATTTCTTTTTGGCATTTTATTCAGCAGGGAGTTTCTGCTTTGTTTTTTCCCTTCTACTGATTTTTGTAGGTTTCAGCAAACAGGGGAGTTAGGCATTCTGCACAGGACAAATTAGGAACCTGATGACCAGTTACTGAGAATTTGCCTTGAATTTCAGTGGGCACAATTGCTGGAGTCAGGCAGGCAAACACACCTGATGAACAAACAAAAGAATTCCTCACCATCTTCTCCCTTACAAAAGCAAGGGGCAAGGTACACCAACAGATTGAAGACATATAAATGTTGCATTCTTGTTTGACAAGCGTGTGCTGTTTCAATATTCCCTATATGTCAATTTATCCATGCTCATTATGACAAACTCAAAATCAAAATGGAAGTACAAACATTCTGCATATTTATTTCCTGCAAGAGGACCCCACTTCTCTAAAACTGCCAGAGGAACTCAGAGGAACTATGTGGCATTCTCCAAGTATGCAAAAAATACCTAAAATTTGAGAGGGCTAGCATTTTAAAAGAGACAGTCAAAAGAACTAGAATGGTTGGCAGTGACAAGTAGGTATCATCCCCTTTGCTGCAATACAGGGATTGAATATTTTTTCCTCCAAAAAGTCCTTGGGAAGCTAAGGAGAAATGACAGACACTGGCTTTGCACTCTTGGGTGTGCTACTCTTCATGCAGGGGAGGGAAAGGTGCCGAGTGATAAAGGGTTTCAGAAAAAATCCCTGTTCCATATCAAGGGAAAGCAGATGAGCCCCTTGCCAGAAAAGCCAGATTGTAAGAGACAGAGCTGCACTCTGGGACCACTTGCAAACAAAGCTGGTGGCAACTGTGATTCACACTAGCACATATGCTTGTTTTGCTGTTGAAATCTCAAGTCAAGGACTCCATAATCCTAAAGAAGGAACTCTAAAAGAAGGAGTAAGGCAAACAATAAAATAAAAATACCATTTTCATCTGTAAAAATCAAAATATTGCATGCGTTAAAGGGCTACATAAACAGACAACATCTAACAGAATGGTGAACAATCAAGCAGGAAAACTAACTTCCTGTACCTGGTACATCAAAGTTTTGTAAAGACCTTGAAAGATCTATTTTCTACATCCAGGCTGTTGGTTTCAAAGATGAAACCCTTACTTATGTTTTAAGAAAAAAAGTTTAAGATATTTCTGAGCTATAGGATTAAATTTTTTAAGCATGTTTCATCATATTTCTCATTGCAAGTTAAACTGAAATCTGTTAATAAAAAAAATATTACGAGATTCTCTACAACTTATGTTGAAAACAACAGATCACAGTGATAAAAAACATAAGCAGAAAGCAACTTTCTCCAAAAGTTACTGTTCTTGTATTTCTTGCAATCTGTAACATAACAAGGTGAATTAAGGACAAAGTAGCAGTTCCTCTGTTTTGCTCATGGGAAACATAACTTTAAACCATTATTTTAAATGCAGTTTTCAAATATATATTATTTAATACAGCAGCAACACACTGCACCTTACAACAGTGCTGCTCTTATTAATGAAGTTTGCAGTGCTTTAAGAAAAATGTGAAGAGAAGTGCTTTCAGCAGAATCATTGAACATTAAAAATTAAGGAACCAAAAAGGAAGCACATCTCAGCACACTTGTGATAAACATATTTCTCATTTAAACAGATCCGAAACGGCATCCTACCCTTAAAGCTGGTAACAGATGACTACAATGTGTGAACAGCACCACTCGTCAGTGTTTAGCCACCTTCTCTTTTTGCACTGATGATGTTCAAAAAAAAGGCATAGGAGGAAGGGAGCAGGGGAAGGTAAGCACCAACAATTTATGGATCAGCCACAACTGATTTAATTCAATTGGCTTTTGAACAAAGATGGCATTAGAAAATCCAAAAATTCAAATAACTTATTAAAGAAAGCTTCTTCCTTCCCTTCCCTAACAAACTACTGTCATCTCTTTACCTCTCTCCAGCTGGACTGCAGACCTCATGAGGAGCCATAACAAATTAGTTCATGGCTGTGTAAGCTTCTGCTTCATTACACGGCATAATGATAATTCAGGGAAGAAACTCCAGCCCTGCTCTCTTTACATCCCCTCTAACTCCCTATAGGAAGCACTGTCTTCTAGTGATTTTGTTAATGGGTAGCAAGTTTATCTGAGGTTCACTCTTTTAATAAAACTTCCTAATTGCTTTTAATTTTTAAAATCAATTGAAAGAAAGATTGGTGGCTAAAAGGATAAAAAAGTCAGGGAAAAAAGTCCATCTTGTTCCAAGGGCAACATGCACAATTGGGAATACTGCCTCAAAAAGAGCCCAGTACATCTGTGTGCATTCAGACAGGGCACAGCCCTAATGATGGTGAGCAGAGCCCCTAATGTGTCGGTGTGGATGAGAAGCCTAGATACTTAACAAAACAACAATTTTGTTGCAGAGTTAGGACTGCAATTCGAGCTTACACCGTAGAGATCAAAGGCAGGCCACGAGTGTATCTCAGGCTCATGTAAGTGTATGCTACTATCTTTCAGCACCAGTTGGTATCATTGCCTGCCAGGCTGTAAGTTCTGATCCAACACTGTGTTTTAAAAAGGACAGATTTCAAACCACTGCCCCCTAAAATGTAACAAGGTGCAGAAGCCACCACCAAGTTATTAACAGTCAGGCTGCTTCTAATCACATCTCAAATGCCGCACCATCTCAGAAGGACCAGTCTGCAGTGGCGGGAGAGGCAGCTAACGCACTATGCACGTACTTAGGATTTCTGAACTGGAGATAAACACACACTGTTCCCCAAGGAGTACTGCAAATGTATATAGCATGTGGCTAAACACCTGGAACAGAGATTGCAACTCTTCAACTAAGGAATATCAAGAGTTTCACAGTCAGAAGGAGATCCTGCCATCTCATATAGCTTCATCCTTGTTTGCTAAGTAACACTTTTGGTTCTCAGCTGCTGTGGCAGAGAGCTGTTTCCCAAGCTTTCCTGTTTGATATCTCTACAGGGAAATAACTTAGTTTGACAACTAATGTTTATATCAGCTTCCTCATTTTTAAAGAGCCACAGCCACTGCTCTGCAAGCCTTTTGAGACTACATGCAAAGCTGCCTTACAACGCATACGTTAGACCCTCTAAGTTGCTTTTGCCTCAGTTTCTTTCTCAACTGGAGGAAGAAAGAGATCTGCAGCCAACACGACCATCTCTAAGCTTCCTTGAAAATCTGCTACTCACCCAATATTTTCTAATATATCTTTTTACTTCCACTTCTAGATAGCTGAGTTCACAGTTGTCAGTCCCACTAATGAGAAAACAATTTTAGTTGTTCATACACACAAGAGAATTCATAAAACATTGCACATCTGACTTGAGTCGAACAAAAATCCCAGAGCTCTCACAGATGTTTGACTAGTCATGACAGAAAATATTTTCTCATTTCCGAATAAAACTTGCTTTTGCAATATTCCATATTCAATAGCTGTGGACGCCTCTTACCTTACAGCACTTTGAGAAACACATCAAGGTGATCAATTTTTTGTAACTTTCAGACCATGTGATGTTGCATCAAAAAGCAGCTTTAGAACAGACCCTGGTTTGGTCACCTTACAGTCACACGGTCATGGCATCAGCTACACTGCTCTGCATTGTTTCTGCCAGGAAAGAATATAGGGCATAGAGAGGAGGCAGGTTGGTAACAGCAACATGTCTTTTGTATAGTATTTTTCAAAAGTTCTCAATTTAGATAATAAATAATTAATAAATTTAATTTATTAAAGCAGTATTTATTTAAGTAATAATGAGCTTAAAATCTCTCCAAATCTTTATTAGTACATCACTCTATTTTCCCCACATAGATGGAAATCGTGGAACCACTTTTGGTACAACATATTTAAACATCACCGTTTCTGTTTGCTTTAATTTTTAAACTAGAGCAGCCATACCTACTTTACTTTTCAAGCAATAAGTGGACAAATGAACACAGCCACCTACCTCATGAATTTCTGGGGCTAAACTTGCAACATGGGATCTTAGACTACTCTGATAAAATTAGAAAACATGACACTAACCAGGAAAACTGAAGAAACAAGAATATCCTGTTTTCTTTGGTAAAACAATGTTCAGAGACCCTCTGAGTTCTCTGACCCTTATTCATGCATAGAGGCTTCATTCTGTCCCAGTAATGGCTCTTTGAGATTACACAGAAAGTCCGTGAAGCCAGAGAAAAAGTGATAGGACACCAGTAAATGAAGCATGAGTCATTATTGTCTGCCATCACTCAAGCACATGAATGCGAATGCTGGCACAAGCCTAGACATTAAATGCACTGATGACACTGACTCATAGGGTGCAGCAGTTAACTATCAATGTAGTCATCATCCTCTCTGTACTTCAAGCTTCAAGTGCACTCTGTAATAATCAGATTCTTCATGCTCTAGACAAATTCAGCAGTGGAAGGCCTGAGGCTTCACATCAATTCAGTTTGTGTCAATGGCTTAAAGAAAAAAAAAGGAGACCTACCAAGCTTTAAATTCTTTAAGTGTGAAAGAAAAAAAAAGGTTGCAGTTTATTTTATTTTTTACCCTTCCAAACCCACTATGGAAGTAGAACCAAATAAAACAAAGAGAGGAGGAGAGAGGGAGAGGAAATGTTAAAAACAGCTGCTTCTCCTCTGAGAAAAAGCCAGTAAAACATACAAACAAAAAAACCAAAACAACCACCTCTTCCTTAATATTATCTCATCCTGAAATGAAGCACAGGAAAGATTCAATTCTAAAACAGGTCAAGACAAGTGAGGTTGTAATAATAAATAAAAGTGAGGCTGTGGGAAACCAACTTGAGTATATGGCTGCATGTATGCAATGAATGTACAGTAATTTCAAAAACATGCTTTTGCCTGATGCAATAGCTAAAGGGAAAATAATACTCTTCTAAGATGGGAAAGAGGAAACGAAGGGTAAAACACTGATGCTTTTCAAGTCAGCAAAATTTCTGAAATCAACTTCAAATGGATTGACTATTTAACCTGAAGAGAAGCTAAAATTAATATTTAAACTCATCAGCATGAAAAACGCTGTAACTGTTTCTTTAGAAAACTGTGGTAACAAATTCTGGCTCGATGGAAATTGCTACAATCTCCTCTATCACAACTCATTAAAGATCGAAGTGTCTGTAATTGAACCATAAATCTCCTTTGTTCTTAGAGAAACTAAATGAATAAAACAAAACTGTAGATATTTACAGTGATATACTTAGCAGTAGCAAAACAAAATATTATTTCAAAGTAATATTATAATGATCTCTTATTAAAATCCATATCAGGAAACAAAACGGAAAGAATGTATGAAGAACAAAGAGGAGGAGCTCTAAAACTTGGAGTCCTTGTGTCCCAGTCACAAGTTCTTGAGGATAACATTGATACAATTAATAATCAATGAATTAATAACCTTTGGGAAAGAGGGATTATAGTCTCTACTTGGACAGTACCCAAGACATTCTGAAGACTACTTTAATCTAAATTAACACAAGCTTTCCAAGAAACTCTCTGAAGATCTTCTAATTTTGAGTCACTGAGGTTACCCAGTGAATCAGAACTAAAACAAGAAGACAAAGATGAGTTCTATGGAAAAATACACAATAGTAATGGCTGGGGAGGACTCTGGGAGACTGTCTCTAACTAATCATTCTTATGAAACTGAGTGAAGTTCCTGATAACTTTTTGAAAATTATAAAACAAAATTGTTCATCTCTCTCTACACTTGGAATCAAGTTCCTGACCTTTGGCCTTGCAACAGTAAGCACAGGTTATTCTTTTCCTTCTGAATTTGTCCTGTAACAAACAAGAGGCTTTGAATCAATGGCAGGCACATGGCGCTGCATGTTCCAAACATGAGTTCATTTATAATGACAAGCAAATGTCCTTCCACCTCACACTAACGAGTAGTTGAAGGATCTACTCACTCTTATTCACATGTGTCAGGTAGGGGAGCAGCTCAGGCAACAGCCAAAAGACAAACCTTTCCAATGCAAATGCAACTCATTATGCTTTTTTCAAGAGCATGCAAGTGGAGTACAGTGGGACACAGAAGCGCACAAGATGACAGAGACTGGGAAAAACAACAATTACTTAACAAATTGCAAATATATAACTTTTGCATAACTTCATAGCACTGAGACCAAGAAATACCAACTAAAGCACCACAGCATTGATAACTTTTGCTCTTTGCTTGAACAAGCAGTAACCACAATGAAAAACTTCTGATGCCACTCACCATTATAAAGTACTGCTGACATGGAGAGGTCAGAGTAGGTAGAGCTGGTCTCAGGCAGCTCTGTTTTTGGTTTTCTGATTAAACACAAAGGATGGTTGTGCCAATTGTTCCTCTGCCCTGAAGCACCTCTCCTGAAGATAGAGAAGGATCTCACTGTGGTTGAGCATTGTTGGGAAAGTTCATGAAGAGATTGGGGTTGTGGCACGATCAGCATGCTGATGTCCTCAAGCTCTGTGCTGCCACTTCCACAAGGACTGAAATTCAGTGTTGACTTGTCTGGTAGGACATGGAACTTGAAGGATTAACTAGTGGCACTAGGTAAGCTAGATGAAGGTGCTAGAAAGGTAGATATAACATATTGTTGATCAAAGGCTGACTGCTTTTTACATAACATAGGCAAGTGTTTTGCGGGTTAAGAGTCTTGAACAAAGGCCATGTTTATCTTACAAAACAAAGTTTTATACATAAAGTTCCTCCCCCAAAAAGAATTAGCTCTGTGCTTTAGGTTTCAAACATTCTCACCTCTGATATGTAAAACAAAGATTTCACTTCTTGTATCCAACAACTCCAACATGACACATACAGTGAAACAAATTAAAAGTACAAACTCAAGTAAGTTGCTACATGTCAACGGCTCCAAACTTTACTTCAGCATTTGTGATAGGCAAAATAACGATTTCCTCCTGTCAACACAGATGGGCAAAAAGCCCTTCCACAGATATTCCCTATTATTTCTGTAAAGACTATCTTTGCTCTCCTTACAGTGAGAGGGTCATAGCCTCCCTGTGGAGATGCCTTTCTGGCCTGTGTAAAATTAAAACAGGGAGCCTAATGAGTCTTGTTAGAGACTAAACAGGCATGCTGATACCTAGTTGAAATTGAACTTAACACCTTAAGTTGCTCACATCAATTTTCTGAAACATGGTGAAAAAAGGTAATTGTCAATTAATGAACCATTGACTTGAGGTTGGTAGAAATCAATAACATGAAAATATGAAACTATACAATCTTAATCAGTATTCTGCAATGACAAGGCTTTTAGACAGACAGAGTAATTGGCTGTTCCTTTGTGGCCCATCCTCTTAAGCTATACAATTGTCCAATTCAAATAAAACATCAGTAGCAACACAGTTGTTTGTTTTGTGGTTTGGGGTTTTTTTTATATGCACTAGGTTACGTTCGTTAAATCAAAAGTTGCAGACACTGAAAGAGCACGCACAGAAGAGTAAAATATGAATCAAATCCAAGGGATCAAATTCAGGTCAGATACCACAGCTATGAACCTTAGCCTCCCAATTCACTATCCTTCTAATTATATGTAGAGGCTTGACGATAGAATTCACATCTCTTGGGTTCCACCAGAAACATAACATTGCTCAAGTAGAAATTTCTGTTGTAAAATCCTCTCAGGACAATTTGATGTCTTTCACAAGAAGAAATGAGACCAATTTCACATTAAACTTACTTATTTCTACCAAACAGTAAGCATCCACATAGTCTTCCAGAACCAAAAAAAAAAAAATACCAAGAGTTCTTGAAGAGGATCAGAAAGGTTGGATGTGCACTAGAGAAAGTATCCTCAGGAAAGCTTCTCCAGCCCCTTTCCCCTCCTCATGATTTATGGTAAAATAAAAGGTTCCACTACGTTGCAAGAGCAACAGAAGTTCTGGAATGGAATTTAAAGACCTGCTGCAAACAATGTGCCCAGAGGTATTAGAATAAAGGTCAACATTTCCTTACCTAGGCCTACCCTTTTGAGCTCATTATTGACTAATGTGTTCCTAGACTAGTTTTGCCTACTTGAAAATTTTATAATACAAGGTAAGATAAAAAATTTATTACATACTTGCACTGCATACTGGCCACTAATAACAGAGCAAATGATAGGGGGGTTGGTTGCGTTTTAAATGATAAATGCTTACACTGCTATCTCTAGAACTGGGCAGGATGCCCACGAGAGAAATAATTAATGTTGGAAAAGACCTCCATGATAATCAAGTCCAACCTTTGACTGAACACTGCCATGTCAACCAAACCACAGCACTAAATCCCACATTTCTTGTACCCTTCCAGGAGAGGTGACTCCATCACCTCTCCGGCCCATTCCAATGCCTAAACACTGTTCTAGTGAAGAAATTTTTCCTAATGTTGAACCTGAACCTCTCCTAGCACAGCTTGAAGCCATATTCTCTTATCCTGTCACGAGTTGCTTGGGAGAAAAAGTTGACCCCTCCCCTAAAATATGGTCTTTTAGATCATAATCTATCCAAACATGCACCTGTTTTAACAGCTTGAGGGGAAACAACGAGTCATTTAAAACAACAAATAAGTAATTTATTTCTTTGACAAGTTAAAAACTAAGCTAGATTTTTTTTTTTAGCATATGTCATTTAAGACTGTCAGGCACAGTACCACCAGGGGGTGGTCATTCAGACCCAAAGAGGTAGCTTGGTACTTGAAGAATGGATGGCAGAACTGAGAATTAAGCTGTCTGTCCCATGACACAAAGACAAGAGACCCCAAAAACTGCAATTGTAACTCAGCCCATTATATTTCAGTAAAAATTCTGACTGATCAGCTGCAAGAAGGAAGCCTTCACTTCATGGAGACTGCTCTTCAGCAATCCTGTGTGCTTTATAGGTGCTACACAACAGACTGTATTTCAGATATCCTTAAATATGGTGGGTTGGAAACTAATAGCACATGGAAAAGCAGTCCTTACAAGGCTACATTTTTAGCCAGTCTTACACAAGTGACCCACAAAACATTTGGGCTACAGAAGATGGCAGATTAAGCACATTCATTTTAAGAGAAGAAAAAAAAACTCCAGAATAATTCTTTTTAATTATCTCTGGAAGATGGATCCTGCATGTACATTTGGACAGTGCCATACCAGTGCTAAGGGGTTTTTTGGTAGAAACCCACAAAGAGTATTTTCTTTTCTCTTTTAATGAGAAACAACACCAGGTTATCACTTTCAGGCATCTAGATATTATTATCTTTGATGCAGCACTTGCCAGGAAATACTGTAGGGCTAGCAGAAAGAGGCAAACCAAAGAAAAAATATTGTACTTAGTAAGGATTAAAATTCCCAAGGTTATTTCAAAAGATTATTTAAGACCTCTGAGAAGGAAAAGCATGGAAGAGGTGTCAGCATTCCCTTAACAATGCACTTATTATCCACCATCAGCTGGAAATACTAGAGCACTTGGCATCTTCTTACCACCAGAATCACTCATTTGATTACACATAGATTCTCAGCCTCCAAACTGAAATGAATCCTAAGCTCCTAAGCTTTGGGAACATCACAGCACATGACACTGTCATACAGGTCATTATGGTTTTTATGCACAAGCTAAGCTGCAGCATTGCTACATTTCACAGAGAGACTGGAAAGCTGTATTGGAACAGCAGCATGAAATTGTTTAATTAAGGACATTTTTTTAAGAATTATTGAACTTATTAAATTTAATGTCAGGCTTGAAATTAAATACCTAAACATATTGAACATTAAAAAAATCCCAGGAGTGCTATCATAGTATCTCACAGTACATCTCAGCTTTATCATGAGTTCCATACAGACACAAATAAGGAAAAGGTGAAGAGTTTGGGGAGAGCAATCAACACAAACTGTATCCATGGTTCTGGTCTGGAGGCTAAAGCTGGTGGAAACAATTCACAGTGCCATGGTTGTTTTCCTGCTGCATGAAGCATGTCAGACAACACTTTATGGGGAAAAGGGGAAATGCAAAGTAGAACTGGTATTATAGGGAAACTATTAAAAAGGCAACAGCCCTTTGGGAAAGGACATTTCTGTAATGGTGATCCCTTTTGTCCCTTTAGAGCCATTCTTTTGGGGGTTTACACAATTAAAAAAGCTTCACTGATATTGGAACATTTACCAGCTCTATAACTTCCTTATTTGTTAAAAAGTGTACAAATCCTACAACCTGGTTTAACATTTACAGGGCTTGTTAAAGGTCAGCAGCAAACAGTCATGAAAGCAAAGAGGCAGTGGTAGATTATCTTTTCAAAGTGAAAGAAGGAAAAAATCACTAAAGGGGGGAACAAAAAATCAGAAGTCCAGTAACAGCAAGCAGTGTGAAGAAATTAAACCATCCTATCCCGGCAAGCATCCTCATTCTTCTGCAAATACCAAGGCTTTTATCACGCAGCTGTCAAATACCAAGACACTGTTTATCATGTAATAGGCAAGTGCAAAATTCAGTGGTAGAATTTTCACATTCTGCAAAGGCTTATTTAGACAGATAAAAGGAAGATCTCTTATAATTATAGATGAATTTAAAAAAAAATCACACAGGACCTCCATTAATTTCAATAAGAAGTCCAGTATATTTGATGTCATTTCTATATTCATTTCCTAGCACGGCAAAGTTTTCTATTTTTAATAATAGTACATCAGACACTGATAAGGAGCAGCCAACCTCAGAAGCTGCAGTTGAGACTTAGAGGGTGCTGTGAAATTAACATATAACAAGTTTTGATTTGGTGAGATAAATAGAATAAGATGGGGTTTTTTCAGAGATTACTAGTTACATTTAATGTATGTGCAATTAGAGAAAAATCCCTAGAAATTAAGAAGGTAACACAAAGATTTTGTTTCAAGCTGAAAATGTGACCTCTTTGCCCATACTGACAATATTATTTCATTGAAGTGTCCTCTGCAACCAACCAGGCCAGAGTAACCTTGGAAAAAGATTAAAGGGGGAAAAAAAATCAACCTATTATTCATTTCAGCTTCTTAAACCACCATCAACATGCCTCTACTTCGAGAACCTTCCAGAAAAACTTCCTCAGATACTACAGGTTTTGTGTAAGTTTTAGACCTGCCTGTTTTAAAGACCTCTGAATGAAAAAGCTGAGATACCAAGCAAATCTCAAATGAGCCAGCAATAGAACTCTACCTGTATCAGTGAAACAATGACTTGCTGCCCAGCTGTGCAAATCTTTTAAAAACCCCTCAAGTCCTGCAAGTTTCTGCCCCACAGTACTCTTCCTGTCTGAATGACATCCTGGCTGGGCTCCTGAATCTCCTAAAGCGAATTGGTATCACCGGCAATACCACTGCATGTCTGCTTTGGTCTGCAGGGCATCACCATCTGGTATCAATTAAAATCTTCAGCAGACCAGGTCTAGAAAGAGACTCTGTAATGGACTTCAAGCTTTTAGTAAATAAGGCTGGAGAAAAACAACACGAAGGTGCAGAGTCTACCTCAGCAGAGCCAATAGTTCTCTGGAAAGCCCACAACAATGTTAATCCAGCAGAAGAAACCATGGTTTAGAGAGCCAATAGTTCTCTGGAAAGCCTACAAGAATGTTAATCCAACAGAACCATGGTTTAGAGATGCCTTTCATTCACTGGGAATTTCAGAAGGATTCTCCGAAAAACACTATAGCATCTAATAGGGGCTACCCACTTTTACATGGGCTTCACCTGCTTGCAGGAAGAAATGCTTGAAGAGCAAGACTGCATTGGTAGAAATGGTTTGTTCAACAGCTTTCAAAGCATTTGCACGCTGGAACCGCAGGCCAGGAAGTAAACTGATAAAGTCAGAATGGAAAAATACAGTGCTCTGCTGATGCCAGTAGCCTCACACTTGTCTTTCTCACCCCTCTCTTCTCCTGTATTCTTAGATGCTCAGCCATCACTATATCTGACATATAATTTGGTTACTCCCTGAATACATTTTTGGTCAGTAGCGAAGAACTGCAGAATAGAAGTACTATCACCACCTGTCCCGACATGAAACCTGCCTATGTGCTCCAACAGGCAGCACAACTCATAAGAGATGACCCTGGAACAGTCTGGACTGTTTAGTGACCAGAGCCAATGAAGAACCCCTAGGGTTTATAAGCCCTCTTACAATTTTTTACTACAGTTGCTCTCCTCCTCTTACCCACCATCAGAACTCTAGAGTTTTGTGTTTTGGTGGGGTTTTCTGTTCTGTTGTTCACTGACACAAGACCTCATTGTGTTTGCTCATTTTGAAATACAATAAGCTGACAATGTCAATTTTATATTCTTTAGCATTGTTTCAACTATCTAGTTCTTCCCTTCTTGTATTTCCCACTCTTGCCCCAATGCCACCCACAGGAAAAAGTAGTGAAAACTGATCTGCCTGCAGTATTTTGAAACAAAAGATACAACTGTCCCTCTAAAGGGCTGGCCACTACTTCTTTCAATGGCATCCACATGACAAGACAGTTGTACAAAGCAAATTCAGCATTTGGGAATCACAATGATTAAAGAATCTACAGATAGAAGGAGCATATTTGCAAGCAAAAGATTAATAAAATTATGTTACAGGAGAAAGACCATGAGTTGGATTGGGGGTGTGTGTGAAATTTTCTTCACTGCTTTTTTTTTCTCTTCTTTGAATTCTTTCAAGTAAAGCCATAGATACTCCTTTTCCTTGTGATCTGAGAAGATCTCAGACAGCAGAGGAAATTCATGACTCAAGTTTCATACAATTCAATAGCTTTTCCCCCGTCCTACCACTACACATACATTAGGCACACATTAAGAGTGCAAGACTGAAAAGGAAATTATTTCTTAAGCCAACTCTATGGCTGATGGCATTCTGCTCCTGTCAGTGTGGCAAATGGAGTCTACCACAATGTACTCTTCTGTATTGAGAAATTACTCCTGTCCATCAGTCACAGAGTGGATGAGATACAAAATCCATACCTGTGAGGAATAAATCAGGGTTTAAAAAGGTCAGGATGTCTTCAGTGTCTGCTGGGGACAAATCTCATTTAAGATTATTACATTCTTGTCAAGATCCTCACCAGAGTTCGTTTACCTACCTCTTTCTTCCCTTCCTGTATTTCCTCCCTCCTTTTCCTAAAGTCACTCAGCTGTGCACGTATTTATTGCTTAACTTTTTAACATCACATTGTTTTCTCTAGCAAAGTAGGATATATTGTCCTGTAACAATGAAGACAGCTTTAAGCTCATATAGTGTCCATTCCAAATTCAGCACTGGAAATGGAAAAATATATGCGGTGAGGCTTACACCCTTCACAGACTGTGAAACTCCTACTTGTCCAGTAAGAAATGGATTTCTAAATCTGAAGGGCTGGACATCTGAAAGAAAAATTCTGACAAGCTTTAGCAACAAGTGCTAAATCTGCAGTTACAAGTTGCTGTGCAATTCAAAGACTACCCTCTCCCTATTTATCAGTTGCAGTGGCCCAAAAATATCCTAGGTACTCAAAAAAAGGTTGAAGATTTGCTTTGCTGTCAACTCATTACCCACAGTTCCATCTTCCAGTGTGGCAGAGAGAAGCAACATAGCTCAACTGATCATCTGAGAACAAGAGCTTGTTCAGGGCAAACTGAAGGCAGGGGATGGTTGGCTTCTCTGAGCTAAAAGACTTCTCGTGATCGCAAATCAAACCCATGACTACTAATGGACTCCAACTAGGTCTTCCTGAGAGGCTGTCAGAATATTTTTTCCAAGCTGTCCTTGCAAAATCTTCCTTATGTCCATCTGGAGTCCTCAAATTTTTTGTGCTGCAGGAAGAAGTCAGGTGAAAAAACACTCTGCTTTAGTGCTCTGAAAATAGTTTTTAGCCAGAAGCTACTATAAATTCACAGGACATTTAAAATAACTGCTGGTATGTCATGGAGACTCCAACTATTTGGAAACACTCTTATTTGTTCCACCCTTTAAGTGTCTTTACAGATTTCTGGTTTTGGCTGTAATTCATGACAGCAGCAGGAAAATGTGTGTGTGCTTGTGTGTGTGACCTCTCCCAGTAGTTCACTTGCTGCTGCTGTTTTCCCTCTAATCTAGTCAGTCCTTGATCTGCGAGCATAAAATTTCTTCCTCTGGGAAAAAAAATCATTACGAACAAAAGGCTTAAAATCTCAACTTGGGAATTAGCAGGTACATTTAAAGGTATTTTTTCCCCTGGTATTTGCCTCAAAAGAAAAGAAAGTAGATACTGATATTGAAGAAGAACACGATAGTGTTATACAAGGTCTGCTTAGCCCTTCACCAAAATACTTTCTAACAGAGACAATAATCAATTAAGGAACTACTCTGCTTCAGGAACAATTCTACATGCAACCTGGAAGAAAAGCATTCAGCTACAGAGCTGATGAGAACAGCCCTGCCACAGCCACAGGAGCCATATGCTGAAGGAACCACAGCCCACGCTCCCTGTCAGGTGTAGGAGTGCCCTCCTTCCCACACCTCTCCCAGCACTGTCCCTCCCAGAAGGAGCTAATAGGGGTCCTCCCAGGCCACCCAACACCACATGATCATAGGTCAGCAGTTCCAGTCAAACAGGATTTTTGAGTTTTCACAAGCACTGCGTAGCTGTGTACAGGTCAGGGGGCACATTTTGCTTTAAGTGGAATTGAAAGTGCCCACTGAATCACCAAAAGGTTTTTTGTTAACACTGTGAAAGCGCATTTCAGGTCCGAAAGTAAGGCTAAGGGTTACCAAGATGTCAACAGCTATTGTGCATGCCATGCCTTACACTCCTTTGGATGCTTAGTACCCACAAACCCAGCTCCCTGTCTGGGTAACACTACCTTTAAAAATACCCTGCTGCTGACTGGAAAACGAGGAATTGTTTCCAGAGCCAGGAGCCTAACGAGAGAGGGGAGGTTAAAAACCTTATAATAAAGAAGGGAATGAGAAGGGAAAATAAGCTTTGCCAACTCTCCAAGTCTTATTTGTGAAATTAATTAGTTAATTACACAATAAGCCCAGACACGTTCTTGCTGTCCCGGAATTTAAGCAGAGGAAAACCGTAAGTGTAATCCTGTGCCGGGATAAAAGCGGCCGCGCCGCTGCTCCCGCCGGGCCCGAGGCGGAGGCACGGCCGGCCCTCGGCAGCCCCCTGCCGGGCTGCGGCAGCTCCGGGGCCGGGGAATGCCGAAACCGCGGCTGCACAGCATCCCACGACTGCACAGCATCCCGCTCCGGACCGCAGCACCGCCGCGCTGCCCAGAGGGGCCGATAATCCCTGGAGACAGCGGCCATCTCCGAGGGCGGTCTGCCCGAACTGCGCGGCTCTAAGTTGCCATTTGCCATTCCCAGATTTGGTCAGGAGTGTTCTGACTGCGCGAGACAGCGGAATAAAATGTTTAAAAACAAATATCGGCAATACAGGAGTGAGCTGGGAAGGTGCCGAAGCTCAGGAGAGCAGCGGGTGAGGCCTGTCCCAGTGGAGTCGGGCAGGGCAGGCTGCTCCAGCCTCTCCCTGCGGCACGCTTGGCAGCCGGCTCCTCAATTTAGTTTTAAGTGTTTGTTTTTAATTGCACATGTCGGCATGCCGGGTGGTTAACTTACAATGTGTCTCACAAAATAAGAACAAGCCTCCCAGTTAATCAAATACCAACAAAACGTCTCATGTCATATTAACGATACTTGGATCACAGCCAGGAGGAGTCAGTTTGAAAGCCAAGATCCCTTTGCTTTCCTCACTGTCTTAATCACTGTGCCATACACTGAGGTTGCTAGAAACATGAACATCAAGAGCTGACCTCCTGTATGCTATCACAAAAGAGGTTTTCAGTGATGCCTGTGGCTGCATCTCTCTTCCTTGCTAGAGCAACGAGGAAGCCAGGCGAGCTCTGCAGCACACACGGGACCCAAGCCTGTCCTTACGTTCCACACAAGCTCACACGCATGCTACAGGTAGTTAGGACTCAGCTGGACAACCAATCCTTCGGTCTGTGGTTCGTGGGAATGATGTGAAGGCTCACTCACTCCGGTTACACCCACACTCTCTCCAGACAGAGGCATTATGTCTCCATGGGCACTAGGCAGCTTTTGTGCTGGCACCCAAGCACACATGGCCATGCAGTGGGGTGACACTGGTAACGTGCAACCAGAGCTGAATGCAGGAACATCTCTTTCAGGAGCTGTGTGGGCACATGTTAAGCTTAAACCAGTGACCAAACTATATTTTAATTAGAGCTGGGTTCAGCTAATCATAATCTCTTAAATACCTGCAGATATCACAGGAAACAGATTTCTCTGTATAATGTAAAGTAGATTGTTGGGCAAAATTCAAACTTAGTAAATGTGGGGGTTTTGCTTTTTCAATGTAAAAGTACAAGATCCAGAGACTGGAAGAATTTACCCACTTCCCTGATCAATTAAGTCTAATATTTAGAGCAAAAAACCAACCCTCAAGATGCTAGGAACAAAATACTGCAACAACAGTAACACCAACATTCTCAAGCTATAAAAACACTAAACCAAACTTGAAGTCTCAATTTGCATCTCCCAAAGTGAGTTCTAACTTTAACATATTGTGATAACATTTTGTTAAATCTTGGGGGTTTGTTCTTTGGCTTTTGGAGGGGTAAGTGAGAGGTACTGGGTCCTTTACTTGATCACACTTTCCAGTACTAGATACATACAAACAGCTGGTTCAGCCAAAGAGGATGACTTCAAATAACTAACTAGAATTACTGCACTTTTGTATCCAAGAGATATAGAGGAAACCTTTTCCCTTTTTAGGGAAAAACAAAGTAATAAAAAAAACCCCAAAAAACCCACAAACAAACAAAAAGCAAGCAAACAACCAACATCAACCAAAAAAAAAAACCACGAAAAAAACCACCTCAGAACACATCACCACCACACACAGAGAAGTTGGGAGGATGGGGAAAGAGGAAGAAAAGAAACAGCAGCTTTGGCTTTGAACTGATGCGCAGGACAGAACCTTTATTATTTTGATTATACCTTTACTGTAGAATTTGAGGTTTGGAAAGGTGAAAACAGCAGAGGTCAACAACATTACCCATTCCTTAGAATCTTAAATGGATGAACAGGTTTTTAGGCAAATGCCTCACTTATTCAAAACATGAGGGCTTATTTGCTAAGAAATAAAATTAGTTATAGTTCAATAATATAAATCTGTTACAATAGAAAGAACAATATTCCAATACACTCATTTAACAATCCCATATGCTAAGACCCTCTCACAATTCACAGAAATGTCACAGCCAAATTTTTAGCATTATTTGCAAAATAGATGTAATATTTTATATAAATAATACTTACTTCCTTTTGGATGCTATCTAGAAAAATACATTCATTTATCATAATACAAGATCCAAAAATATAAAGCCACCTAAACTTCTTAGAGCAGGTATATCCTACCAAATATTACATACTTTGGGAAAAACCTGAAACCACTAGTATGTTACTGGTAGAGAGAGAGCATAATAAAGAAGACATAAACATAAAACATAGCCTTAGATAAATTCTTTCTCACCACAAAAGTATGAGATAGATAGAAAGAGGACAAATTCCCCATAATATGCTAAAGAAATGTATCAATACTTTAATAATCCTACATATGAATAAGGAACATGCATTGATCTTCAATGTGTTCAGAAAATAAAAAAGAGATAGAATTACACATGCCCATACTAGTGAAAGACCATTCTCTATAAAAATTGCTCTAGAATTCCACCCAGTTTCAAATTAGATGAAGATTTTCTCCTAGAATACTATCCTAGAGGGCAAGCAAACTGACACAAAACTCCTCACTTTACAACTCATTCATAAGTTCATAAACAGCCTTGAAAAAAAACTATTCTTCAGAATCAGACTGGTTTTTGTAATCCAAAATAATCAGTCCAGAAGAGGCCAGATTGATGCAATTGTACAATCATACTGGTAATCAAAGTAGTGGCTCAAATTGTTCACAAACAGCTGAAATCAAGGCAGGCAGCCAGGCTGAGACTACAGATGTTTATGAAATGTTAACTGGGCATTTCACTTGGTTCTGAGGCAGAATTAACAGCCTCATGTACCGACCTTATGATTTAATTGCCTGCTATAATACTCTGATAGTTTAGCAGTTCAAGATATCATCGTTGTTAACACACTGATATATTGATTCAATTTCACTCCTGACCTGGATTTACTGCATTGCTCATTCTTATTTAGTACTTCAGACTGTAGCTCTATGTAAAAGCGAGATTTACTTGACTCTTTTTGTAGTCCATTAGGAACAAACAAGAACTGTTTCCTTTTTCAGCTTTCAGACAGGACTGGTAACTACAAGCCTGGAAGACTGATTGTGCTGCTCTTGGCTGGGGTAGAGTTAATTTTCTCCACAGCAGCTGGTATGGAGCTATGTTTTGGATTTGTGCTGAACACAGTGATTACAATATAGAGATGTTTTTATTGTTGCTGAGCAGGGCTTACACAGAGTCGAGGCCTTTTCTGCTTTCCATGCTGCCACAGTGGTGAGGAAGTTTGGGACGCATGGGAGGTTGGGAGGAGACGCAGCCAGCACAGGTGACCCCAACTGACCAAAGGGATATTCCAGACCATACAGCATCGTGTTCAGCACATAAAGTCCGGGGAAGAAGAAGGAAGTGGGGAATGTTTGGAGTGATGGTGTTTGTCTTCCCAAGTCACTATGACATGTGATGAGGCCCTGCTCTCCTAGAGATGGGTGAGCACCTGGGAGGCAGTAAATTAATTCCTTGTTTTGCTTTGCTAATATGCACAGCTTCTGTTTTCCCTATTAAACTGTCTTTATCTCAACACATGAGTTTTCAAACTTTTATCCTTTCAATTCTCTTTGGGAGCCCACTGTTGGGGGAGTAAGTGAGCAGCTGTGGGGGCCTTGGTTGCTGGCTGAGGTTAAATCACAACATTTATTTAAGAACAATTGCCTTCATCTTTACATTAATATATTAGTCCCCCCCCAAATAAAAAATACATAATAAAAGAACATACATTCTTTTACACAATTTCATATATCTCTAACTAGCATAAAAACAGTGACAAATGTCTGTCACTTCAGCCAGGTAATAAGATATATGGTACAAACCTCTATTACTAGAATAAAACACATACAATAGTAATTGACCAAGATGTATCTTCTGACAGAGGCTTCCCACTGACCTT
Source organism: Orthonyx spaldingii (assembly GCA_013397795.1). NCBI lineage: Eukaryota > Metazoa > Chordata > Aves > Passeriformes > Orthonychidae > Orthonyx > Orthonyx spaldingii. The sequence goes on along the minus strand of VZTJ01001198.1, from coordinate 818,409 downwards.
TCACGCTGAAATGTCTTTACATTTGGATCCCACACTTTTCTTACAGTTACTGTGCCCAGGCAAATGGTAAAACTATTATTGCCCCATCCTATGGGCACAGACCCTCAGGGAAAACCAGATGGTTACTCATACACTTCACAATGCTGTTGTATTAACAAGATCCACTGATAAGAGGTTTCCCACACTTAAGTTATGAGAACGGTTCTTCTGGAATCCACCAGGCACTTGGAGGCTATTTATGCTGCCATGAACAGCATATGCTGTGCACACATACAACACTTAGTGACAGAATGATTTGCAGGGCATGGAGTAGGCTAGAAAAAAAGGGATACTGAGCTGTCAAATAATGTCTCATTAATTTATGGGAAAATAGTGGAGAGGAAAGAATAGGACAGAGGGAGAAGTGAAATAAAACCAATTTAAATAGCTTTCATGCTGTTTCTAGGAGACAATGTAACATAGCTGCTGAATGGAGAATACCTGTTGTCAGCAACAAGGATACAGCAACAGGAATACAGGCGGGTGGAGCGCTGAGATAGGTAGAAAGGGGTACACACAGACACATTTCAGATTGTCAATTTCCTCCAGAGAACTAAATTAAATAAAACATAAGTAAGCCAATATAGCCAATGGAGAATTTAAACAAAGAAGAGCTTCAGTTTTACTAAAACAATGATGATGATAAAATTAATAGAAACACATTAGAACTTTTGATGGATATGAAAGTGTTTTATAATCTACCAGAAATACTAAGCTAGACTTTGTGCACAAGACTGAGATGACACTACAGGTCACTTCTTTTGCAGAAACAAGAACTGGTTTGGCCAACAGAAGAGCACAGCTGCAAGAAATCCGTGCCTTAGAGACAGATGATACTGACATGTTGCTCTTCAGCCTCAGGCCATTTACAGAAGTAGCTCAGGAAATGTTTTTACAGATGAGAGGACACGCCAGGTACATAAAGTCCCAGTTCCAAAGAACTGACAGCCTCACTGCTAATTTCTTTCTCTGCTTTTTAAGAAACCTGCCTTTCTATTTAAGGTTATCTGACAAGTCCAATCACCTTTTTGAGGACTCAAAAAAAAAAAAAAAAAAAAAAAAAAAAAAAAAAAAGGACAAGTTATGTATCAGGCAAAGTTTTGTATTATTTATACATTACGATCACGATTTCTGTTTCAATTTTCAAGGATCTTCCACCTCTAAAACCCCAAAACCTTACAGTTTGCTTTTTCACTCTCTTCATTTATAAATAAGAATAGTAATTTCTGTTTCATACACAAATAATACTATGGTTCAAGGAAAGCCAAACTACTTGACTAGAGCCACAGAATAAGTCAACAGTAGAGCTAGAAATCATAGAATATCCTGAGTTGGAAGGGACCCAAAAGATCATCAAAATCCATCTCCTGGCCCTGTACAGGACACCTCAAGAATCACACCCTATGCTTGAGAGCATTGCTCAGACACTTCTTGAACTCTGTCAGGCTGGTGCTGTGACCAGTTCTCTGGGGAGCCTGTTCCAGTGCCCAACCAGCCTCTGGGCAAAAAACCTATTCCTGATACACAACGCAAACTTCCCCTGACTCAGTGCCTGCCCCTCCTCTTCCCCTCACGAGGAAGTTGCAAACTGCAATGATGTCTCCCCTCAGTCTCCTCCAGACTGAACAGACCAAGTGACTGCCACTCCTCATATGGCTTCCCCTTCAGGCTCTCCTCTGGATGCTCTCTAATAGTCTTTCTTATATTGTGGTGCCCAAAACTGCACACAGGTCTTGGGCTGTGCCAGAACAGAGCGGGACAATTCCCTCCCTTGCCTGGCTGGCAACACTGTCCCTGATGCACCCCAGGACATGGCTGGCCCTCCTGGCTGCCCGGCCACACTGCTGAGACTCATTATAGCTGTCCCTTTTCCCAGTCTTTTGCTTCTGTTACACGACCACAGAACTGCAGAGGTCAATGCAGGCTGAGAACATCTACCTGGCCATTAGACAAAAAAAGAAGACTACTTAAAGAGGTCCCCTGTAGAAGGATTTGGACCTTTTGAGGGAGAACACTGAAGACAGTGGCTCGACTCAGGAAAATAGAGGAGGGCTTAGCAGATACCACAGCTTTGCACCGCCAGCTTCATAGAACTTCAAGATGGTCTGGTAGGCTACATACACACATACTTACCTAAGTTTGTAGCAGATGACACTAAGTACCACAGGCAACTTGGTTAAGTTACTTTACATCAGAAAAGGCAACAGAATTTAGCATAAACCTTGATATGGAAAGGAAATCGAATTGCTATTAACTACACCATTTTCCAAGGTAATTTCTTTGAGGCTATTTGGATATAGGCAGTTTGGAGACAGACATACTAAACGTTATTTCCAATAAGAAGATGCAAAACAGTGCAGATAAAGTTTGCATCGTTTAAATCTTGATATGGCAATTATTACAACAGATATTTGGCCCAACAATAATTGGAAAAGTTTCATCCATTCATCAAAACTGTTTATAGGCATATACCTTTCTAACATTAAACACCTGTTTCATGGACTTCAACTGAAGATCTCATCACAGATGAGATGCCTGAAAAGATATGTTCTTCTAGCATCTGCTGGTTTCAGTAAATTGTCATGTTCTTATAAGAGAATACATCAACATGAAGTTACCAGACTAATTCATTTCAGACATTTCAAATGGATGGCAGTACCTCAATTGAAACACAACTGTACTTTATTTTAGATAGATCTGTACCGGTAATAGATCTAGGTAAAGTGCTGGTATCAAAACTCAATCCTGAATGAGCAATCCACAAAACTCCCACATTGTTTGGATCGGAGATTCTCAAACTGTGGATAAGGTATCCTAAAGCTTCCTGCAGAAGCATGCAACATAGTTTTATCCTGCAGAAGATATAAAACAGCAGAAAAGACTACATGCCTCCAAGGGGGCAGATTATAAGGCTCACACAAGATACTATGTTCTAAACTCCTGCAAATCATCTGATTTACAGTAACTATCTCTGTGTATTCTTTACCCACAGCAAGTATAAAACAATTTGAATTAAGAACACCACAGTTATTTGGAAAGTAAATTTCCCAAGATCTGTTGTATACTGCAGAGCTGCTAAGACCCATTGCTTTTAATAAAGCTTTACTCCTCAAGGCCCAATCTGTCTGCAACAAAGAAGGAACATCGCTGCTAGGTCTGAAAACTACGGAAGAGGTAGCAGACGGTTCAGACACAAGACTCAGGCTTATTGCCAAACTGATCATAGTAGGTTGGCTGATAAAATCTTCATACTTAGTACTTAAAGACCATGGAAGAAAGCACTGGTTTGTAAACTCCCAAGAGGGACTACCACTTAACCAGTGGCATAGCTTGGCAACCACCTTGAAACAAGCCTTAGTATATGCAGTACTACTTAGCAATGTAAGGCTGAAACAAACTACAGCCATGCCCCAGTATCAACAAAGTAGACACCTTTGACATGCATAGTTTTTAGCACTTTGGCACAGTAAAGCTACTTTTCCCACAAAAATTAGTGTAATAAATGGGGGATATATGCAGAAACATCAGAAAGAGACTTTAAATATACAGACATAGTACATATGAGGTAAAGCATCACATGATGGGTGAGGTTGAGAGGGACCTCTGGAGATCATCTGGTCCAACCTCCCTATTCAAGCAGGGTCACTTAGGTTATGAGGACCACGTTCAGACTACGCATAAGGAGGAATGTTTTACAATGTGAGTGGTGAGACAGTCTAACAGGTTGCCCAGAGAAATGATGAATGCCCCATCTCTGGAAACATTCAAGGTCAGGTTGGATGGGCTCTAATCAACCTGGTCTAGTTGAAGATGTCCTGCTCATGTCCCAGTTCATTAAAGGAAGTTGGACTAGATGACCTTTAAAGGTCCTTTCCAACTAACACTAATCTATGATTCTAGGACCAGATGACTTCTGAATGTCTCCATGGTAGGATACTCCACAAACTCTCTGAGAAACCCATTCAAGCCTGATCACCCTCACAGTGGAAAAATATTTCCTTATGTTTAATTGTGTTTCCATTTTTGTCATTGCCTCCTGTCCTGTTACCAAGCACTACTGAAGAGAGTCCGGACCCATCTTCTTTAACACGCTCCCCTCTGATGCTTACACACATTAAGATTGCCCAGTCCTTCTCCAGGCTGGACAGTCCTAGCTTTCTCAGCCTTTCCTCATAGGACAGATGCACCAATCCCTTAATTATCAAGCAAGATGATAATTGCGTTGTGTGTCATCCAACAGAAGAGATCAGATCTGAGTCATCCAACAAAGAAGGCGCTGACATTTCATAATGGAGAATGTCACAGATTTAATCACCACTAGATTTCATTGCTATCGCTTTTCTTGATTAATTCAATGGAAAAGGACAGAAAAGCAAAGCGATCATATCAATTAACACTGTACTGTATTAAATGATCAGCAACAGGACTCTGAAGTGGAAAATAAAGAAGCAACAGATACAGCAGGGTATTGCTGTACTTGAGTAACTAAATCTAGTTCCCTCACTGCTATCACACTTCCATTTAACATCCAGGATCACACAGAATCTACATGAAAGTAGCTCAGACTTGTGGTAACACAGATCAGCCATGCTGCATTTCTTGCAAAGAAGGAAGCAGTTTACACCATTTAGAGCAGTGCGCTCCTCTGCAGAGCTCACTGTCCTTTGCTGGTTGCTGATGGCAAACCTGCCCTACACAGCCTGCTCTGTGAAGTGCTAAGCACACCAGACGCTAATTGCTACTGCTCCCCTGTGCCTGCATTTCCCGTGAGGGGAGGAAAAAAAAGTATGTTAAAAGGATCACAGAGATACTAGAGATGAAGGGAGACTTTAAAAAATGTAAATCTGGCAGATGGATCACGAAGTCAAGAGGTAAAGTTTATTTAGGGCATAAACAGGCTTGCTGAGGCAGAGCTGTGGAAAGCTTCCCGTGTAATAGCACACAGCAGCTTAGGGGAGAGGCGTTAATAGGTTTAAACACTTTCTCCTGTTGGCAGAGCTGTGCCTGGAACGCGGGCTCGGGCCGGCCCCTCATGGCCGGGCCTGCAGCGCCCCCGCGCGGCCGCCTCCGCCCCTCGGCCGCTCTCAGAGCGCAACCTCCTGACACCGCAAAATCCCCTGGTGGTATCCAACACCACGTGCAGCATCCGGCAGGAGCTGTACCTTTGACTCATTTACTCTGTTGACTTAGTTAAATACAAAAAAAGTTAAATTTTAACAGCAGCCAAAATAAACGGATTCAGGTTATACACAGACACCAGCCTCTGTCTTGGCTATGTCTCATTTGGTACTTCTCTTGCCTCAAACACTGCCAGGCTGCCACGCTGCACCTGGGACCAACATTTGCTATTACATACCAGTTGTTACCCACACATACACCTACTCCGTTTAGTTATGCACATAGTGGACATGTAAAATCATCGCATTATTTGTAGAAGGCTTATGGTGCAGCACTATTTAGAAATACGACAATCCACGAAGGGCAAACTGTTCTTTTACTGCAATATTTACATAAAACAGTGCTTCCAACTCCCCTCCTTTCAGAAGGGCAGTAGATATGCTGTGCAAGATAGGAAATTAAGTTACTATGATGCAATCTGATGAAATAATGGATTGTGCTAGTCAGAGACTCTGGAGAGTTTTCCATCCCTTATGCACTCATTACCAGAAGGCAAGCAGACACGGCCTCCAATTCATAGATCCCAGGAAACAAAAGTGCAGTAGTCACAACAACATTGTTTTATGTATTGCAAAGCATTTGATTAACTAGGGAAGTGCTACCAGAAGAAACCAGAAATCTTAAGAGCGGCAAAGATAAGATAGTACTCTGTATGGTATTTAAGTCAAAGAACTTCAGAGATCTTTTTCTCTCATGAGGTATTTGCCATCATTCCTGGAACTACACGTTCTTTACAACAATTCTGGTTGGTCTGTGTTGGTAGACAGCAGCGTCTAAGGAACACTTCTGTTACTCCACCAATACCCAAAGTCAGCTATAAATTCAGCATAATCCTGATTGTTCTCCTTCAAGACAAATTTTTCCACTTCTCCCAAGCAGACTCTAATTGCAGTTGTGCTCTTAACATCCCTGCTATTTTGCTACTCTTGACATTTTAAGTTCAAATGGTAAATACTGACTCCAGACTTCATCTACTGTATCACTGCTTAACGAAATCAGCTCAGTTGCTAGGTTTTTTTCCCTCACACCAGCGAAGTGGGTATACCCAGACCACATACTTCTCCCAGACCATCCAATAAGTCACAGCAGAAGAATATTAATGCTGACATATTTCACTATCATTCAAACCAGCAGGGTTGCAGGCAGAAGCGTGTACTTTTAATTTTAAAAGTCAGTTTGCAAAAATACTGAGCCGCATTAAAAAAAACCCTTCTAATTACACAAATCGTAGTTCAAAATCTCTAGGCTATACCTGATGAGACAAGATGGGTTTTACATTCCAGAATATAGTTTCCAGGTTCATGTAATCATCAGCTCAGGCTAGTGACCAGAATTATTAATCTTACTCCAACAATGAACTGTTATTACAGGTTGAATTGGCATTACTTACAAAGAAAGGAGGGGGAGGGAATATCAATATTATATCCTCCATACATCTATAGAATAATCACAGAATCTTCCACATTTATCTCCTTCTGGCTTTATAAGAGTTGCAAAAGAAACCTGCCTTTCACTTACCTCTATATACTGTAATTGTCAACACAAAGTATATGAAATGGCAGAACAAGAAATTACAACTTAATAAGAAAACTTTAACAGAATGCTCAACAAGAAGGGATGTGAGCAGCAACTTCCTAAAACCATCCATTTGGTTTATATTCCCTTTAAGAATGGCTGTCAGTATAAATGCTGTATCAGCATCTTGTTCTTTTAAAAGAAAAATATAAAACACACATATGTTTCCCAGAGACATGTAATGGTATTTCAACAGTAAGTCGCTAATAAGAATCTCAGCACTCTCTGGGTTGTTTAAGCCATTCACAGTGATTATGAATAATTGTGTTTTAAAAGCCACTGAACTGAAGACAAAAGCTCAGGATGTATCACCACTTGCGGCAATGTTAGCAGCTTCTACTCAAAAGACGGCGACACCTATTTTGTTGCATATATACAATGTCTGCGACTTCCGCACAGTGGGAAAAAATCTGTTCCCTGTATAAATCCAGGGCATGTCATTGCAAACAAGGTTTTTAATTAAAATTGGCATTTTTGAGCCTCCTGCTGACGGACAGCATATCATTGCCTCCTCCTCAGATGGCTAAACTGGCTTCCAAGAGAGACAGTGAAAAGAAATAAAATCACTAGAATACCTAAGTTTGACAAGTCTCTGCTGGGAACAATTTCAATAGCAGGATGCTGCAGAGAGAAGTAAAGAGAGAAAAGATGACTACTTAGGAAGTCTCCCGTAATGAAGACTCAAAATATCACAAACAAGACAGTAGAGGAACCATTTTATTCCTAAGCCTGCAGACAGGATGATCAAGAAGGACAATTTTAATCAGAAGCCATATTGTTAAAGAGAATACAGAACGGTGTCTGCACCTCAGTGGGTAAAGCCTTCTTTTGAATGCAAAAGAAGGCTTAGGGGCTGGCTAGACCTCTTGCTGGGAGGTTGGCTGAACTGTCAGCTCTGACAAAGCTTTATCCCTCTCAGAAAACAGGCAGATATAGGTTCAAATCAGACAAATAAATCAGACTTCTTGGCCAGAACATTTTCCTCAATTTATTGCTATGAGTTTATATTGACTACCAGCACTGTACCTTCGGGAGGCTCTTCCCGCAGATGAGGAGGCAATTCTTCACTTGTAGTCTCAGTTTCATCATCCACCATCTGTGTTTCTAAGCTAGGGCCCTGCAGAACAGAACAGCAAGAGGGGGTAAATTGGAGAAAGTTCAGACAGGAACCACAGAAATGGTTACAGGACTAGAGAATATGCCAGACAGTAAGGACACAATGAGCTCACTTTAGCTGATGAGAAAGAAAGCTCCTGGGAGATTTGTTTGCAATCAAATTACAGAAAGGGGAAAGCAAAAAAAAAAAAAAAAAAAAAGACTTTTAAAAATACAGTACGCAAAGTTAAAAAGG
>VZTJ01001198.1:707060-801156 GCA_013397795.1 Orthonyx spaldingii | reverse complement strand
AAAAAAAAAAAAAAAAAAAAAAAAAAGGTACAAATCCATTTGAAGCTAAAAAGTTGTTTCGAAACCCTCAAAAGTAATTTTAGATGCTAGAAACTGAGGATAAATATAAAATATTTTATTCAGGACAGAACTTATTCCTGTGTCCTTATTTCATTAGGAATTACAAAATGCATTTTCTGCATTTGGGAATTAGCTAGGAAATTACAGTATGATGCATTTATCACACAACTTTTAAATTTATTTTGTTGATGGCTAGGTAGTTAAATATTTCCTTCCTTACAAATGAGTTTTGAACTCACATCAGAGCTCTTTAAGATCAGTGTTGCTTGTCATTCTATGCAGTTACTGTAGTGCTTTAAAGAAGAAACATTTCAGATAAAATATTTACTAACTCTACAGAACAAAAGGTACATCTTCTGGTACTGTTAAGCCCTCCAATTTCACACCTAGCCTGCACGTCAAAACTTAACTGCCAGTAACAACCCATTTATTTCAGGCTTCATAGAGACCTCATTTTCTCCCAAACTCACTCCAAGAAGTAGTAAGAAAGATCACAACTTGCTGCACACAAGATTCCAACCACAGTTACTACACTCAGCAACCGAACAGCCATCGGGTGGAGAAAACACTTGATCGCTATGAACACAAGCAACTCACAAGTTAGGATTCACTCGGGAAGCAATAGTTTTTGGTAACTGCTCCCTTTTACTTTTGAAGATCTGTGAGGTGCACAGGTTCTCCCTCCAAGATGTTTTTAGGATCAATGTAAGCAAGAATTGCACTAGACCTTAAGCAGCTCTGCAGACATAGTAAGACTAAGATTTGCTAACACCAGCACAAGCCACTTCTGTGACACCTACTAAGTTCAATTAGAGCATTTCTTTTGAAGAAACTTCTTCAGAGCTCTACTATTTGCCCTCATCTATGTAAGAATATAACTTGCCCAGAACTTTGAAGGTATGTAACCCCTTCCCATCTCTCTGAAATTCAGCTGAAATATTGGAAAACCTACAAAGTTTGTAAGGCAATAAAGAAGACCAGATGTGACCAATCACAGGCAAATATTTAAATCAAAATGATCTACAGAATATGTCGTCTGTGTTCCCTTTATCACATTCATGCTCCTCCTGCTTCCTAGAACACATTTAGGACTACATGCTAGGAAAACAAAATATTACTATATACTCCATAGAAAGCAATACGTCTTGTCTCTTATTTTTAGAAGCTGTTCCTTTCCTAAGTACTTTCCATTTCAACTGTCAAGAGTCCTGCTAAACAGGATTGGACACACGTTAAAAAAAAAGGTTACATATACATCATTTTGACAGGACAATACATGACATCCTTAATGAACAGAGTTGTCTGTAAATACAAGCAAGAAAAATATTTACTTGAGCTTTCCATAAATTTTGATGCTGCATCTTCAAAATATCTTGCCTTATTCTGATCTCTAAAATTCATCTGTCAACACTCACTATCACAGGCAGTCAGAAAAAGAGAACTATAGGCAGTAAGTTCACATTCTTTCTCTTAAATATAGCTTTAAATTTCTCAAAGTACAATATCCCATTTATGACACTTGTCATATCCCAAATTATATAAGTTAACTGTGAGCACATGCCAAAGCACCACAAGCTCTCATTCTACTTTGAAGAATCATTTCCATAAAGAGGGGGGCCAGCTACTTAACTGAAATCACATCTTGAGCTTGACAAATAATAACTTCAATATGACCTGCCACTCTCAATGCCTTTCATTTTTCTGATTTTGGATTTAGGTTAGACCAGTGACAGGAGCAGTGTGAGAAGCACTCACCATAGCAGAACAATACCAGGAACTATCCCAGTGCCTCAATTATTCACCCATTGAAGATACAGCATGAAGAGGTTCTGTTAGCAAGGACATGAGAACCTTCTCCAGTGCTGCCTAAGACCTGAGAAATCCATTCAGCCACAAGAGATTAATACTGGAAAATACTATATTGTGGGACAGTAATTAGTAGCTGACTGTTAAAGACAGGCGGGGATTAGGTTATCTCCCCACTGCCCTAATAAATGGAATTGCCCTCCCCACAAGACAGACATGTTACCCAGGCTCCTAATGCAGCCTGAAAATATGTATTTCCTTGCCATCAGGATGATCTGCCCTTGAAGGAAAGCAAACTTTATTGACATACTCAAAAGGTATCACTTATTACTACATACAGAAAAGGCCCACTTTTTGACACAGTCTGAGCTGCTTGCCTCTCACTCCTGTCCTATAAAGCAGGAAAAGGGACTTTAACCAGTTTTGTATTTTGCATGCCTGGAAGGGCCCAGAGATACCATCCTCCAGCACAGACACTGCTCAAAAGACATGGGAATAGAAATAACGTACACATAAAGACAATCTCGAATCCAGTCCAGCTTCAACACCAAGTTTTAGAGCACTGCTTTGCCATACTGCTTTACTTCACTCTACCTTTTCAACAGGATACTTATGTGATTGTCTTAAAAATAAACTACATCAAGCTTCAGTTTCCTCAGCAATGATAAGACCTTAGTTATGGATCCTAAAAGGATCACTTCTACAGCAGAACTCCCCGGATGTTACCACTTACTTCCCCTTTGCCTGCTTCTTCCCTTCCCTAAGTAGGCAGACAATTTTGATACACACTAGCATCAACCTGTTTTCTTTTGACGGTTCTGCCTTCTCAGCAACACATTGCTCAGCATCAAGGAGTCAGAATCAAAACAAATGTTGCTAGAAACTTACGAACTCAAATGTATTTCCCAAGATATAACAATAATTAGGGGGGAAATAGACACAACTACTTTTGAAAGGCTTAGTTTTGATGTATTCCCCACAATGATCAAAAACTTAAACTTATTTGTTTTAAAGTCACACTGAACTACTCTCGAGCAGGCCCATAAAAGGGATTCACATCCAACTCACACCACACAGACACCCTGTCCTTCCTTTCACTTCTCCTTTCCTCATCCTTTTAAAGGGGTGAGAATACTGCACACTTCCCTGTATTCCACTTATTAAATGAAAAGGTAATTATCACCACCCCCAGCTTAAGACTTTAAATCATGCATCTGCAATGATCTTACCTAGAAGAAACTTGAAGCAACTGCTACAGCAAAAGGTGGCACACGTGGAAAGAAACGTGCACTGAAAGAAATTACCCTCTCAGAGAAAAAAATGTGAATCCTTTTATACTGAAAAGCTCTACACAGTGCTTATACTTGAAAAATAATTGGTTAAAAACAAACAAACAACTTTCTCCCCCAAACACACACATTTTCCTTGCAGTCAGAACATGATGCCACTCACATCTTGTTGTATTTTGAATGACTTAAACAGCCATGAGCTTTCCCCACTCTAGTGGGACAAAAAAGGAATTCAGCAGAAGTAATGGGCTTAGCAAGAATAAGCAGCTGTTTACTCTGCATGCAATAAAACAAAAGCTGAAGGAAATCTTTTTAGTTTTGACCTCAAGCTGGATTTACTATTCAGACAGCACTCTGAGGTTTTTATTTTACAGTGTAAGTCAACAAATCACGCAAAGCCATAGCGCTGTTTATCAATAACATTCTCAATACATACTTTTTATTATCCCACACTATTGGAACTAACAAACATTCAGAGAGAAAGAAAAAAATACACTTTTTACTGTCAGGCTTTGTACAAATGCACAACAAAATATAACTGCATAGAAGGAGACATTCCTTTCACATATATTTGTTGCATGTACTCGGAAGCTGTCCCTTTTCTTTCATCCACCAGCTGTGCAGACATTTATGGTTAAGAGCCCCTGACGCCCAGAGACAATTGTTAACCTCAGTGACTGCCACACATGCACTTCACAGAACCCAACACCTGCACAAGCTGATGAACTTCTAACACACACTTACTTGACTCAGAGGCTTGGAGGAAGGCCTGAGCCAAATTTCTCCATTGGGATTGGTACAGACCTATACAGTTTCTGCCTCAAAGAGCTTACAACCTAGCTAATCCGTAATTTTTTTTACTGCTAGACAAATTCAGGAGATGGGAATGCCTGGTGTGCCTCAAGGTTCAGAGCGATGAATAAGAGAAAACCCCTTCAAAAGTCATACACCTGAAAATTAAAGATATATGACAACATAAACTGAAGGAAAAGCAATACCACAGCACTGCTGACTCCTGACCAACACATCTGACTGTTACGGATTACTACTTCTATAGTCCAGCCAGCCTCGGCACCCACACCAATAGCCGGCTCAGATTAGACACTCTCTAGCCTAACAGTTTTCCACAGCAACCTACGGAGAAAGGCGACGCTCTCCCCCAAGCTTAGGGAAGGGCCTGCGAGAGCAGCAGCGCAGGTGATCGGGGAGCAGCCCCGGCCGCACACCACGGCACGAACCCCACGGCTGCCGGGGAGGGAAACGGCCCGCGAGATGCTGTGATGCGGGAAGATGCTGGGCAAAGAGGGCCGTTTCTCTGTGGATACACCAGCCTAGAAGGGCAGCAGACACAGGCAGCCTCCCCTGGCTCCCACGCTACTCCCCTCCCGACTCAGTGCCGCACGAAACGATCCGGGTTTTAAGGGAGAGAAGGGGGGATTCTTTCTCCGGAGACGGATCCAAGAAGCGACACCACATCCCCCGCGAAGTTGGAAGCTTCTGGAAGTTGTGTACTTCGTTACGAGCCCGCACGGCCACCGACCCCTCCCGCCACCGGGTACCGCCGGGGCCCGGCCCCCGCCCCTCGCCCCCCNCGCCGCGGCCCAGCCGAACCCCCCGCCCCGGGGACAGCCGCCAGCATCACCTTCATGCCGCGTCTCCCGGAGCACCGCCCGGCGGCGATGGAGGGAGGGCGGGCGGGCGGCGGCTGCGTGCCCGTCTCCCCCGGCGCTGGGGCTCCGGCTCCTCCTGCCCGATGTAAACACACACCGGCGGGCGGGGGGAGGCTGGGCCGGGGGGCAGCGCCATGGCAACCCGGCCGGAAGAGGAAGCGCGGGGGTCAGCGGAGCCATGTTGGCGGGGGGCGCGGGGCTCGCAGTGATGCTGCGGGAGGCTGGGCGCCCGCACCTTCCAGCGAGGCCAGGGCTCCGCGCCGCCTTCACCGAGACACCCCGCCAGCCGAAATCGCGGCCTGGCGTGGCAGGTGAAGTGCTTCACCTGTGGTGACATACTGGCCTCTTCCAATTTCCAGTGTAAACTGCTGGGAGTGCAGTGAAGGGAGATGGATTGTCTCAGCCATAAGGCTAACATGGAAGCAGTGTTTGTTTGGCCAAGATGAGGGGCCAGTTCTCCGAGCTCTGCCCTTGCTGCAGGCTTGCCAGTGTTCACAGAGTCAAATAGTATCAATTAGATTGGAAAAGATCTATGAAGTCATTGAGTCTAATGTAAACACCCCCATGTCAACTAGACCGTGGCACTAAATGCCACGTCCAGTCTTAAAACAACTCCAAGGACGGTGACTCCACCACCTCCCTGGTCAGTCTGTTCCAGTGCCTAACCACCCTTATTGTGAAGAAATTCCTCCTAATGTCCAACCTAAACCTCCCCCGGTGCAGCTTGAGACTACGTCCTCTCACCTTGTCACTTCTTACCTGGGAGAAGTGACCGACCCCCAACTGGCTACAACTTCCTGTCAGGGAGTTATAGGGAGCAGTCACCCCTGAACCTCCTTTTCTCCAGGCTAAAACATCCCCATCTCTCCCAGCCACTCCTCACAGGCCATGTGCTCCAGACCCCTCACCAGCTGGACAATCGATCCTGGTCACAAGCTGGGTGACCAGGAGGACGTGGGGCTTTCAAGCCCTCTCCTCTCATTATCCTCAGCCAGTGGATCATAGCTCCAGCCTGCAGGATGGGGGCTGCGCCCATGCTGCTGCTTCACAGGAGGGAGTACAGTTTGGTGGCAAAGATAAAAGAATCTGGAAATAATCTTTGGCGTCTAAAGTTTTCTTTGTTGTGTATTGTTTTAAAATTATCACTGAGCACAATCACACACATGGGTAGAAGTGTGTTCTGCTAGTGGATGGTTTGGTGCAATAGAAGAAGCCAGACAAAGTAAAATAAGAGTGGTTTGAAGTACTGGTTCCTGAAATAGGGAGAGAAAATAACATTAAGTGAACATCGGTGATTAAGAGTTAATTTTTCTCTGATTTAGTATTATTCTACATATGATATTGAGTTAATATGTAGAGAACATAACTACAGCTCACAAGTGGTTGAATCCAACAGAGGAAAGCCTCTTTTGTTCCTTTTTTAAACTTCTTGACTAAGAAATGTTGCAATTTCTTCTCTGAAGAAGTGCCCTTGGCACTCATATATGTCTTCTAAAGCATTCTGGAATACAGTGGACCCTGTTTAGTCAGAAACCATAAAAGAAACAATTACGTTGCTTAACGTTTAGGAATACCTTCCCTCAGTGCACAGTTAATTTTTTGTTTGTTTCATACTGTCACTTCTAATTGCAGAACTTCCTTGGAGTGGTACCATAAGACTGGTTTCCATTTTTCAGTCAAAAACGAAACTCTTGAAAGACAACAAAGGAATTCCCTCGCCTCACATGGACTGACAATTAAAAAGATTCCTTTCCTTTGCTTTTCCATGCCTTACATAATTATTTGCATCACTTGTCAGAGGAAGTAATCTGCAGCCCTTTCCTGGCACAGACTCTCATAGCAGAATTTATAATTTCTTATGCACATATAAACATATTTCACTTCAAGCATGTGAATCTTCTCAGAAGAGCAGTAGTGGTAGCCAGCGAATTCAGCAAAGGTTTCACATACCACACCAATTTCTACAGATCTGCACATATATGTGTGTGCATATATAAGCACACCTACAACGTGTAAGATACTACCCTATATATTAGATATATAAAAGCAACTGTAATAATATAACAAAAATGTAAGTCCTTCCTTCAAAACAAATAAAATTTATATAAAATAATCTTGTATTAGTAGAATTATATTAAAATTTTAATTGTGTAATGCAAATCCATATTTTAGTGGGTAGAAAGAAGGTAATATAACGTTTGTGTTGAGTTTAACATGTAAATTATAGCCTGATTAACAATAAAATTATATCACCTAAAGTGTAAAGGGTTAAAGAGAAAAATATCTTTTCCCTCATCCAGGTTACATGATTCACTCTAGTGAATCAACTTTAAAAAAACAAAAGCAACTTTCTCCATTTAAAATATAGAATTTTAGATGAACAAAAATTATTTTTTCGGCAAGTTCCTAAGCCCATAAAATAAAATAGATTGAAGTGCAATCTTTTAAGCGAGTTAACTTTAGGTTGTACTGTTTGCAATGTCTGCAGAACATTTAAAAAATGTTTCAGCTGAAAAATCAGAATATTCTGAATGACAGACAAATAGGGGTAGAGGAAGGGAGGCAAAGAACAAGAAAGCAATTTGTTTACTTTCTGCTAAGCACAGAAAGTACTTTATTCCTGAAACTATTTCAGCAGCACCAAAATTATTATTTAGTTTCATCCAATAGGATTTAGTCCGTTTAATGCACTCCAGCCCTGGTCTGGTGAGATTCACCTCAAAAGTGTATCTCTATTGAAGCAAAATGGCTTATATATAGGCTTCCATAAACTCTGCTGTTTGTAAATTAAAAGTGATGTCTTTTCATGGAGAAGTCCCCCTCCCAGCCTACATGAAATACAGACCAATCTGGGAGATTTGCCTACCTAAAATTTTCAGTGAAGGCTGGGGATCTCAACATCTTAACTAAAGCATTGTTCACTTATAATTTTCTTCAAGGTGTTGAAGTCAGTGAAAAAAAAATATTTTCACCTTCAGATGTGGTCACACTACATTCCTAAACCACTACTTATAAGAAAAAGAAAGACAGTTTTATAAAAGTTACCATGTTTTGTGTAGGGGTGAGTGTGTGTGAAAGAGTGGTATTCAGGTATATTTTTTTCTGTGTTGACTGCAAAGTCCACCCCTCAGGTGCAAAATGACATAACAGCTTCTCCCTGTCACATTAACTAACTTTAGGAGATGAGATTTCAGCACTTTTTGCCTGTGCTGATAACCACACACTGACTGAAGTCCCAAATCACACCCCTAGAAGAATAGAGCTTTCCCTTAGATGTATTATAACATACTGAGATAACTAATGATAATTTTAAAGCAGTCAGATGGACAGCAACATTGAAACAGAGATAATTGATACTAGATTAGACAGCTGCAAGGTTCAATTTCATTTGAGTGCAGGTGACTGGCATCGTAAAGCCAAATGGCCCGGCCTTGTTACCCCTGTTTACCTCTATTTTTTCATCCCTAGTTTAAGTCACATTCTTGCCCTGTGTGACATTTGAGCAGCCTTCACATTGCCTGCTGTTAGAAAGCATAATGCAGCAAAAAGATATACAGGTGCCAGGTGGTGTAAGACAGGAAAATAATACACAGTAATAATTCCTTGTAACAGGTGGTCACAGTATGGTTGCAGTAGTTGGCTCACGTGTTAAAGGATCCTGCTAGAAAAGAAATTATTTCCAGACAATGGAGCTGCTGGCTAGGAATGACTGGAGCTTTTACAACTCCTCCAGACATCTTTGTTCCAAATGAAAAAAATTTCCCTTACCTTGAGGAAATAAATTTGCCATTGGCCTTTTCAAGCACCCCAAGAACATCCAACAAACAAATTAGCCACAGCTTTGCAAAAACATAAGCAGTAGTTTTCTTCGTGCTACATCTTTGTGAAAGACTCGAATATTGAGAGACCTACTCTGACTTTGTATGTCCTACAGGCTTCTATAGCTGTCAGTACAGCAGCATTTGATTTTCTCTTTCCTAATTTCACCTTTACAACATCCCTGCAAGGTAGGGAGGTACTTGCTGCATTGGGTAGCTGGACATTGGAGAACATTCCAACTCCAGCAGAGAATTAATAAAATTCTCTCTGGGAATGAAGTTCAGCTAAGGGCACAAAGGTAACTAAACCAAGAGAAGTTATACACCTACAGCAGTCAGTTGCTTAGACACCACCCTACAATGGAATCTGAACAAGGTATCAGATGCTACAGAAAACATTTGTGACAGACCAAGGAGCATCACTTAGCATCCTACATCCTGGACTGGTAACAGCCTAATTCAGGAAACTCCTGAACTCCATTTAAGGAGTTCCTATTCATTTTAAAACACCCTTAAATCCTAATGGTATAACAAGAAAAGCATAGACAGTCTTGTGATTTGGCTGTATCATTGGATTCGTAGAAAGGAGCATTTAGAGGTCCACAAGTTTCCATCTGCCCTCTCCTGTGAAAGTACTCAGGCTAAAGAATCTGGCAGGCCAAAAGCTCATGGGCAACAGGGTTTTCTCCCCATGCAGATTTCAGTGTTTCACATGGCATTTTAGCATTAGGTGCAAGGTGTATGGGTATGTTTAAAAGCAAAAGAATGGCTCAGTGTTGCATGAAATAAAGATAAGCCACAGTTCCCCCTGGGCAGTGGGAAGTCTTTTTTATCAGGAAATAGGAGAGGTATCAAGAAAAGAGATGGAATCAAGTGTAGACAAATAGTCAGCATATTCTTGAATGTGTTGTTAGGGGACAGTAACAACAGGATTATCATTTCTGGAATTAGTTACAGCTGAATTTGACATATTGCCTCACTTTGTGCATGTAACACCTGGGTCTTGCCCATGGAATGGAGGAGATTTTGATGGTTCTGTGATAAAATAATAATGCGTTACACTCCTCATGTATCAAGCAGATTGGGTGACTATATATCCCTCTTAGTGGGAAAGTTCTTATCTAAAATCCATTTCAAATTTCTATTAAAGATCCTTCTGCACAGAGATAGAGCACTTACCCATTACCTTGTAGAGCTGTAATCAGTCTGCCCACTTCTCTGAAGGCAAATGCATTTTTGCTCAGTTGTGTAAAATCCTGAACTCCAAATATCAGCTTGGCTTATTGTGTCATTATTTTTGGTTCTTTGTTGTGTTTCTTTATAGTTCTTTGAAAGAGCATTGTTAAATGAGGCATGTTTAATGCCTGTGACAGAGCCTCTCACAACCTGTTACATGACAAGAAAATAAATACATTGAAGATGACATGCAGAGTCACTGAACTGTCGACATGGTCTGCTTGTTCTCAGAGCACCAAGAAAGAATGGGTTTCTATTACATTATGGCAGGAGGTGTTTCATGAGGCTTATATTAAATGGACAAAGCACTTCCACCAACAGATGATGGCATCTTCTAGTGAGATTTTGTACAAAGTGGATTGTATAAAAAAAGGGCACATTATTGGCAACCAAGGATTCTCACAGCCTGATTTTTTCACCTACATCTTATATCATGCACATCCCTGCAAACACTAGGCAGAAAATGCTACAACCTGTGAGGATAGCATAAATGATAAAGTAAGAAGAGCCATTTCAGAAGCATGGCTATAACGGCTGCACCTCCTGCTCATTAGATAATAGTTATAGGAGTATTCAGATATTAAATTTAGGACTTCATCATTGAAGTCATACAAAATTTTCACTGATTTCCATAGGGTTTGTCTTTTGCTTCAGTATGATAGGAATACATCAGATACCCCATCTATTTAATTCTCAAACTGATCAAGAATTTTGTATGAAGACAAAATTCTTTTTAATTAGAATTCATGTTGTTTGAGAATGAAGAAGATACTAATTTTAGTTTAGCTTTAAAATATAATAAAGATAGACAGCTTGTTCATGTAGTATATGGTTAACTTTGAGTCGCTGAGAAAAATAAACTAATAAGATTTGAAATCACTTTATACCAAATAAACTGTGAAAGCATCTATGCTTATAGGTTTCCAAGATTAAAATTAAAAGAAAATTAATTGCAAAATCCAGCCTAAAAAGTGACTGAAAGCTGCCTTTCATCAAAAACCATGTGTTTGGCAATAAAAGCAGGTTTTGATAACTTTAATGAGGGGAAAAAACCTGAAAATAAGCAAGTTTGAACTTTTGGGTTTACTTAAACAAAGCTGCTGTATTTCATATGGCTTTAGTTATAGAGCATGAAGGCAATTTAATTTTTATGTAGGCTTCAAAGTCTTGCAATACAAAACCGTTTCTGCCAAAATGTCAGGATACATAACTGGATTCACATATGGGCTTCCCAGATTTCAAAAATTTTCAGATTCATTTTTACTTTGAACTCATGCCAAAGACTTGGAACTGTACAGACAGCAAAGCTCTGCTAGTAGATTCTGCTGACATTTGGAATCACCAGTAATTTGTTCTCAGGATGTCAGAGCAAGGCTCTAGATAATAATTCACCCCTATCATGAACAATAAAAATTAATATGATGGTTTCTCTCTTTAAAGGGTATTTTTGACCTGTTTAAGTTTTTTTTTCCATCTACACAGGCAGTAAATTCTTTTACAGGAAGGAGACACTGACATGATAATGCTTGCAGAGTTATGGTGTTTTCTATAACCTGTGCTTTTGGCTAACATCCTCTAATGAATTTATCATCCACTGTGTGATCTTCCTACTCTAGGGTAAAGTTTCTTCTCAATGTTGATAACAACAGGGATGAAAAATCAACTAGTTGCTTTCAAGCCCAGAATCTGTGGTCCAGAAAGAATACTAGTGGCACTGAACTGAAGTACACTTTTATTCCAGCATAAATTGTACCTCACAGTGTTAAGATGTAATGAAATATTGACTTGGTTAACCTTCTGCTGAGTTTCTGTGTTCCTTTTGAGTAAGTGGAATTTTCCTTTCCCCTGTTCTTTTAGAGATGAGAGATTAACATCAGTGCCTTGTTTCTCTGCTGGGCACTGTGTGAACTTTCCTAAGATCTGCAAGTGTACTGTGGGCTATAACTAAGTCCAGATCTGCTTGTCCACTGCAGCTTTAGCCAAGTGTCTCTGTCCTGCCCTCGTACTCCCTGTCCCAGGTCATCTTTCCAACTTGACCACTGATCCACAAAGCATCCACTGCCTTGCATTAGATCCATATTAATGTTCCAAGACGGCCTCTGGAACAGTGACAGTGCTGTTGAACTGCCTAGTGAAACAGGCAGAGACCCTCTACCTGGGAATCTATAGCACAAACAAAACCACACTGACACCACACCGACACAGTAGCTGCCAGAGATGCTTCACTTCTCACACAGGCACATTTTGTGTAGCTTTTAATACTACCCACATTCAACAGCTTCTGCTCAAAACAAGTTTCCACCAAGAGCAGCTGACAATACACATTAATATTGATGGGAAAGTTCAATCACTAGGCAAAAAAACTTCTAAAAAATCCTCCAGACAGCATCCACAGAGGCAGGTCTGTATTCAAGCTGCCTATCATGTCAGGCTAGGGCAGATGTCAGCATCTGGAATGGTGTCTAGGGTGTTGAACACTTCAAACCAATTATTTGTAATCCCAGAGTGACTAGCAGTAAATAAAGAATAGGGTTCCATGTTCCCTTATTTGGTGGAATATGCAATCCATGTGTAGTTTTTGCAGTTTACACTCAATACAGATATTGCAAGCTGCCACAGGGGACAGACTCTCTTCTTATATATTAGGGTTAGAGCCAGACTCTCTTCTTATATATTAGGGTTAGAGCCAGTCCCAGTCTTTAGATGGTAAATGAACTCTAGAGGACTGTCTTTCATTCTGAAGGTGCTAGTCTCACTTTAGCAAGAGCAGAGGCTCCCAGATAATTACTTGAAGCAAAAGCTGCATCAAAGAGGGAATAATTTACCATGAATTAAACCATGCACTGGGGATGCTGCATAAACAGGAATGATGGGGGGCACACATAAAAAAAAAATGCCTGGTAGTACATTAGTCAAAGGATGCACTCTCATGTGTTTCTGAATATTTAATTGAAGCTGCATACAAAGTGGGTGACAACAATGCTTCAGAGCTGATGATGTAATACATAACCATTGTTTTGACAGGAATCCAGTTCTATCTCAGACCCAACTCACAGCAGTGGATTAGAGGGGGTGGGGGAGGGAGATTCATACCTTGGCCTCACCACAAAACCATACAAGAAGTATTTTGCACAGACTGTTTAAATGCCTGTTACAGATTTCATACACTCTTAAAAAACCCTTGCAGAGCAAATATTTGTTAGTGTTTGTATTCTTAGATGCTTACAAGAGGCAATGCCCCTATGCAAAACTGTGCTTCTGCATTTATGCACTTATGCTTTTATGCCTGCATATGGGGATTAGCATGTACAGTTAATCCTTTTTCTGAGCCTAGTGAAATGTGGTGGGACCAATACTGCCAAGAAAGGGAACTTTCATCTCCTTCATACTATTCACCACTAATGGGCTGTGCCTTGATAATTATAGCTCTAAAAGGAAAAAAATTGACCTCGGTTTGCCTACTGTAGAGCTACCATGGAGATAGGACACCAGCATTGCCCTGGAGATAAAAGCTCAGCCAAGTTATATGGATTCTACTAACTGTTGAAAAATACATGAGCTATTTAAGAAACAAAATGCTAAAGGTCTCAGTTCACTACTGCAGCCAGGGAAAGTGCTAAGTTTGCATAGCAGAACTGCAAAAAATGCTGTGGCAATCCCACAGCTGTCAGGAAGCACAAGTTCAGATACAACAGATTCAGATTTCTGTCACCTTATTTTTCTCTTCCTTCTTTCCTTGCTTTAATTTTACTGTTCATGAGGTATCCAGTTCTTTAGCCGACAGAGACAGCAACGTACCTTTATATAGTAGTTTCAGGCCCTTTTAAGTCTCCAGGAGAAAGACAGTGACCCACTGAATTTTAATTTTTTTTCCTTGTAGTACGTTGGTATCTAAAATACCTGACTTAAATATCAAGCACCACTAAGATACTACAGCAGGTTCTCAGATTTCCCTGTTCCATTATTTCCCCTACACACTTTACCTATTCCACTGATAAAAAGAGATTAGAAATCAGTTGCTGTTCATAACCATCAGAGAGGCAAGACAGAGGAAGTCTGGACTTGGATAACACACTAGAGAGAATGCCTCTCCAAGAATCTCACCAACCTGTTAGGAAATCAGGTAGTTGTAGATGTGCCTGTTCAATCCAGTATGACCCCAAAATGCATATGAAGATTACTTTCTGTACCAACATAGGCTGTAGGGCTGCCTGCATGACATGGCTCCAGCATGGAAGCTGCTCTTGAATGGCTCACCAACAACCTGCAGTCAAAAAGCCGTAGTTTGGGGATTACCGAAATAATGCAACTCTAAATATTTGACTTGTTTCTGTTCTCAAATCCTAGCACTACAATAAACCAAATTCAGTCAAACTTCTATATGTCCAGCTCTTGAGAGTCTCCAGTGGCCTTGAAGGGTCCTTGTAGCTCATACATGCTCATATTATGAGGCATCCACAGTGCTTCTTTTGTGCTGACAGACATCACTGCACATACTGTATTTTGACTCAGAATTTTCAGTACTAAAATGTTAATTATTTATCCACTTGCAAAGGTGGCACAACCCTCTGGCATCACATGGGAAAGTCCTGTGCAAAAGACCCAGTTCCTGCTGTTAACTACACACTATCCTGCATCATAGCAAATACTACCTGCAGTCCCTGGGATTCATGAGTAAGTATAAAGAGATTAAACACAGAAACACTGACTCTAACAAAGTTTCCACTGTAGGAAGCTAGGAGAGTGCTCCAATGCTTTTCTAAAGCTAAATGCATGAACTGTGTGAAAGCCACAGATATTAAGCATGCCTAAGAACTAGCACACCTGTTTCCAATCCTTAATGTGGCTGAAAGTGCTTCTCTTTAGCAGTCAGATTTGAAAACTTGACCTTAATTTCTGTGTAGAAATGAGATAATAGCACCCAGCTGCTTTGTAAGTGCTTACAAGAGAATGCTTGAAAACTGAGGGCTCTGTTCCTTTGGCAAATATTGCTTGTCAGGAGTGTGTAGCATTCCACATAGAGAATGAGGACATGGGACTCTTAGTTCTCATTCTATTACTGAGAGATCCTGGATATGGTTTTTCAGAAGTCAGCATCTGAATTTCTTTATTGATGAAATGCAGCTACTCACCCCATTTTTCAGTGTAATATTTTAATATATTTTTTCAAAATCATTTGAATGAGATATGTTAAGAAAGTTCTGAACATTATTATCCATTTGTACATTTTTCTTGATGCTTTTTAGCCTAACAGTGTAGTCCCAAAACATGTGCTGTCCCTACAAATACTCAGAGAAATTGAACCTATTCTATTTCTGAAGTATCATCCTGACAGATTTATGAAAGAAATGTTTGTTTTCTCCCAGGTGCTCAATGCTTACCTATTAAGAAATTTCATTTGAAACTAATCTCTTGTGTATGGAAGCAGTTTTGTTTCTTGCCCTGAAAGCTGCTATGGAGATGTATAGGTACGTGTATATGTTTCTATGTTTTTATAGTCCCAATTCTGGTTGCAGAGAAAGACCTGAAAAATTCACACTTGTAATACGAATGTTTAAAAAGATTCCCAAAAAGCAAAGAAGTTAGACAAAAGGAGCAACTAAAAGAATAAAAATTTGAAAATGGCAAGAAAATTTTATCTGAAATTGAAATAATATGTGCACTAGATATTGTAAAAATACAACAATCATGCTTAGGCACAGGGAGCAGCAGAAATAAAGAATGGAAGATCTGAATGGTGAAAGTAAAAAGCAGTGTAACTTCTGACAAATGGCAGCATATAACATGGGTTAAAAGAGAATTTAAAGAAACCAAAACAACAAAAATCTATCAAAGTTGTTGGAATCAGTAGATAAGCAAGTAGTAAAGGAGAAGATAAGGTTACTGCACCAAAGCTATGCATCCCTTAGGTTGACATGCCACAGAGCAGAACAGGGATGTTCGTGATAAAACATTCCTTACAGGAGTTATCTGAGAAAATCTCATGTTTAGGAAGAATGTCTCAGAGAAAATATCACTGCTGACAAGAAAGGATTTTAACACAAATCAGTGCAGTAAATAGTAACAACTTGCTAGGAGGAGATGATGCTTACCCAGGAGTTCAGAGGCAGCTCACATATGAACCTGCTCAGCGGCTGAGCGAGCTCACTAAGTGCTGCTTAAATCATCACAGTGCCAAAGCTACAGGAAAGTGCAATCAAACTTTAAAAAGGATCCAGGATGAACGATTGCATTTCTTCCATACCCACAGTAGGAAGAAATATGTAATAAGAATGGAAGTAATAGGCTTAGGGACAGATACCGTGTTGGGGCTAAGTCAATGTAGCTTTCCCAGAGCCTGCAATACAATCTCCTAGAAGAGGTCTCCAAAGAAGCCCACCATGATCCAGTGGATACAGTTATCTAAGCTGGAGCTGTGTTCACTGGACAGCCCACCCTGTGGTATAGGGAGAGAGGAAGGCCACTGGAGAGGGCCAACAGACCTTAATGGCTCCTGACTGGGCTCACCTGGGGCCTCTGCCCGCAGCCTCTGGCCCTTGGCCCAGGGGCTCCATTTAGGCTCTGGCCTTGGCCTTTGTTCCCTGTTTGTCCTGTGTCCTAGGAGCACATATCTTTGGTCTAGTCTTGGTCTCCTTCCTGGACCTTGGATCTATGTTGTGTCCTTGTCTTTAGTCTTGTCTCTGCCTTCAGCTTCTGGATACAATTCAACACCACATCAAATATGCTGTGCTGAGGTACTGAGAGACTTCTGTAGCCACAGCTCCTAGGGGGCCCCCCTTATGTAGCCATTTTCTGGCTGTTCCCTTCTGGCCCTTTTCTCTTGGTTCTCTTTCAAGGCAAACCAGGAAAGGGGTAATGACCTATGCTGTGTAGTTAAAGTGGAGCTAGGACAGAGTTGGAGGAGTATTTGGGTTCCACAGTAAAAGCTCCCAGGAGAATTCATCAGTAAAACAAATCTTGAGATTTAAGAATCTTTTAGAGAAAATGGTGCAGGTAAATGGCCTGTTTTCCTAATGAGCCATCAAAGCACCTCAGAAACATGTTGTAACATTTGTATGTATAATCTGTAAGTATCTGGAGGAGGTGTGTACTGCAGTCACAAGCTGCAGAAGCTAAACCAAAGTTTTGAGATGGTTCAGGTTAAAACTGATGCATCAGTTCTCAGCACATCTTACAGGACAGACTCTTCGTGCCTGTAAGCATTTTCTGCAGGAAGCAGTTAGTGGTCCCTGCTGAGACAGGGATCAAAGGAGTGAACAGGCTGTGGGTGGTGATGGAGTGTTCCTGACTGTTTCTGGAAATGTGTCCCACTTGCACAAATGGCAAACCACTAGAGAGCAGCATTAAATCAGGACTTCTGTTATGTGTCTGAACATAAATCAATGCTTTAGTGTGATGTTTGCAGTTGGACACTGGTTTCAGACCAGGTTTTACCAGAACCAGGGAAGCTATAAACCAGTTGGTCCCATCTGGCTCAGTCCTTGGGTACATAGATACTCAAATACTGAAAGCGACCTTTGTAGCTTGTCTCCAAGAACCCAACTTTGCCCATGCATCAAGTTCCAAAGCTATAGGGAAGTTCTCTTCAGCCTACAGCTACTGCAAATCAGAGAAAACCAACTTGCTGTAAATGCTTCAGCCAATTCTTGTCTCTAGCTATCATCTGGACTTAAGGCTCACTGACCCCTGCAGTTATCTCCAATGCAGTGTCTTTGGACTTGTGCCTCTCCTTTCTAACATTATGGTATCATTCTGACACTGGAAA
Organism: Orthonyx spaldingii; assembly: GCA_013397795.1. Classification (NCBI taxonomy): domain Eukaryota; kingdom Metazoa; phylum Chordata; class Aves; order Passeriformes; family Orthonychidae; genus Orthonyx; species Orthonyx spaldingii. The sequence goes on along the minus strand of VZTJ01001198.1, from coordinate 783,512 downwards.
GGTAAAAGATAAGTGGTGGTAAAATGGCAGAGATCACATTGCTTCGGGAGGTCTACAAACAACAGAGTCCGCACGTGTGTTGGTTTTAAGCTAATTTCAACATAGTTCAGTATTGACACTGGCATTTTTTTTTTCTTTTAAAGAATCTTTCTTTTAAATAAAAACATACCTAAAATGTGGAAATATGTCAATATATGCAGTGGAATAAAATGCTGTAACATACACCTCAATTGACTAATTCTATTAAAACTACATTCAAAGGTTTTTGTATCGAGTGTATGCTTTGCTCAATAGTAATCTTTTCTATGACAGATTTGTTTTTGCAGCCTGATAACTGGGACAAAGTAAGGACCAGGGACCAGATTTACAAATTCTTATTTTTGTGATATTGACCTTTCCTGCAAAAGCCAAAACTCTTTTGCACTTGACCAAGGTCAATGATTTAATTAGTCTAAACTGATTAACTCACTGGCAATTCAAAAGCAAGAAAGATTATTTTCTTTTCTCAATCAGTTAATGAGGCATGAATTGCATGCTTTCACTAATCCTAGCATCCTGAAAGACACAATATCTGTAAATGGTTAACTCTTAAATAACATAATTTTAAAAATAAAGGAAGTTTTGTATATGTTTTTATTGTTTAACTCTTTTCAGCCTGTTATAGTGTAGTAGAATAGCTTCATTTAATGGCTACAAAGTTATTTTAAAATGCTCTTCCACAGAATCTGACTTCTGTCTAAATGCAGAGTTGCTCAAAACAGCCTTAAAAAGAATAGTCATGTAGTAAGTGCAATGCTTTCTATAACTGTTACTTTAAAAATTAGGATTTTTAGTGCAGTAAGAACAGTTAGCCTGTCTAAACATGTAGAGATATCTGGGAATCCTCCTCAAAAGTAATAAGCTTCCTAAGGTAAACACCCAGCTGAGTTATGCCAACTGTTCACTAGAAATTGCCTGCATAACCTTTGAGTGAATAGCTGAGGAATTGAGCTTTAAAGTGATATTCCATTGGATCCTTAGACAATAACACGTCCACTCACTTTCCTGAATTTTGTTTCCCTTGAGGTTCATTCACTCTAATGCTTTCAGCCAGGGAAAATGCCTCTGTACTTTCTCATTGTGGAAAAAACATGAGACATAACATACTTAGTGGCTGTGATGATACCTATTACTGATAGAACTAGGGAAAACCTTACACTTAAATACCTACAGGTGTTTGTTTTTTCTAACTTTGTCTTTTAATGTTTTGCCAAGAATGATTTAGATTACATGGTGAAAGAAGTGCCCATTCTCTGTCATGGAATAAAGGTGAAACTAAGTAAGCATCACAAAAAATGTGATAAACATCATATTATATTTTCTAACAAATAGCAGTAATAAGATATGTGGCAGATCAAGGATAGTGTGGCTAAGAATGAGAAATGTCAAATGCAATGTAAGAAAAGGCATATGGGAGAAGTAAAGCAAGTTACAGCTGTGTAGTCAAATTATTTGGATAGATAATGAAACCAAGACCTGAACAGTATTCTGGTAAAATATCAAAGCAGATAATGTAGACAAGCAGCATCAAAAAGGAAATTTGCATTTATGAGACAACTCCTGATAATGTGTTATCAGGTGATATGAGACTTTAGTCTATAAATTAGCCTTGAAAAATACCCAGTTGTTTCTGGCAGTCAGGAAAACTAATTAAACCATGGGATAAATCTCTTGAGTTTTTTTCCCCATGGAATGGATATGCAAAACTGTATGGCAGAACTTCAAAGGGCCCTCCCATCCCTCCTTGCTGCACACCTGGAGTGACCCAGCTCCAGGCTCTCCACAGTGATCTGGTTTTGTTCTCTTGCTTTTATTGCCTAATAACTTCTGCTCTCTCCTCTGTCATTTTGTGATGTATAGCAGCAGAAATATGCTCCTCTGACTCCTTCTGTCTCTCTTTTGAGCCTGATCTTGAATAGACACAGAGGTTGCTTGGAACTGTACTGGAGGAGCTCTGGTTAATGATATAACAAACTAATGAGGACTTCTGAACTTCATCCTCTGATCAGCCAAAGAAAAAAGGGTCCTTTTTATCTGCACCTCATTATTGCAGTATAATCTACATGGAAATGATAACTGTAGATAAATTGTGGAAGTCACGGAAATGTGGAATGTTTTAGAAAGCTGAGAAGCAAACTATTAGTAGGGTATAATGAAAATATTAGTAGCAAAGCTTTACATAATATCAGCTAAAACCTTCCTAGCAAAGTACTCCTTAAAAACTAAGGACCAGCCCATATATCTCTCTGGAATGGCACTTGCCATCTTGATTTGCTGTGAAACACATAGGTTTCTGAAAATTTTGTCTTTGCAGGAAATGACAAAGGTTTTCTTGCTTGTTTCTTGAAGATCTGATACAGTAAATATTTATGATTTTCTATAGCTCCTCAGTATTTGTGCAAGGGCTGAAGCTAGGAGAAGAAAGCAGGATCTGCCTGTCTATGGTGATGTTCATGTGGCTTTAGCATAAATATTCTAATTCTGTGGCTTACTCTTACAGTGTGAGTTTTCTAGGCTTCAGCCTGCTTTTCTAGTCGTGTTGCTATTCATGGACATCAAAGGAGGAGGGCTTCCCAGGAGCTGGGAAGCCAAAACTCTGTGACCTGGTGGTTTTTATGTATTTGAAGACTTCAGAAAGACACACAATTTCTGTCAGCAATGATTATATTGTAAGATATCATGCTGGAAAAACAATTTCTGTCAACAATCAGGTTCATCTCTGACTCCAACAGATTTCCAGTGCTTCTGGCCAGAAATGCCTGACTGAGAGCTGTGCACGGAGGAGACATGCAGATAGATGGGTTCTGCAGAGCAGGACGTCTCCTGGCAGCAAGCTAAGTAGTTACTATTACAGGTAGTGAGTGTGGATGGATCAAAGAGTTCCTTGAGATGGAGTTTTGCTGTAAACACACTGCTGCCGGATATCCTGTCCCTTGGTCAGCAGTGAAGGGACCTGCAGCAGCTCATGTGTTCTTAGAATTAAAGATGAGTCACTTTAAGGTTACTGAATTTTCTTTCCTATTGCTCCACTTCCTCTGTTTTCTAAAGATAAATAAGAAATGAGAGCCTGGAAATTCTCTTGAGAGGTCCTGCAGTTTGTTTGTTTTGTGAAAATACTTCTTGTTATCTAATTTTGTTACGCTTGTTAACAACAGAAGCAGCTTTCCCATAAAACTTGCCCCAAGTAAACTAACCACAATTTTGAGAACTGAGCTGCAGAGCAGGGAAGATCATCTTGGAAATGTGAAGATGAAGTACTTTCTTCTGCCAACTCATTTAGCATTTCTCTGTAGCTTTGTACTAAGTAAACCTGTCCAGGTGTGTCCTTGCTCTGAGATGTTGAAAATTTACATTGCTGCTGCTGAGTTGCTCTATCTTAAAATTAATTAGAAACCCTTACTGCTGTGATTCTACTTGATAGCAGTTTTCTGCTATGGAGATGAGCATGTACTAAAATATATGCACTTTATTTTTCCAGATAGCTACAAGAAAGAATGACTTAGGTGAGTTTGATTGTAATTATTATATAAATAACTACAGGTTTTGGTGGAGCTGTATCTGTATACCTCAATATCATTATTTGGTATATTTTTCTCTTTGAAAATGTTTTTTTTTCAGCATCAGTGGAAGGCAATTCATGGAATTCAAATGTGTTTTAAAGTCACATTCACTGTGATTTTTTATGCTGTTGCGATAAAGAAATTAAGAAGAATTATTGAGCAATTGTTACATGAAATGTTGTTTTTTGTACGTAGCCCCAGCAAATCAGAATATTTTTCACTTTGTTTCTTTCCTGTGTGATGTATGGCCCTTTCCTGTCTGCTGTACCCAAGACTGTTGTAATTTTTTAGCCTAATAACAGATAGCTTTTGTCTGTGAGAAATGTATTCCCGGTATTTTAGAGTCAGAACTGAGGAGCATGTCACAATGTCCTATGTCAAATTCACAGTTAACCTGAAAATTAATAGCTTGTGTACATTCTATATGCATGATAAAAATAGTAATTGCATTTGTATGATTAATCCTATTTTTACAGAGGTCAGTTATGATTTTTCTTTAATTCCACAAGCTCTAATGAAGAGAACTATGACTTATAATACTTAGCATTCCCCTCTGAAAGCTCCTGAAGCTGCTTAAGCTAAAATTTATTCAGTCACTACTTTGATTACAGCTGCACTATGACATTTATATTAATACTAAACTTTTCTATCCAGGAAGCAAGGCAGACCTAACCAGTCTTAGCATACTAATCCTTCCTCATATTATTAGGAAATGAACTTCAGTGAAAGAAATTTCTGAAGATACAAAATCTTGGTTAGCGTGTACCTCTCATCTCCCTTTCTGCACACATATTTGGCTTCTCAGTGCTTTGTATGTTCTTTATTTTCTGCATCTGCCAGGTAGTGAAATAGCTGTGTATGAAGGAGACATCCTCTTTAGAAGAGGGCGACGCAGTGCTATTAACTGTGAGAATTGTTTATGGCCCAAGTCACAAGATGGACTGGTCAAGGTTCCAGTTAACATCTCTTCTGATTTCTGTGAGTGTATGCAAATGGCTGCTCTAAAGTTAGCCTTGATTTTCCAGTCCCTATACTCCCTGTTATTTTATGTTTCTGTGGCATACACCAAAAGCAACCTTTGCACAAGTGAGAATTTATTGACACATCTCTTTTTCTATCCTGTTACCCCTATGGAAGTTTGGCTAAGTCTCCAAACAGATCACACTAAACTATGTGGTTACTTGGGCCATAGTCAGGTAATTAATTGTAACTTCAAATATTAGCTTGTTCCTGCTAGCTACAATGTACTGTGATATTTAGCAAGTACATTAGAAGAAACAAAATTTGTTCACATTATTAATGTATTTTTTGTCAAAATTACCACTAGGAACATGTTTTTGAACTCTTTAATTTTCTTTCAAATCTCTCATAGAAATATTCCCACACTAGAACACCTGTAGAGGCAAAAATGGAGAAAAAAATCCTTAGAGATATTTTTTCCTTTGTTGATTCCCTCTAGTCAGTCAACAGCTCTGTCCTGTGCAAAAGGCTGTGGGAGTAAATTCCATACAGATCCTTCTTCAAAGATCTTACCTTGAGAGAAAATGGCATGGAAGTGAAATACAGCCTGAGCCTGATTCCCGTTCCTAAGGGAAAGGAACTGAGGAAAGCCCAATCTCTGTGTTATCTAGGCTGCTTCTCTGCCCATGTGCCTCCAGAACATATACACATGCAGTGTATACTCTTGTGGATAGGTGAGGGTTATTCCCTCTATTTCCCTCTTGCCAAAGTTTGAATATTAGGAAATTGAGATACACATCAGTTGTAGATGATTCATAACTGAGGAAGCCAAATTAAGCCAAAATGTTCCAAAGTAGATAAACACTCTGACTTTATTTGGTACCTGAATAGAAACACTGTGATCTTGAGAGCCTTGGCTGTCTCAAATGATTCCAAGGGGGCTGTGGCAGGCATTTGTTCTTTCTGATAAACAAAATGGGGTTTTGGTGCTTAGCTACAATCAGCTGGCTCATTTGGGATACTTTAATCCAACTACTTGTGTCTGAAACTGTCTCATTTCTTCTGTTCAATGGAAGGAACAATGCCAATCTTTTGCTTTCCATCAGCTGTCTCCTAAATAATATCTGTATGGGATAGCTGTAATTGTTATATTTCCCCATAAAAGTCCAATCACTTTGAAGATCTCTCAAATTTTTGTGCCCTTTTTTTACCATACTTGTACAATAAAGAGTTAACAAGTGCTGTGAAGTTTTAAAGGAATGCACCCCATCAATGCACCTTGATTAACCAAGAAATATTTCTCCTGGCCCCCTTCTCTTTCTAGCAATAACAGAGAGGTCTTGGATTGCTGATGCTTTGCAAGAGATCTCCACACTGACCTGTGTGCAATTTGTAAATCGCACTACAGAAACAGACTACGTGTATGTTGAACGAGGGCAGAGGTGAGCTCCCTGTCTCCTGAGAGTGGCAGTACTCAAAATCTTTAAGATTCTTTTCTGGTTCGTTTTGGACTTAAGTAATTGCTTTTTTTTTTTTTTTTTTTTATCCTAGCAGTAAAGATTTAGAGAGCAGGTGCAATTTTTCATTTTTGTTTAGATATATTGGTAGTTACATCAGCTAATAGGCTGCAGGAATAAATGTGTGTGCGGATTTAAAGATAATGGGGTGTAACTCAAAATAAGAAATTTTCCTTAATTATTGTAAAAATTTCAAAAAGTATAATTGTTTCAGGTTCTTTGCTTAACACCTTATACTGCTTCACCTTAGTTTGGTATAGCCAATTTACTGCTTTAATATTTGCCATCCTCATCACAAAGGCTTTATTTCCCTCCCACCAGGTTACTTGGCAGCTTTCAGAAGTCTAGATATCTCATGCCAGTGAATTTGCATGTCCCCTTCTGTGGCTGCATATCTAGAGAACCTTGGTGACATAATCAATCCATCTATATATTTGTATTTGCTAAGTGTGATCCTTTTGGTTATTGATTGCTTATTCTTAGCTGCTGGTCTTACTTTGGAAAAATTGGAGGGCGTCAAGCAGTAGGTCTGGTGAAAAATGGTTGCATGGATAAAGGAGCAATTCAGCATGAAATGAACCACGCGCTGGGTTTCATCCATGAACAGGCACGGAGTGATCGGGACAGGTTTGTCAAGATTATGTGGGAACACATAGTGGCAGGTATGTCCACTAAATCTTAAGAGAAAATATATACTCACAGTTAAAGGAGAATGTTTCTCCTGTGAACAACAATGCAAATAAGAACCATGATTAATGCTGGCTGAATTGCAGCAGCAGCAGCACATTCAGTATGATGGAATTTCTTGTTCAGTGTTTGTACTAAGGGAATTTGTGTGGCTACACCTATGGCAGTGTGGCAGATGCAGCCTAAAAGTAGCTCTATATTCTTATTTTGATTGCCATCTTGATTCCAGACCCCAAAATACCAAGATCATTGGGATTACAAAATGTTGTTGCAAAGACTTGGCCAGGAGGTGAGACTATGGGACCCTTAACTGAGGGGTGGTGAAGTGTGACAGTCAAGATCATGTTGGGGAATCACACAACAACTCTGTCCTGGGAAAGCCATGGAAATAGGGGAAGGCAGCCAGTAGACATCTTGGCAGTGAGTGAAATGCACATATCCTAAAATGTGTATGAACGAGGCATTCAGTGTGGAGACACTGGAAACACAGACAACCATTAGCATTTGCAAAATTCTAAGACCTGGCTTGATGTGAGAGGAAAGACTGCAATTATTTCCTCTTTGTGGACAAGATCATATACACATGAAAAGAAGGAGCCATGGGGAGCAATCAGACTGGTAATTCTGTAGAGGAAAAACAAGTGGATACTATTTACGGAGAGGAATGCTGAATGAATAGTTTGGGTATGTGCCCATGATCTGTGTGCTGGGAACATGGGTTCATAGACAACAGCTCCAGGCTCTGGGGAGGAAAGGCTAGAGAGAATGGCAAGAGATCCAAGGGAAAGTGAGAAAGTGGTACACAGAAGGAAAATACCAGAAGACAGTATGCAGGGAATCACTTGTCTGACAGCTGTTAGAGAGTTGGGCAACCCATAACAATTGTAAAAATACAATAGTCTATTTAGTTCATTATAGAAAATAATAGTAAATGAGGCTGGACAATTGAATACCCAATTCTATTAAGTCTCTTCAACAATAAGATACTCAACTACTCAATATCATGCACAGCTGAAAATATATCCATCTTTTTCTCCAGATGGAACTTGATTGTTTTTATTGCAAATTCCTAACACACTGTTCTCCAAACTTTGTTCAGCTATTCCCATGATATCCTAAGTAAATTCCATTTGTGTTGTTCTTTATTGAGGTTTCAGCTCTAGTGTTAAGGTGTCATTTTGCTGTGAGTTGTTTGCCATTGTACAAAAGGGTGTGTCATGTTTGAAATGTCAGCAAAGGATGTGCTAGGAAAGAGAACATGAAATTACATATACTAAACACACATAATCTTACACTAGTTTTGCAAAGGGAACTACACAGATTCAGATGTCATAATTCTTGAAGGATACAGATGAAACCAAGCTCTGATTCAGGCACAGTATCATGAAATGATAAATGAGGGGGAAGAGGTGAAGAGGACAAGGCGATGCTAAAGGAGGTGAGGTATATCATCAGTATTTTAAAGCGTTCCCCATGAATGGTGAATGAGGTGGTTGGTGTGGCAAGGGAGTTAGAATGCAGAGTGTGCAGCTCAAGAACTGTAGGGAAGAAATGCAAAGATATGCAGGGAAAAGGTAATGAAGAAACAGTTATGTCCATGAGGACTGTTAATGTACATCTCATGTAAAAACATGCTGCTGTTAACAGTGCTGATGGCAGAGTTCCTGCTGACCTCGGTGGTGCAGAACTAGACCTCATGACCTTTCTAGAGTGCCAGCTCTCTCACACAAGCTATTTTTCTCCTTCCAGGACTTTCATATTGTGGATGTTTTCTGGGTTTTGTTTTTATCCAGCAATTTACCTTGGAAGCCATCCTACTTCTTTGTTTTGACAAAATACAGCCTGATTGGTTGCTGTCCACTTAGCTACTTGAAACTCAGCTTGTTTTTCCCAAAAGTTTGGGGAAAAAAATACATTCAGAGTCTTCAGCCATAGTTTCTTTTTCAGCTCTTCTGAGTCATTGCACTTATATTCTGGCAGAGGTAGATTTTTTTTCTTTTCTTCTTAGAGTAGAAAAGATGGGGAAAGTCCCCAAACACGTGCAGGTCTAGACAGCCAGATCTCTTTGGCATGTGATGAGGTAGGTAGTAGTTTTCTGGCAGCACCTCAGTCCAGCCAGGATGCTGTTACTTTTTCTTTATTTAGCAAACCAATTCAGCAAAGCACTTCTGTGCCAAACAGTAGCCATATGCTTCAATGTTTCACCATGTCTAAACTGTGTTCTCTGTTCGTCACCTCAAAAAAAAAGCTGCACACTTGCTGATAATTCTTTCTGAAGTCAGTATAGCAGATAAGAGGGACTGAGATTAAAACAGTCAGAAAAGCCAATGCTGTTCAGAAACAGTTTAAGCCTTAACTGAGTTTTAGAGCTATGAAAAGCTCCAAATTCATGTTTATCCCCAAATTTTCTATTAGCTGGGATTTTGAATCTTCTTTTTGCATCTCTTAGCCCTCAGCCCAGGACCAGTGCTGAAGGACATTACTGGCTAAGACTTGCTCTGGTTGCAAACCTGCCAGCTGAGTTGTGTAGATCTCAAGCATGTCCAACTCTGAACTCTTGTCCAGATGGTCTATGGTTTACAAACCACATTTGTAGTTACAATAATGAAGGTACAGAACTGGAAAGGAGTGCTCAGTGTCAGGGCTTTAGTCTTAATGCCAGGCTAACTGCATTCAGCTCCCTGCTCTGACAGTGCTTGCTTGTCTGTCTCACCATTGACAAGAGACCCAGGATGTAATTCATATTCATGATCTCCAGTCAGTGAGAAAAAGAGGTGCCTTCTTCAGATGAAACACCCTCCAACTGTGCCTCTCTTTCTCTCTTCTCTATCCTGGAAGCCTTGACGAATAGCTTCAGTGCCTAACTGAGAGAAATAAAGCTAGGTGACATGAAATCCAGTCTCTGTCCCTGGGCCCCAGCCCTGTATCAGTGTAACACTTTCTTATCTCATATTGGCTGTTTGAGCCTAAACAGATGAAAAGTGATAAGATGCTCAGCAGCTATTCTGACAGAATTTGTTTCTCTGCTTTATGTGAGTCATATCACTTCACTCTAGTCACTGCTGATGGGTTTGACCAGAGACAAAGCCAGAATACGGCTGGTAGCATGGACTCTGGGCCAAGTAAGAGGTAAAATGTATCCCTTTCTTTTGTGGACTTATAACCCTGTGGTGGAAGGACTGAGCAAGACATCACCCATGCATATGGGTGAATTTTTGATCTAGGTAGTCAGCCAGATTTCCCTCTCAAGGTATGGATGCAGCTTTGGGGACATAGGTTGGATGCTTCCAGTATTCAAGATAATGCACTGAAATGTATTTGGAAACACCGTAATGAAGATGGACAGAGGAATATGTTTGCTTGAAGAGTAGAATGTATTCATTGATTGTATCAAAACTTATTTGATTAACTTTATATTCTGAAACCTACTAGACTGTAAAAATGGGTTCCCATGGATTTCAAAAATCTCTGGTGGTTTTGATAGATCCAAGACCTCATGAGAACACATATTAGTATCCTATGTTACTCTCAGGATTATGACAGCAGGCAGTGTACTATTAGAGCAGTAATAATTGTTCTGACTGAAATGTTGCTTTCTTACCTCACAGGCGAACAAGGGAACTTTGGAAAAATGAATTCCAAAAACCTGGGCCTTCCCTATGACTACTCTTCAGTGATGCACTACGGCGCGTAAGTTGTTTGCTGAGATGACTTTTCAAGGGAGCAAACAGCTTTCAGATCCTTTGCTCAGATCTAGGAAGAAGGAGTTGCTCTGTGCAGGGAATGAGTTTTGCTGTTCATTTAAAACTGAGTGCATGGACATAATTAAGGGTGAGCATACTTCCTTTGTCAGACAGATTCCTGGAAAACAAGAGTTGATATGGATAGAAACAAAACATAGGACAACATTTTCTTCCACTGTACTCTTGCCTCTTGCTAAAGGCCTTTGACATGGCTGTGGCCCAAAGTCTTACTCTACTGAATCACTGATCTAAACCAGTTAAGTTAAAATTATTTCATAAATGTAGTAACAGCTGATGATAGACAACAACATTTAAGTATAGAGGCAAGAAAGAGGGAATTTTTTTATATCATTGAGATGTTCTATGCTGCCTTATGTTACTCTGGGAACACTGTCTAAGGCTGCATTTTAGTCCATAATGTACAAGTTTGTATCATGTACCTTCTTTATTTCCACAAGCAAGTAATAATTTCTAAACAACACCACGAAATAAAACTTGACTAGCAGAAGGCAGGAAATTGCAGATAGCAAATAGGCAATTAGTAACTGAGACAGAACTATTTCTGCTCCTCTGCCTCAGGAACCAAGAAGGTGGGATTCAGTCCATTTTGCTGGACATTGGTGAAAGGCCTTTTCACTCAGGGCAGTGCAGCTTTTGCTGCTTGCTTGCTTTTAGCTGCTGAACACCAAATATCTGCCATGCTGGTCCTCTTCAGGGAAGACTACCTGGTCTCTGAGAAGCTTGTTGTCTACTTCCATTAAAATTCTGTTTATGTGGTACATGAAAAATGATTATGCAGTTAGAGAACTTCCCTGTCTATGAAAAGCAATCTAGAAATGTGATTTCCTTATTTCTACAGGTATGATTTCTCCAGCACTCCAGGAAAACCAACTATTGTACCAGTTCCTGACCCCTCTATACCTATTGGGCAGAGAGACGGGCTGAGTAACTTGGATGTAGCTAAAATCAACAAGCTCTACAAGTGCAGTAAGTGCTGTAGATAGAAGGCATGTGAATACAGCTGATGTCTGTAGGCACTGACAGACATCCTCCAAAGGAATGCATCCCACAGTCCCTTCCATACATCTCCCTCTCACCCTACAACAGAAAACAGAACTGTCCCTGTGCCAAACTGCTGCCTTCTTGGAAAGAACAATTTACTTTTGATAATTCACTCTCATTTTGACTTATCCTCGCCTAATCCCTACTCTTTGAGATAAGCAAAATCCATCAGAGAAACCATGGTTGCTACCTCTGTCAAATTCTCATTTCAGGAAAGCTCTGAATGTTGCAAAGCATGTAAGCTGTCCTTAGCCATGAGTATAGCTTAGAGTCATATGCATCAGTAGTGCCAGCAGATTTGTGATTTCTCTTAATTACAAAATGACTGCAGGGCTGTAAGTATGGGTGCCATTCAGCCTGATCAGAACACCTCTGAGGAGAAAACCACAGGCATTTTGTATAGGTATCTGCTTTCTTGCCACATCCATTTCTTAACTCATCCCTGTGGTATCTTAAGGTCTAGAAATACCTAGCATTCCTCTGTAAACAGGAACTTTTCAGTCAAGATGCACAAAGCAGGTATAACATCCTGCTCCTGCAATGCAGGGGTTTTACCATAACTTCCAGGACAAAGGCTAATTGATTTATATGGTATTTGACTTTTCTGGGATATTATTCAATTAGTTTCCACCAAAACAGCAAGAAACACTAACAAGACCTAAATATTAGCATACTAAATTCTGCTCTAGTGTTAGAACTTAGTTAAATAATTAGAATTTAGAAGGAATCAGCATTCCTTCAGTTGGATTGTTAGGTACAGAAATCATTGCTGAGAGTGGCTCCTCCAAATTTGCAACTGCAGATAAAACTTTACAATTTAAGTGTCTCAAAAATAGTGATAACAAGTATTTAGTGATATTTATTCTTGATAGTGGGGCTAGGAATGTACCACACTTCAATACCATTACTATGTAATTTCATAATTAGATCTGTATGTTTTGGAAGAAAATTACTAAATTTAAAAAAAGAAGAAAACCTCGGGGACTAAAAAAACCCACTAAAAATCTGGTTGTCTCAGGAAAAGTAGGGAACAAGCAGAAAAGGTCACAAATTCCTATGAGCAGATGTCATATATTCATATTTTGTAATTTGGGGAGTTCCATAAAGTACAAAAAATTAAGATGTGGAAAGACAAAAGACAGATAAGATCAGATTTTGTATACCAGTCACTAGGTCTGTAGCTTGACTTCAGTGCTCTCTGTTACTGTTTCCCCCCAGTGACTACCGCTCTTCGCTTTGACAAAATCTTGTTTTCAAACTTGATTTTTGCACACACTTATGAATACACACAGTTGCTGATGAAAACTGATGTACTGCTGTCATTGAAAGTACTTCTGTGATTGAAGTTAACAAGTTCACAAAAGATCCAGGCCTTTTTTAGTAAACTAAAATATGTGAGTGAAGCCCTATCATCTTTAAAAAAAAAAAATTAGTAACTGAAACAGGTAAGTATTTTAACTACCTTTATTTCACTTGCAGGTGTTCAATAAATTTTACACTAGGAACATCAACACAATTGTAAGCATTATAATTCATTTATACAAGCTTGACTGCTGCAAATGGTTGGCGAGACTTGTCAGGCATTTCAGGAATATTTTTGTGCAGTTTTCATTCTCTTCAACACTGTTTGGTTCTTCCCTTCAGATTGCTGTAGCTCTGTGTTGCCTAAACCCAAAGGCTCGTTCTCCTCTGTCAATTACCCATCCCCATACCCGAACAATAGCAACTGTCTGTGGTTGATCCGCATCCGTCGAAGTAAGGTAATTTTTGTTAGGAGAAAAAGGGTTTGAACCACAGTATCCAGGCTACACAGCATTGTTTCGTTACCACAAGTAACCCCTGGGAGTCAGTTTCATGGATCAAGACATTTATTTTGTTATGCAGTGAATGAAAGTCTCAACAATCTTCATAAGACTTAAGACTGTTAGAGGGAACATTTAACTCGATTTTTATCCAGTTCAGACTGGATGGCTTTTCAAAGACAAGTAGTAAAACATCAGTCTCTGGGATCTCAGTAATAGGATAGCTAGGTGAAATTCTGTGCTCTTTTTATAAAGAAAGTAAAGTTTCAGTAATATAAGGACGGTAAAACAAATATGAAGGTTCACTTCATAGCAAGTAGATGGTTTGAGACTTGCCCTGTGTATAACATTAAACCCAACATCTGCTTTTTTGTTTCTCAAGATTTTCCTGCAGTTTGAGGCTTTTGATCTCCAACGCTCCTCAGACTGTTCTTCTGACTATATAAAAATTTACAACGGGAACAGCAAGAGCTCCCCTGTCTTGCTGGACAAATACTGTGGGAAGGACCCACTGCCCTCCTTAGTGGCATCTGGATCGACAATGCTGGTGGAGTTTGCAAGTGATGAGAGCATTACAGCCACAGGATTCAGAGCCTCCTACAACAGGGGTACGAACAAAGCTCGGAGAATAGCATTAGCAGTATTTGTAAGAAAGAACTGAAAATTTTTACTATATACTACACAGTAGGTCTTTTCGCTGTCATTCTTTACACTTTCACAGCAATTGGAAATGCAGAAGGCTAGGCAATGATGGGTCTGAAGGTTCACAGGAAACAGAAAATGGGATGTCGTATGGGTCTCATGATAGTAATCCTGAGATCTCACTCACATTCTTCGGAAAGCCTCTGTTAGGCTTCTTCATATTTCCAGAACAATGTCTTTAAATGAAAACAGTGCAATGACTAAAATTAATAGGAGCAGTGCAGCCAAAGAGCACAAAGACTGCAGAACTCAACAAGAGACCTCCACCAATGAGATGCAAAGCCAGTATCTGGGCAAGATGTTATTCAAGGTTTTGTGGGATTTTATGCAGCAGGAGAGGTACTGACCTTGTGTATTTTACACTTTCTGAATAAAAAGCTTTTGTTATGTAAATGAAACACGGTGCTTCCTGTAGTCACTTGAGGGGTGTATTTTTTGCAAACAGACAAATGCATTATGGACTGCCAGACCAAATTCTGTTGTGCTGTAACATGTTTTCAGCTAGAAAGTTAGTAGCCCAAATAACTTGATGTTGCTTTATTTCAGCCGAAAATCCAAACTTTTGTAAAGCATAAATTGAAGAAGTCTTAGAAATGTGTTCTTTTTACTCTTTGCTTTATTCAATGGAGTAATTTCTAGAAAGCACTAGATCTAGCTTGATAATGCAATCTTGAATACTTGAGCTGATTCTTTTCTGAAGGGCAGTTAGTACCATCAGAATGCCATGCTAATATGGTAACAGTTGATTGTAAAGTCAGATACAGCTTTAGATGCAGCTGTTCCCTGTCCTCCAAAGATTATTTATCAGACATGTTTCTAGTTCCTTCAGAACAGCTGCTGATACAAATACTAAGTGAAGAAATAAAGTGTTTCAGCAGTAGATTTTCATGGTAGCACATTTTTTCTTGGTTTGAAGAAATAATACAATAGGGTGTAAGCAAGCTCATTTCTACTGACAAAACGCTCTTGTTAATACATCTGGGTTTCTCCTTTCCTCCTCAGTGAATTGTGGAGCCACTTTCCGAGATTCAAAGGGAGTCATCACCTCTCCAAACTACCCCAACAAATACCCCAAAAATCGAGCGTGTTTCTGGGTCATCAGTTCTCCAGTAGGATACAAGGTAAGGCACAGATGAATTCATTTGTGGGTTTCATCACTGTTGTCTGATGAAACCTCTTTCCCTTGAAGAATAAGAGCTGTTATGTCACTTTTTCAGCAGACATTCTCAGGATAAAAATCAAGAAGCAAAAATTAATTTTAAGAATTTATGCTGGATCTTGGTATCTGAGGTACTCAGCAAGGGAAAACCTTTACATGTGCATGTGAACTCTTAGGAATCTAGTCTGTACCAGCAGGCTTTGTTCAAAATAATCCCTAGGTAAGAGTTCCTACTAGAAAACTGAAACATTGCAGAGGTGCTGTTTTTATATGTCTCTAGAGGAAAGAATGTGAAGCGTAGAAGATCAATCTTGTCCCTTGCTTCTCCTTCCAATCCAAATACAGATGAATTAAGCAAATAATTTGCTACTAATTTGCATTGCCATATGGGATCAGGATGTGGTGCACACACAGAATAAAAAATGGTGCCAGCACACAAGGAATTTAGACTATTTGTCGTTGTTAAAAAGTGGGTAAGAGAAAAGGCTGTAACCTGGAAGCAAAGTACTCTTTGGTTGTATTTTCTCCAGATTGCTCTCAAAATGTTATCCTTTGAGCTGGAATATAGTGACAGATGCACCTATGACTACTTGCTTATACATGATGGAAGCCGCCCTACGTCACCTGCAGTTGGCCCTTATTGTGGGACAGAGAAGGTTGCAGACTTTACTTCCACTGGGAACTTTGTGCTGGTTGAATTTCACAGTGATTTAGTGTGGGAGTTGCGTGGATTTATGATGAGTTATACATTTGGTAGGTAAGTACAATACAGATGGGGTTTGAAAAACACAGAATGAGAATAAGAGTCCAGGTAGCCACAGGTAAAATTCAAGATGCCACCAATTTCAGAAAAAAAAATAGCCTGATACCTTTAACAAGCTTGAAGTTTGACCTCGTAGTCTTACATCTACAGTGGTGTAATTTGCATGGTGAATCAAGGACAGAAATGTTCCTGCCCATGGGATGCTTCTGTCTGAGACTGTATGCTTTTTATTGTAGTATTCTCATTGCTAGTGTTGCATGGCCAAACGCAATAGCAGAGCTGAAACTATGTGAGCAGATTTTCAAGAACTAGTGGTAGAAACTGTGCCCATGAAAAAATTCAGAACATGGCTATGTAGCAACTTAACCTGTATTCTGGCAAATGTTATTACCCAACCTTAATGTGCATTCCAGCATGCATACAGAAAAATCTTCAGACACATTTATTTATGCTTTGAAGCCAAGATCACTTACACAGTTCATATAGGCACTTGAGCTTAGCCTGGAAATCACCACATGACATTGAACACGTGGTGTCATAGTACAGTAGGACATACAGTACCTCAACTTAAATATTTGCACTACTCCTCTGTGAGATGAAGCAGGTCAGGGAACAGATTTAACTAAAGAAACTAAAGTTAAGAGTGGCAGAAACAAGGAGTGAGGGAGAGGGAATGGAATGAAGCACGTATTGTTGCCACTTTGCTGTCCTGAGTCAGGTATTGAAATTGTCCATAAGGTATTACCAAAATACTTTTTAAAAATGAGGCCTGAAAACCTAATGCAAAGAGCATTGAATGTTCTCTTTGGAGAGCCTTTTATGTGTGAAGTACCTTGTCTGTAGAGAGAAATCCTCCTCCTCTAAGGATATGGCTGGAGTGGAGAAAGAAATCACCACTGTAAACACCTAACACTTTGCCTTGACTTGATGTATTCAGAATTACACGCCAATGCCAAACTGGGAGATGCCAAAACGTAATGAATAATAAAAGATTTTGCAGAAATTATGCCTTTGTGAAGAAGAGCATGTGGAAAATGTCAATTTGCTTTCCTTGTGCAGTCAATTAAATTTTGAATTATGATGACTTTGTAGAGGCGGGGTGAAGGGGTTTAAGGATCTGTAATGTTTTGCTTTTTAAGCACTGGTTAATTTTCCCCCACAGAAGAATGATAATTGATAAGTTGTGGACATCAGGGTTTAGAGCTTGCTTGCATCATGGTGGTAACATGCATGCACAGCAGGCAACAAATATTTGTATTTTTTACAAGCTCCCATCTTCTAGCTATAAAAAGTATTCCTTCATTTAACTTGGCTTGCTATTTAGATTGGCATATTTTTAGAGAATGTAACAATTTCATCAGCATGAAGAAAATTAAACTCTACCTCTATTTTTAACCTCAACTTCAGACTGTAAAAATGCTAATTCTTCTCCTTGAGTCTGAGGACTTTCATGGAGGTGCAAAAGTAACAACCCCGTGACAACTCTCATTGTATAACAAAGTTGAATGGGTCCCTATTTTAAACAGACAGTGCTGAACAGCTTTGTGACTTGAGTATTACTTTAGATTCCCTTCCCTTGGTCTGATGTGGAGCTCTTCATAGGTCCAACGTTGTAGATGTTCACCCATATATGGTAAAAGAGCATGAGCAGCATGTTTGAACAGCAATATACCACATATAGGAATATTGGTCTTGCAAACCCTAGAAATACGGTTTTAAGTAGGACATTGGCCATGTATAAATATGATATATAAATTGGCTTTTAACATATATATTCTGAGCTATATGAATTAAGAGTAACCAGCTAGTAGACACAAGGGAGAGTATAGTCAAAAGTATAGGATTCAAATACCACAACAGGAGGATTTTCAGAAGTTCTAATTAAAGTTCAGCACTCAACACACTTTTGAAATCCAAACTGTAAGGATTTAACCTTGAAACACAGAAGTATCTAGCAGTGATGAATATATGATTCCCACAGACGTACATAACTCATGACACAAACAGGTATTACCTTAATTGCATACAAAACCAGATGCTTTTAAAAGAGAGAACCACTTCCACAAGCCTGTGTGTGTGGAGGAAACAAGAGTGTTTCCACGTATTCCTTTCTTACCTGCTTTGAGACTGTCCTGGTTCCTACTGAGGAGGCAAATCAGAGCCTTTGAGTGCTCTGCTTTTGTAGTCTGTAAGAACCAGAACAGAGATCTGTCAATTACTGCTGCAGGAGAAAAAACAGCCTGGAATAAAGCATTACAGAAGCACACAAAAATGTACTCATAGGTCTTTTTTTGTGTTTAATTTGAAACACATTTCCCTTATATAAACAAATAAGTGTGGTTGAGATGACACTTGCTTGCATGACTACAACCCTGGTTATTGAATCATAGAATAATTTGGGTTGAAAGGGACATGTAAAGGTCACCTAGTCCAGAACCCTGCAATAAGTAGTCATCTTCAACTAGAACAAGCTGCTCAGAGCCCCATCCAACCTGACCTTGAATGTTTCCAGAAGTGGGGCATCCACCAGCTCTCTGGGCAACCTGCTACAGTGTCTCACCACCCTCACTGTAAAAAATTTTGTCCTTATATCTAGTCTAAATCAACCCTCTTTTAGTTTAAAACCATTGCCCCTTGTCCTCATCACAACAGGCCCTGCTAAAATGCTTGTTCCCTCCTCATATAAGCCCCCTGTAAGTACTGAAAGGCTGCAATAAGGCCTCCCCAGAGCCTTCTTGTCTCTTGAACAACCCCGATTCCCTCAGCTTGTCCTCATAGGAAAGGTGCTCCCGCTCCCTAATCATCTTTGTGGCCCTCTTCTGGACACGCTCCAACAGGTCCTTGTCTTTTCTGCGCTGAGGGCTCCAGACCTCGATGCAGCACTCCAGGTGGGAACTCACCACAGCAGAGTAGCTATAACTACGTAGGACAGAGAACGTACAACTTACTGTGCAACAACTGAGTTTGGCAAGAAGAATACATATAAACCAAACACCATTGAATTTCTTCTGCACTTCAAATAGAAATTGAAAACTTTATAGGCTAAGTCGTCACATAGGATTTTATAATAGAGTTCGCTTTACCCTGGGAAACATCTGCGGGCAAAAAAAAGAAATAAAGGAAAGCTGCTGCTGCTCTGCTGCCAAATGGCCTTGGGTTCAGGAGCTGGAGAACTGCGGGGGCCGGGCCCCCTCTGGCGGACATCTGCAGGGAACGGGAACGGGAGCGTGTAGAGGTTCTTCTGCAGACACATCAGAGAGAGAGAGAAAGAGAGAGATCCTCTCTGCTGCCCTGGCCACGGCTCCCAGCTCCATCCGGCAAATGCAGCCGAGAGGCTCCGTTTCCTTACCCTGACCCCTCCCGCGCACCTCTGCTGGCGCTGCTCCATGGATAAGAAGGTATCTTTGGGTAGCTGGTTGTATTTTCTCGTAAAGAGCGGCACTCCACATTCCATCTGTCAATCGGTAGGCTGCACTGTAACATTAAGATTGAAATCTCCTGTTCCTGTTTTCCCATTGAGCAGCTCAACAACAAAGACAATGAAGCCTTTTATTTGAATTTATATTTGTCTCGATTCCCTGCTTTATGCCTACAATACCTGGAACTTCCGGGTGGTCTCTAACACAATAGGTGGACAGGTGCAAAGTGTAGCTTCCAGTTGTCTTTCTAATGTTTGGGGTTTTTTTACCATTAAAAAACCTAACCAAACCAAAACCCCAACAAGCAAACAAACAAATGCCAAAAAATGAGAGATTGAGAGGAAACACCCCATTTTTTCCCCTTTAAATTTAGCTTTATTCAGATATTAATGAGTTTTACTTCCTTGAATAAATCAATCAGTTTCCTAATTTAATTGTGCAGGTCTTTACAACGTGGGGTTATATATTAAACTGCAAATAATGCAAAATGTACCTGCAAACCCAGGCGATTAACAGGATGACTCATGTGCACTCCATGACTCTTTTTACAAACACTGCAGGACACTTACTCCTGAGGCAGGCGGGTCAACACTGGCAGGATGGGCTGGGGATAAGCGGAGTTTTGCAGTTCAGCTGATTCTTGCTATTCTGAACCAGGATCTCACCACAGGTTTAGGACAAAAAAAACCCCAAACAACCCCAAAAACAAAAAAACCCCAACAGATTAGCTTGAGCACAACACTGTCGGCCTTAGAGAATACACTTTTTTGTCTTATTAACACCCAAGAACAGCTAAAGCCCTCCGGGACACGGCGCCTCCGGCGAGGCCGGGCAGCCACACCAGACTGCAGGTACCACAACGCACCGCGCGGCGATGGTGGCCCAGCCTGCCCGGGACTGGGGCCGTGTGGAACCCTGGGCAGTGTAGTTTACTCGCGGAGAGCCGCCGGGCGTCTGCAGGCGGGGAGGGCGGGGCAAGGGACTACAACTCCCGTCGGGCCGTGCATCGCCTGCCCTGTGCTGAGGGGACGGGGGGTGCTGTCCGTGCCTCCCCGCTTGTGACAGCCCCGCTCGGCGCCGGTCCCTGGGCCTGAGGCAGCCACAGGAGCGGGGCAGAACATGGAGCTTGGCAGAGCAGGGGTGCAGCACTGTCCCTGAGGGCGGGTCGGGGCGGCAGCGCCATGGACAGCCGGTGCTACGGGTGCGCGTCCAAGTTCTCTGTCTTCAAGAAAGAGGCAAGTCCGGCTGCGGGGGTCAGGAGCCGCGGGTGCCTCCCCCGCAGTGCGAGGGTCTGAGAAGGGAACGGGGACTGCTTCGCCCGGTGCCGAGACACGCCTCTGGCCTGCATCCTGGCGTTGTTGTCCTTGCTTACTGAGCTCTCGTGGTGCCTAACTACGATATGTCTTCAAATATGGGAAATTACTGACCAAAAAAAAAAAATAAATTAAAAACGTCATTGAATGCCATCCCTCTAATCCAGGATTTTGTCATGGTCTCAGACAATTCACACACACACTTCGTTATGTTATGGGGTGAAGTGGTGACTCAGCTCTCAGCAGGAGTTTTGTGCTGGTGCTCCAAGGCCCTTGAGTCTCCATATCTCCAGCAGCAGCTGGTGAAGCAGTTCTGTCACAAAAAAACCAGCATAACCCCAGTTATTTTTGGTGTGGCTTGGCACGCGCACTCTGCCTGCATGTGGCCAGGCAGAGTGGTGGGGGTGTGTGGCAGCAAGGTGTGAAGCCCGGTCCTGCCCCTCTCTCCTATCTCTGTAGTGTGGCTGCAAGAACTGCGGACGGTCCTTCTGTTCGGGCTGCCGGAGCTTCAGTGCTCTTGTTCCCCGCTGTGGAAACACTCAGCAGAAGGTGTGCAAGCAGTGCCATGGAAAACTAACTGGGTAAGGCAGGAGTATTTCTTCACCCAAGGACAGTTTCCTGCTTTTTTTCCTTCAGTTTACATTCCATGTGGCGTTGCAGATTTCTGCATGGGAGCTCTGCTTTTCATACGTGCATGGTTGCTGCCTGTACCCCAGAATATCAAGACAGGACACCTCTGAAGTGCTACATGAGCTGTGCAGTCCAAAAATAGGAATCAGGATTTGTGCCTGTTCTCTGTGGTGACAAAGTAGCTTTAAAGCACCAGGTTTAAATCTCCATGGATGGACACTGAATTCCTGTGGATAGCTTTCTCATCATTTTAATATCAGCACTATAGAGCTAGAGCAGAAAACCAATCTTCCCTGACTGGATAGCAGGTAGATTATAGAATCATAGAATGGCCTGAGTTGGAAGGGACCTTGAAGAGCATCTATTTCCAACCCCCATGCTATGGGCAGGGACATTTTCCACGAGGCCAGTTCCAGGGATGGGGCATCCACAGCTTCTCTGGGCAACTTGTTCCAGTATTAAACCATACTCAAAGTAAAGAATGTTTTTCTAATATCTAATCTAAACCTGCGCTCTTTAAGTTTAAAACCATTCCCCTTGTCCTGTCACTACGTACTCTTCTAAAAAAGTCCCTCTCCATCTTTCCTGGAAGTTTCCTTCAGGTACTGACTGGAAGGCCACAGTTATGTCACCCCAGAGCCATCTCTTTTCCAGGCTGAATAATCCCCATTCTGTCGGCCTTTCCCCATAGGAGAGGTGCTTCATCCCTCTAATCAGTTTGGGGCCTCCTCTGGACACACTCCAACAGGTCCGTGTCCTTCCTGTGCTGGGGACCCCAGAGCTGAATGCAGCACTGCAGTCCCATGAGAGAGGAACAGAGGG
This sequence comes from Orthonyx spaldingii, assembly GCA_013397795.1. Classification (NCBI taxonomy): domain Eukaryota; kingdom Metazoa; phylum Chordata; class Aves; order Passeriformes; family Orthonychidae; genus Orthonyx; species Orthonyx spaldingii. Next base: position 761,334 of record VZTJ01001198.1, on the reverse strand, counting down.
GCAGAATCCCCTCTCTCACCCTGCTGGCCATGCTGCTTTCGATACAGCCCAGGACACATTTGGCTTTCTGGGCTATGAGTGCACACTGCTGGGTCATGTCCAGCCTCCTATTCACCAGCCCCTCCCAGGGCTGCTGTTGATGAGTTTGTCCCCCAGCCTGTGTTGATACCAGGAGTTGCCCCAACCCAGGTGCAGTACCTTGCACTTTTTCTTGTTTAACCTCATGAGATTCCCACGGGCCCACTTCTTGAGCTTGTCTAGGTCCCTCTGGATGTCATCCCTTCCTGTGGGTAATATACACAGGCTGCAGTTCTGTAAGCTGCATGTGTTGTTGCTCTTCATGCAAGTAGCTTTCAGAATTGAAGCCTTAAGAATTTTGGAAAGTGTTCCAACAGTGTTGCCTTCAGTCATTACTATATGGGCCTTAGCTGTGATTCCTAAGAATGAATAAAATATGTTAACTACCTTACATAAGTGTCTAGTTTAGTCCCTCAACCTGAATACAGCAAAGTAGAAGACAGTTATACATGTTTGTGGTGTGCAGTGTTGAAGTGTTCTGGAAGATGTCACTATGATGGTGGTTATATAATAACTTTTGTAATGCTTTGTTTTGCTTGTACGTTATACAATTCTGTGTTTGTTGCATGCCCCAGCTCCTTTCAGAGTGTCCTGCTGCATGGAATCTAATTACACTGGGAGTCTTACCTAAGTACTCCTACCTGCTCTCTGAACTGGGAGGTGCAGGCTGTGGGAGGCAAGGGTATTTCAGCTCCACCTCCTTTGGATCACTGGTGACTGTATTAAATCACATTCTGTCCAGATGCAAAACAGCTGGACCAAAGGACAGAAATTTAGGCTCCCGCTGTCCTGGGCAGCTGTATTATCTTAATCCCTTCCATAAGCTGATTGCTCTCAGTATTAATGAGGTTAAGAAAGGGGTTATACCAAGAGGTCAAGAAACACATACTGATTCCCCTTGAGTTGAGAGACTAGATGATGAAGTATTGTCAGTATCCTGAGTTCAGAGAAATCGTTTTTGTCTTTCAGAGACGAATCTCAGAGCAGTTCAGCAAAATGGTCACCACCAGAAAACTACAAAAAGTGAGTTGCACTTGCCAAGCCGTTCCTCCTGCTGCAGATGAGCCTTTCAGGCCCTCCTCGTCCCCTGTGGATACCAGCAAAAGTGGGGCTTGTGATGTATTTGCTTGGTCAGAATTAGATTAAGGATGGAGCTTTTGTTTTGCCATTTGGGTTGTTAGTTTGTTTGGAGGGGTTGGGGGTTTGCTCTTTTGAATAGCCTCCTGAACAGCCTGCAATTATCTGCCATTGATCAGAGCTGGCTTGGGAACAGGAACCTTGTGGTGAAATGTTCCTTGTCTCCTGGGAAATGGTGCCAGGTGTGCTGTTCGTGTGAGATAAGGTTTTCCTTACTCTTAGGAGTACCTTATTGTGCTGGTGTCGAAGAGAGTGGTTTCATTTCTGCTCTGCACTGACATTCTTCAAATAGCCTGTTGGGTTCACAGAGGATGTTTTCTTATCTCCAGGTTAAAACCCCTGTTCTCAATTGTCGTGTATTTTTCCATCCTTTTCACAGGCGTGTAGCAGCTTTTGAGGCTAAACAAAACCAGCTGAAAGATCAACAGAAGGCAGCTGCAAAACCCCCAGGTCAAGCAGGCTCCAGATACCGGGGGCTCTCAAAAGAGGATAGAGCTATTGCAGAGAGACTGGCGAGGCTCAGGGAGGAAAGGAAACCAAGTGAGTTTTAGAGAATACCATAAATACCTTGGGTGGGAGCGTTAATATTTGGGAAACAAGGAACCTGGAGGGAGAGGGAAGTGCTGGGTTTTAAGAGGGTGCAATATTAGGGGAATGAAGGCTTAAAATAGGACAGAGCATCCAAGTCCTGCTGCCACAATATCCAAATTCTACAATGATTTCAGATCAATGTTCCAGTTTCATTTTGCTTCTTGGGGGTTCTCTTGAAACTACTACTCAGTTTTGAGGCAGTGTCTTACCTGTAAAATCACTTTCTCATTTTCCACTGTTTGGGGTAAAAACCTGTGTCCACTTGGAGCAGAATGAAATTAAAGTCTTGGGCAACAGCAGTTCCAGTCTCTGTGGGACTATGTTCTCACCAGCCTTGTCTCACAGAGAAGGAAAAGGATTCTCATCCCAGTCCACAGCTGTCAGGTTCTGGGGCAGCCTTGAGGTGCTTGCGTGAGAATAAACTATTTAAATGTTATATGTGGTCTCTAAAAGAAAACTAACACTCTTCAAAGTGGTTACCTGGTTATCATACAATCATCAAGTCCAACCATTAACCCAGCACTGCCAAGTCCACCACAAAACCATATCCCGAAGTGCCACATCTACACATCTTTTGAATACCTCCAAGGATGGTGACTGAAACACTTCCCTGGGCAGCTAGCCATTTCCAGTGCTTGACAACCATTTCTGTGAAGCAGTTTTTCCTATTATCCAATCTAAACCTCCCCTGGAACAACTTGCAGCCATTACCTCTTGTCTGTTACATGACAGAGGAGGGTTTCAGTCTGATATGGCTAGGATTGCATTAAGAGATGTGGGACCAATGGACCGAACTGCCTAAATGACACTTATTTCTCTGCCTGTCCCTAGAATCCCAAATCAGCTGATTGCCAGATGACATCACCCTAATACTCACCTTATGGCTAGGAGATAAACTGTGAAGGAGGCAAGGGCTTGGAAGAAAGGGATAGCAGTTAGCATCAGGGTAGTCTCTGAGTCACTGCAGTATGACCCCTCGCTCACATCAGGGCTGGGTGAGGTTTTGCTCAGGTGTTCAGAGTGATTCCAGAAAGAAATACAATTTTAAGAAAAAAACCATGTAACTTTTCGTGTTCAGTAACAGAATAATCTTCTCCCTTGGTTTATTCTGAATTGCAGAGTCCATCCCTACTCAAGCTGAGATCGAAGCTCGGCTGGCGGCCCTGAAGGAGGATGGCCGGGGACCTGTTCCATCCACACAGGAAATGGAGGACCGGTTGGCTGTCCTGCAGGGGAGAGATCCTCCTTCCCAAGCTCCCAGACCTGTAAGCTCCCTCAGCTCTTTAGTCAAAAATTTATTTTGAGCTGACACAGCAACTGGTGTCACAGCATGTTAACCATTCTTCCTTCTTCAGCTTTTTTTGTGTCCAGGTAGCTTCCTTCAGAAATCTCTGTTTCCTGATTGTGTCATTGCTCCAGAAGCAAATCGCTGGCCTTTACCAGTTCACTGCTTCAATTTGAATGCAACACATTCCCTTATGCCAGATGTAGTTCATGTGTATATTTTTAACAATAGATGCTAAGGTTCTTTACTCTCAACTCATTTGTGTACCTGAGTGGTCATAGTTTTTCAGAGCTGTTTGTGTTGGAAGCTTATCAGTCCTACCTTCTAATTACATCTTCTAGTTGTTAGTGCATACTAGCTGGGCAGAATCCTGTTAATTTTTCCAGAAATGGAAGCCCAGCATGATTTGTCTGAGGTTGCAGAGGAATCAGTTGGATATATGCCTTGAAAGCCTATAGGAATGATCTTGTGCCCCAAGATACCATTTCTTTATGGTTCTTTTTCAGCTGCATGCCCAGCTGTTATCATAGGCCTCTGTGGGGCTGCTGGCTGGCACTGTTGACAATGGCACTTTGCTTACCCTGGAGGCAGTGGCAGAGCTGGAGTTAGGATCCAGCAGCATGTACTCCTACACATTCAGCACCCCTTTGCCTTGTTTGGGTAACTGCTCTTAGAGCTGTGTGCATTCAGCACCTCTGAAAATGAAACCCTTACAAATCTTACATCACGTAACCGTAAACTGAGATTCTCAATATCAGTGGAGGCATCTTTGTATGCTGCTCCCATCTACGGTGACCTTGGTTGCCAAACTTTTCCTTTGATTGAGTAAGCCACTTTCCTCTCATTTGCCTTTTCCCACACTCTCCTGGTTTCTTAGGTACACCAACCTCCTGACACCCGAAGTCTGGTCCAGCAGACAGATGACCTGTTAACCCAGCTGTCTGAGGAGGCTGCCATTGATGAGCATTACAGACCAAGAGTTCAGCCTCAAGGTATTTGTTTTGGCTTCCAAAGACCTGTTTATGTCTAATAATGTATGTGCGATGCTGAGATGGGAATATGTGCCTACCTGTGTAAATTACAGGTGAGCTGAGTGTCCAGTTTGTCCATATCTTCCCCTTATGACCCCCCACACTGACCAAGAGCAGCCATCTGGCTCCACACTGGGTCTCAGTGTCTTTGCTTGGAGATGGTTCCTTCTTGTCAGGGTTGTATTATTCAGTTTCTCTGTTTCTCTAAGGAGACTCATCCCTGGGGAGGAGCTGTTGCTACTCCTAATGCACCTGTGCACTGTCACAAAACATCAGAATCTGGCAAACTATTATTGTCCTGGCTGCAGTGCTTTCTCTGTAACCTCACTGTAGGCCACAGATTAGCTCATTTTCTTCTCTTCATGTACAGTGAGGATCCTACTGGCATGCTTTTCGCCTTGTCCAGTTTCACGGAGAGCAGCAAGCTGCTCTCATAGCATTGTTTGTCATGTTTTCTGTGCCCAGGGAACATTGCTGCTGAGTCACCAGTGTGTTCTGTGTGTCTGTCTGCAGCTGTTAGTAGCCAAAGTTTGAATGATCTCAATCGGGAAAGTGAAGATTGTGTTTGCCCTGCAAATCTGGACCCAAAACAGCTAGAGGAAGAGAAGAATAAACTTCTGGCAGAAGCCGCTGCTGAGCTGCAGGAAGAGAACACTAGGCAGGACAAGATCCTACAGGTTGCCAAGAGACTGGCAGCACTCAAAGGCGAGGACCCAGAGAAAGGTGGGTAGCAGATGAGAATACAGTGCCAAGAGAAGAATCAAGTTGCTGTGACAGAGTAAATTCTTTTCTGAGTGTTTATCCATTTAATTCCTCTGTTCTGCAAGAAACAGACTGAGATGTGTTTCTGTCTGCAAAGTTGTACAGGTTGGTTTGTCATGAGATCAATATGAAAGATCTAAGTTGAGGGTAACAGCTGGGACTGTAAGGTCAGAATGCTTTGTCTTGGACCCTTCTTTGGGATAATTCTGGCATGCTCTGATGACGTTAACAGAACTTTTAAAACCAAATCTCTGGTTTTAGTGGGCATCTTTTCCTTCTCTCTTCCAAGTATTAAAAATAAACAGTAATGTCGTTTTTGAGGAATCCTCACCTTAAAAGCATCCGTGTCAGTGCCAGAAAACATCACAAAGAATTGTCTCTGGTACATAAGTGGGCAAAAGGCTTGAGGCAGGTGTGGGTTACAGTCTCACATTTCTTACTCCTACAGTTACACTGGAAACCTATAAGCTCCCTGACAGTGATGAGGAAGTGGCTGAGGAGGAGGCCATTCGCAGAGTGCTGAAACAGGTCAGAAGTGGCAGCTGTGGCCTTGTTTTTCTTTCTCTTGGTTATGCCCAGTGTGTGTGTTACCTGGTGAGCTTACAAAGTATGTGTTTCTGTTCCTGAGAAGAGTTTCATTCCTTACTTTACTAGTGCTTTTCCAATATGAGCTCCCATGGGCCGTTCAGCTATTTGAAAGGCAATTGACAACAATACTTCTAGTCTGTCACATTGTCTTTCTCATTCATGCTTAGTGTCTCTTGTGGTCTGTGTGTGTCTCCTGTGCCAGTACTTCCTCACTTCTTGTTCTGTGTTTTCCCCCAGCCAGTTAGAACATGGATGATGAGATGTGTGCTGTGTAGCACAGCTTACACCTACATTTCTCTCTAAAATGTCTCTGAATTGTCTTGCAGGCAGACCTGAGCTTAAGTTTGTCTGATATGTCACATGTGTGTGATTTAGCTGAGGGCCTGATAGCTGCACTGCAAAGCAGAGTGTGTGAGCTGCAGGCCCGTGCTGCTGCAGACTGTCCGCAATGGACACACAGTGTTCGAGTGCAGAGTGAGCTTACATCTGTCTGGAGAACACCAGCTGCAGTCAGACTTGTCATCTCCTGTTACTGCATGACAGCAAGAAGTGCAGGAGGTTTAGGGCCTAGAATGAGGCTCACAGCTGTGTTTGAAAAAAGAGACTTCTTGCTTTGTGTTGTTACCAGCTCACAGAGGAAGCAGCCCTGGATGAAGCAAGTGGATTCAACATTCCCCTAGATCAGACCACCCAACCTGGACCCTCACAACAGAACCGGAGTAAGAAAGCAAAGCAAAAGGTCAGTGAACTGGTCAGGATCTCTTGAATTGACATCTTGAATGTTCCAAGTTGTCAGGGGAGTACAGTTCTGCAGCAAAAGTTTGCTGTATCCTAGGACTGATGCAGAAAAAAAAAAAATAACCAACCAGTTTCTCCAGAGCAAACAAACCAAGCAGCTTCTGCAAGGCTGACCAGCTCTGAGCTCAGCTGTGAATCATCCTTGTACTTTTAAAAGGAATTTTTCTCTCAAATACAATTACTTTCAGGCTGGCTTTGTGTAGAATATTATGGTGTCATGTAAACCACATACATACATATATGTACATATATGTATGTATAATTAGATCAACAAGGCCACGGTCTATACAGCCTGAACCAGAGTAAATGGGAAGTTTACCAGTGCTTTCAGCATGTGCAGAATAGAACCTCTAGTTAGTATTCTACAGTCTGTGTTCTCATAATGTCAGAGAAAGGAATAAGTAGCAAGATATTCTATGCTCAGAGTGGATTCTGGCCTACTATGGAAATATATACACAATCTCTAATGTATATTACAAGAATTAAATGCACCTGTGACTCACAGGCACCTGTCAGGCCTGCTCACAGTGGAAGAAATTATATAATTGTAAGCATTATCAAAAACATCCATCTCAGGTATGACACCTTGCATTTCTGGGATTACTGATGTAGAAGATAGCACAGCGTTAGGAAAAGATTGTGTCAGGAAGCTGCCTTTGCCAGTGTTCAGGCACTATGTCTCGGTGTGTTTTCAGTTCCACAGCAGTTCTCTGTAAGGGAGGCAGTATGGATAGTTGGCAGTATGGATATATTTAGATTATGATTTCAGAAGACCTTTTTGTCTCATCTGAGGTACAAATGAACAGTAGGGGCCTTTTGGCAAAGCACTTCCTTTGTTCCACAGTTTTCTTTCTACAACAGGGAGAAAACAATGCCCCCACCTCCACATTCCTTTCTCTTCCCACATAGCCCCTTTCAATAAAACTGCTTGATCTCTTGCATTTGCAGCAGGAATTGTCTGTCACATGGTATTGTTGTGGTGCCTGCCAGAAGATCTGGGCTTCATGCCCTTAGCGCACACAATGTGGGTGTACGTCACTGTAGACACTAAATGAGGCTGAATACCTGTTTATGTTCCAAGCAACATAGATTCAAACCCAAATTCTAGCAAGTACCTTGGGTTTTTATTTAACAATCTAGACACATCTGGAGCCTGTCCTTGTGCTCTGGGCAAGTTCATCTCACAGACTTAGGATCAACAGAGAGTAAACTATGGACCATGGGACAGGTCACTGTGACTATCATGCATTACAGTTAAAGTCCTTGTTGTCTATGCTGGGGTTTGAACTCTCTGTCTCTTGTTTTCTGTGTGAGTTAGAGCCACACTCCAATTACCACAGCTCTTGCAAGGGCAGATGATAGTGATGAGGATGAGTTACCCTGGTGCTGCATCTGCAATGAAGATGCCACTTTGCGCTGCCATGGCTGTGATGGGGACCTCTACTGCCAGCGCTGTTTTTGGTGAGTCTCACAATTCCTCTGGGTCTGAGAGCTGGGTCAAAGGTAAGCTTGGCCCCTTTTGTTTGTTTTTCTCATTGGGCAGAAAAACAGGCGGTAGGAGGCAAGATTTGAGGAATCCAGATTTGAGCTGAATGCTAGTTGTTACAGAAATACTTTGTGTGATCAGTAGTTGTCCCAGGCTTCAGGGACTAAACTGGTCCTAGGCAGAAATGCTTCAGTGCATGTTTGGGCACATTGTCTGAGTGTTCTCTGGAGCAGCTGATGTGCTGCATTATGTGGGATGGGATAAATGAGACCATTGTTCATTGACTCCTATGGCTTGTTAATGCCATTAATGGATGACCTCGTCTGGATTCCCTTAAAGGGAGAGGTCAGATAGTATAAATTCCTGAGGCTTTTCTTAGGTTGAGACTTTGCAATCTTAAACCATATTAAAAAAATCTTCATTGAAATATGTTTGTGTGAACCTTTTTTCACCAGTCGGGCCTTGAAGGAGCTGTAGTCTTGGTTCTTAAACACATGTAGCTTGATTTTTGGCAACATTTTCATGTCTCAGATTTGGAGGGTTAATTCCTTTGAATACAAAGCTATTCCTAACAGGCTGTGTGACTTGTCTTTTTTCATGCCTCAGATGTATTGAGTAGTTGGCTGGGTGTTCAGATTAGTGCTGGATGACATTTAGCTAACAATGTGGTTGGGATAATAAGAGATGGTTTTGTGCATATTCTCTCATTTTCTGCAAAGGTTTTTGTAGAGAAATACAAATGCAGTGGTAGAAAACCATATGAAAATGTTAAGAAAACATAAGATTGACAGTGTTAGATGATTAAAAACAAAGCATACAAAGAGAAGTATCTGACAGCAAACATCAGTAAAAGCAGATTTAGGTGTCTGGCAGGTGAGTGTATTGGCCGCACGCTGCAGATGCAGGCTTGTGTCTTACTCAACACTGCCTGCTCCTGAGCATGGTTAAGACAGCTGCCATTACACTGCATTATTTTCAGCTATTTTCCAGAGTTTTCTGGAGCAGACTGTAATTTTGTCTATTGTCACAGTTGCTAATGTCCCTGGAGTCATGGACATAGTGCTGAAAATGAGCCATTAGTTACATGAATCTCTTCAAGAGCGAGAGAAACAGAAGGACCTGTTGTCATTTTCAAATCCAGCTGACAAGGATGAGCAAACCTTCCCATAAAGCACCTCAGAAATTTCTGTTACAAGCAAATATCTTAAGTAGTTAGTCCAGTTGACTGCCAGTCAGGTCCTCACAGCCAACCCTTCAGATAAGGTTCTGGTTGAGGGCTGTGGAGAGATGCCTTGTGCATGGCTAAGAGTGGATTCCTGGCCTGGGTATTTACTTCTGGCTGCACTTTGTATTTGCTTCTTAGGGAAGGCCATGAGGAGTTTGACTTGAAGGACCACCACACCTCCCGCTATCATCTTCCTTACAAACAGAAGTGATCACACTCTTCATGGGCAGAAAAGGAGCTGGAGAATGGGAAAACAGAGGAGCCAGCCAGATGGGAAGAATCCAAGTGGATTTGCAGCCAAAATGGGTGATGTTTTGGACAGTTAAAGGATGTGCTGTAATCTGAAAGAGGCTTGGAGGGCATGTGACTTTGTCTTCACAAATACACCTGAGAAGTGCAGGGTTTGCTGTGCATGCTTGGGGATAAATGAGGACTTGATATGAGGAGGTGGATACAAACCCATAAATACAGATGGTGAAGCAATGTGGGTAGCAGTAAAGTTGTGTGTTTAAGGCACTACTGATTGGCTGATAAATAAATTCCTGCTTTTACTAACAGCTTATACACTGGTTCAACAGGCAGCAAAGCACTTTGCACTGAGAAAAATGTCTGCATTGTGATCACATGTGTGATGAGAACTTTCAAAGCATAATAAAAATTATTTACAGAGGCCTGTGGTTAAAGTCTCTCCTGACAATGCCTGATAGCCCTTTACAGAGTGTTGCTTTCTTATAATGGTGTGTTAGTCCTAGTGTCAAACGGTTTAGGGAAAGAAATGAAGAATAGTGAAGTCATCAAAAATGTTTCCGTGGCATGTCTGGAAAAGATGCAGGGCAGTGTTGCTCACTGACTTGAAAGGAAGGAGCCTTTAGAAAGGTAATCTGCTCCTGATACAGTGTTGTGGCCTGCAGTGGCTGTGCCAAGGTCATGTGGCGTGTAAGAGCAACATGTTAGTCTGAAAGAGTTGTGTATTAGTCTGAAAGCAGAATTTTGACTGTTTATTATTTGGTCCCCTGGTAGGATAAAGATGTTACCTGTGTGATGCTCTTTCTCTAGTTATGAGAGAAGCTCAGTTGCATATGTCCATATCCCTCCTGGGAGACAATCCCGATGCAAGTGGCACTTGCCAGTGCCCAGAACTGCTTCAAATACCCAACTAAATTTGCTGTAAACAAGCTCTATTATTCCATCAGGATGAGCTCTTTCCAAATACTGTGACTTCTGAAAGAGCTCTCTAAGGTTGACAAATTCCAATGGCAACAAAATAAAGGATTTGCCCTTGACAGGGAATTTCCAATGAATCTTGCCTGTCTGGTTTGACACTGCCACTCCCAGCTGTCTGCCTTGCCTCCGTGCTTAAGGACACTGCCTCTGAGGTGAAGTGATGAAACAGTGTTTGCCTGCACCTCTGGCACCTCTGTCACCTCTGGTCAGAGGACAGCAAATGAATTAAACCACTGTTGAAGGTGGGTTTCTGCTAACGTGCTGCTCTGGATCGGGCTCTTCAACAGACACCTGATTAAAACAATGTAGAATAGTAATACTTTAGGTTAACACACTAAAAATGGCAAGCAAATCTAGCAGTGCCATCAAAACCTTTTCTTAGGAAGGGTGGCAAAACCTGACTTCTGTGGAGGGTCTTCTTTCTCCTGGCAGTCCATGCTTCACCAGTGCCTGTCTGCTTGGGACAGGTAGATGGGAAAACTACTTGAGTTGTTCCGATGGAAGAGCTCACAATTAACCTGGTGTTACACAAAATTTAAGTAAGTTACAGCCCTGAAGAGCTTTCAGTCTTAAGAAAACAAAATGCTGCTCTTTCTTTTTATCATAGGAGTGACACTTTTCCATTGCTGTTTGACATGGGTGATTAGTCTGATAGTAAGACAGCCCAGTTCTGCATGAGGTTAAATCCTTCATATTTTACAGATACAGGGGAAGGTGCAGCTGTCTGTTCTTACTTCTCTCCTAAGACTGATCCCCTGCTTTGGGCTTCAGCCTGTATCTTCTCCAAGCTGTTAGTAGTAATTTTATTTCTTGATTTAAAGCTGCTGGTTTTTTTAATATCTTAGTATGAGCTGGTGTGATACTTGCAACATTTTGAATGCTTCATCAGCCACAACCAAACTTTGAGCTCCCTTGCAGTTAGGCAGCCTCTGTCTTGTAAGCCCTGCCCCATTCACATCAGTTTTAATGGAGCAGGTTGCAGCCGGAAGCAGTTTATTTAGATTCCCAGATTGGTTTCTGTGGGGCCATCCCAAGGAATCCAGAAATGCACCCAACCCATTACCTGAAATAGAACTTAGTCATACATGGAAGAGTCTCTTCAGTCATACAGACACATGCTGCTGCTTTCCCTGCACCACTAATGGACATTTTTGTGGCTGCTGCACTTTCTGCATGTAATGGGCCATTTCAGTAGCAGCTCAATCACTTTCCCCTGAAAAGCCATTCCCAGTGTAGCTGTTGCCTCAGTGAACTCCATGTAGGAGGGGCAGAGGGGTATCCAGATCAGCTGTCTGCAGGAAGCGCACCTAGCTGAATCTGTGTTGTGAAAGAGGAATGCTGCATGACCTTTAAGTGGGCAGTGCACTGTTAGCTGTGTTGCTTCCTCCTTATCCTTGTCTTTGAAAAGGTGCTGGTAAACAAGTAAAGATACTGGTAAACAATCAATTCCTGATGGGCCAGATCAACTTCAGTCATAGCTGTTCAAGGATAGAAGACACCTTGGCATCTTCCAGAAAGAGATTCAGCTTGTTTGCTCTTGTCTTTGTAGCAGGTCGTGAAAGACAATGAGATTTTCTTTCCCTCTCAAAATGTTTTGTATGTGAATTATCAAATGTAGGCTCCACTCCAACAAGAATTCAAATTAGAAAAGCACATGAATTTTCATACATTGAGTTATCTTGGTATAATCAAGAGGGCAAAGTTCCTTTAAAGCAACGTTCTTAGATAATATCTACATACTTATGCTAGTGGTGGTGCTGAGAAACAGCAAAGTTAGCTGGAAGATGTTTTTAAAAATTTTTTTCAAGCATTGATTTTAATCTATCCTTGTGGCCTAGGATGAGAACAGCCAAAATGTAAATAAAACCAAGTATGATTTACTACTGTTTAAGAACTAAACAAAAAAGAAGTTACTCTGATTGCCTTATGTTGCTTTTTCTTTTGCACCACTGAGCTGAGAAATCATCTACCACTGGCCACATGTTGCCTTGCTCCCCTGATCTCACTGTGCTCAGCTGAAGTGCTCTCACATATCATTATGTATCAGAATTCCTTATGTATCAGAACCAACTGCACATGATAGGGTCTGCCATGTACTCCTTTCCTGCTATTTGCAGAGTAAGCATAAAGACAACTTCTGTCAAGCAGAGTTTTCAGAACCTACTTTTTCTTTGATTCTAACAATGTCTACCTTAAAGCATAGACAAAATTTCTTTTTGCATCACTCCATATTGAGGAGATACAGAACAATGCCTAGGGGGGAGAAAATATTTCTCTTGGGCCAGAGGAGAGGTATGTCATATCTTTGTGCTGTTGCAGCTCGGCAGAATAAAACAAATCCTGTTGGGAGGGTATGTAAATAATCTGGTCTCCTATACTACTGTGCTGTAGCTAATTGCATCTCTAGTTTAGGACACTGCTCATGGCCTGTCCACCTAGATCTTCCCCCGAACTTCTGTTTGATCCTAGTCTGTTTTTAACAGTGCTCAGAGCTTTTTGTCAATATGCTGCTCTCCTTTCTCAAGGGGTGTGATACATGAGTCTTAGCAAGTGTCATCCATAAGCAATGCTAGATGTGCAAGCATTGCAGCTCTGGTGTTAATTTTTTTTGTTGTTACTTTACTTATAAAGTTGAGACTTCAAGAGGGTAGTCATACTAGCCCCTTTTTAAGCCAAACATAGCATGTTCCCAGGACTACCATAGATATATATTGGACCTGATAAAGAAAGACCATTTCTCCAGCCTAGGGGATGAGGCTTAAGACATCTCGGAGCAGCCTTAGAACAAGACATGAGCTCCACGGCTTGCCAACTTCCAAGAACAGCAGGTGAAAGGAAGCAGGCCCTTACGTCACAGTTGTTACCGCTGCTTGGATTTTGTCCTCTAAGAGGACACAACCCACAGTTTGTTCACTGACACCTGGAAAATAGGAGGGAAGAACAAGATAATAGTCATTACTCTGCTACTGATAAAGATGGAAAGACTAATGCATTTAAGATATTACCAGTCCAGCCCAGGAATACTTGTTTGTCTTTGTTAGCTAACCTGCACGTCCCTCTGGTTCCATAGTTGGTCCCTTCTGCACCTGGCTCACCAAACCAACAAAAGATGTACTCAAAAGCTGGCCTTGAATGTGCTGCTCCATAGGAGCCCCTCTGGATGTGACTCAGACTCATCTCTTGTGGCAGGCATCAGCGTGGGGACAGGGCATAATGTGAGAGTGTTCTGCCTCAGCAATCAGCCTCCATTTGCTGTCTTATTTCCTAGTCACATGTGTCAAGTTACTGACTTGCTGAGAGGCTGGATGTAGTTTCCTCTGTATTTTTCCAGGCCAACATTAGTTGTAGCCAGAAGAGTTTGTGCAGCAAGATGCTGTGTCCTGCTTCACTGCTTACTTGTGAGACCTACCTGTCTGCAAAAGACTTGCTCCGAGATGCTCCCTGAAGGGAAGTTGGGAGCAGGTATTTTTTTACTTCAGTTTTTCTTTAGTATCTAAAGAGAGAGCAAAAGCAAGCAGCGCATGGCTGGTTTTCTCTGTTTTAATATAAAATAAGTATTTTTCCAACATCTTTTTAGACTAGGAGAAAAACCATTCTCAGACCTTGTTCCTTTAGAAAAGGCTTCCAAGTCTTAAGTCTTAAATTCCACAAAAAGGAAAAAAAATTAGCCTTAGCAGCTGTTTCACAAATTTCCCCTTAAGTAGACCAGGTGCACTCAAAAATTTTCCTTCCATCCTATTGTATATTTTCTGTTCAACCTTCATAAATAACAGAGGCTTGATAAGACTTACAAAGTACGTGCAATGCTGTAGAGTCAGGAACAGCAGTAACAGGTAGGAGATGACAGTTGAGTCCCAGCCGGACTGAAATGAGGTGCCAGCTTAACATTGGCTGATTTTCCATGTTGATGAATGAATGATAACCAATGCCTTGTTTTCCTTGCAGTGGACGGAAAAAAAGAAGTCTTGATGAGCTCCTGAGAATTGTATTCAGTGCTCCTTGGCCAGCACGGAAATTCCTAGAAGAATCTAAAGGAGGGACATCTTGTCCTGTTCCTCAGGTTAATACACTCTTTAAGAATCAGGAAAATGCACAATCTAGCGCCCTGCTGTGTGTGTAGATCTGGAAGGAGTGGAGACTTCAAACCACTGGTACGAAGTTCACAAACTTGGTGATGTTTCTCAATAACAGTAAGTCCTAAACGTATTCAGAAGTTCTGTTGCTGATCCTGGTTTTTGTGAGGAAGATACACGTTTCCTTGTAACCAAAGCTGGGGCTTCCATGTGAGCAAGGTCATTTCTTCTGAGGATTGGTGACTCTCCGGAGACCTCTCAATCGACTAAGCAATTCTGTAATGAAGTCCTGCAATAAGAATTGGTTGAAGAAGGATGTCATATTAATTCCAGCACTCACCAGCCCCAAGAGTACTATGGCATTTCCATCATTCCCACATTCACCCTCACGTTGAGCATAAACAAGAATTTTGACATATATTGAGCAAACCTATATTTTAGCTTAGGAAAGGAGACCTTGTGATGGATGAGAAGGGTCTAAAAGCTCCTCTACTTCCTTCTGCTGTCTCCCTTTGGAACATCCATGTTTACTTTCTCCTCAGGAGCTAGCCTGCCGCTCTTCACCCCAGATACCTGCTTTTCCCACCATGGGATGACCTCAGGATGCTGTTGTTCTGTTTTAGGTTCCACTGCTTCCTGTTGCCACCATAACCTCCTGCCCACTTCTGCTGCCCTCCCAATCTAGGGCAAAGCAGGCTGTCCCTCTTGTTGAACCAGTAAAGCTTCAAGTTGTGGATTGCAAACCATGCTGGAGCTGTGCCAGTTCTACAAGGAAGTGGCTGGCAGAGAAGAGGTGGAGCAAAACATGTAGGACTAATGATAACGTTGAGCAGGGGTTGAGGACAGGCAGAGCAGATAGATGAGCAGTTCATGGAGATAAACCCTGACTACTTTACTGACACAGCCAAGGACTATGAACTAAACTGGCCTATCTGGTTATTCCAAGCAGAAGGCAATGTGACTAGTGCAAACTTTACCCTCTGCATGGCAAGTAACATCACCATAAAGGAGTGTGCAGCCTTTCTTACCCAAAGACATAGCTGCATGTTCTTGTAATTAGGCAAGGTCACTGGAAGTATTGCAGCTTGTTACCATATGTGCTATGTAGAAGCCCAGCTTCCTCACTTGGGTGATCAGAGGTTGCCACAACATGCTCTGGAAGTAAATGCCTAGGATTATACATTCCTTTTCAATCAGTCCTTTCAGTTTCTTGTCTGCTTTCTGCATTTAGGCTGCTGTGATCTTTCAAGGGGACTGGATTCAAGATCCCCAGGGTGAAAGTACATATTTTTGCCAATGGGGCAGCAGTATCTGTATTCAGCAGGTACTGTGCTGTCCACAAGATACTTTCATGGCTCATGACTTAGCAGAGCAAACTGTCTTCAGTTATCGCTCTGGGAATGTGGATTCTTGCCTCAGATCTGAAATTCAGACACTGAAAACTTTTTCTATATTGCCAGCTTTGTTGAAACCCCTGCTAGGAGAATATCTGTAATGATTGCTGCAGCCCAGTTTAATTTCAGTGATAGTCATGCATTCATCTCATTTTCTGTATGTTCATCACTGCACAGCCACATTGGCTTGACAACACGTGGAGTCTGATGGATTATGTGCAAGCAGAATGTTCACATGCAGTGCATATGGCTGTCAAATTTAGTTAACAGTGTAAAAAATGGTTACATGAGCTATGACACTCTCTATGGCTTTTCTACACTGAGGATCAAATATCAACTCAGACTGATCAGCTTAGAATGTCCAAAACATGGAAAGAACTTCCTGTGATTATAAAGCGTAATTCCTTATTTGCTCCAGTGCTCTGCCTTCAGCTCATCCATGTGTAATTTTACAGCCACAGAATAAAGTGACAAACACCTCCCACTATGATTAAACAAATCTGCAGCACAGTAGCGTCATGGCTACTCAGCCAAGCAGCAGCAAAGACACTGTAACAAAATAGTATAACATGCATACATGTAAATATATATGGTGCTTCACTCACCTCTGTGGGGCTGGAGCACTCATGGAGGATTTCCTAAAAAAACAAGGAGTTGTCATTTTAGTATTTTATGAGTTGACCTAATTCTCCCCTCCCTACAAAAAGGCACAAGAAAGCATCATGCAACACTGCAAACACCTTTTCTTTACCCCACGCGTCACTAGTCTTTATGAAGAAAACTTCCCTAACTTAAAGTCACTAAGTCCCTCTATCTGACCTGTAGTTTTAATTTTTGTTCTTCATTAGGGACCTCCAGGAGATCTTCAAGATCAATTTGTGGTTCAGGAGCTGCTGCCTCTGTTTCCTCCCTTAGCTAAAAAGGAAAAAAACCACCAGAGTTAATTAACCTTCAAACTTGTAAGACTCTAGAGGCCATCTTTAAAGAACTAAGCAGCTGAGTTACAATAAAACTGTGCTGCAAAATTGAGGTCGGGATATAAATCATCTCAAAATAGGGACATGCTTATAATGAGGGCATGGATTCCAGCCCCTTTGTGGTGTCTGCTACAGCCATACATCCTGATGTACACATTCTTCATCTTTTCCAACCACTACACTGCTCAGGGATCATCACCCATCACTGGAAGACCATTTCAAGAATATCAAACTGCAGTGCCATGTGCACCAGCCTGTGACACCCTTCCACTATGAGGAGTTCACCAAACAGAATTCCAATGGGCTTAATCTTAGAGAGGCATAAATAATAGAAGGAGATTTTAACTTTTTATGCTAATTGCATTAATATACTTTGTATTTATACTAAGGATTTTTGCAGTAATGGAGAGAAAAACAGTTATGCTGTTGAAAACAATATTTTGCCAGCTTTCTCTAGCAGACATGAGAGGGATATAATAGTCTCCTTTAATGTAAGAGGGACCCCAAGTTTTGGTGACTGGTGTAATAATCTTATACTTCATGGCGTGTTAGTTGGGAACATTTGTAAACTTTACCACAGACACACTGTACCTTCACAAGTCTCTACAAGGAAAGCAGGCTGTGTTTTTCCGGTGTATTTGCAAAATCAATCTTTCACAACACAACACTAGTGGTATTTTGGCATAGTAATCAGCAGAATAAGGATACTGGGTAAACAGCACAGTACCTGATTGCTAGATTGTGGAATTTATGGATGTGTATGTAAAACATTAAACAATAAAGGCAATACTTACAGGAAAAAAAGAAACTTTTCCAGAGCAGTCACTGATATCAAGCCAGAGAGGAAGTAGAAAGCCTTTGTTTAGCTTTGATACACAGCTGACTTAACAAATAACCAGAGTTAAATATATTGCACTGTGACCCACATAGTATTTCTTCTTAAAAGTAATCGTTTTCATGTGACTTTTTAGCAAACAGCTGTTGATCCAGTCTGACTTTGGTTAAGAAGATAAGTAGGCTGGAAGGCCAAGTTAGGGTAGGAGATCCCTGTGGCTTTTTAGTCCTAGTGTGGATGCTATTCTGACTTCCATATGCAAGGAATCATCTTGAAAATCAGAGTCGTAGTTTTGTTGCAAAAAAGCCTCATGGCAGTAAACATCATAGCACTCCCAGTATCAGGAGGTGATATTTGAACTAACCTTGCTGGCATTTGAATTTCTGGGAGACACCCAGGAAGATTGCACTGCCAAGGGCAGGTGGAGCAAAGTAAGAGGTAACAGAGACAATGTAATGGAAGTTGATGGATCCAAGGAAGCCCAAAGAAGCAGGGCAACTAAATAGTTTTGTCACATGCACGGAGAAGAGCAGGATGACCTGCTGGACATGCTGGACACCTGGGTGATTACAAGTAATTTACTGTGGCACATGTATGGTTTTGAAGAGATCCTATTAACAGTCTCTGACCTGGCATAGCATTATGTTATGTAGTTCCTGGTAGCAAATCTCTCACGCTGGCCTGAATATGTCAGGAAGCAGGGAAATCTGTTGTGCTGAAGAGATACTAGCAAGGGCAATTACTGGCAATCTGTTCCTCTAAGGGCATGGCTGGGTTTCTCACTTGTGCCTGCTGAAATTTTGCAGTAGGAAAAAAAAAATATCCCCTTTGGGCAGCTACTCTGATGACAGTAAACAGTTCTTAATTCTCTGAAAAACAGAAGTGATAACTTAACCTGACTTGTTTTTCTGACACCTTTACAAGTGTAAAGGTCTATCTCTGTAGACTTCAGCAAGTAAGAGTAGCACATGGGGAGCCCCATCTTGGGTGACATTACTGGTCATACCAAGTGTTTCTTCTCCGTCTCAGAAAAAAAAGTGCCAAAAATGTAACTCTTTAAAACTGCAGTAATTCTGCAAAGGGCAAGATGTTCTATTAATCAAAGCAGCAGCCATTCTCCTTACTTATCTCTGGCAAACCTCAACAGTCAGGCAAAAGACTCTCTGAACTGAGCTACCAATTTCAGGGACAGTCCCTTAAATGCCAGTGCAGGCATGATTGGGAAGCAATATTGTCACTGCCAGTCTCTTGAACAGACATCACTCACCAGGACTACCATGCTAGCACTTTGCAGACACCCTGAATTTTGCCTGTATGACTGGGTCTGCTGATAACTTCTTCTCCCATGTACACTGTATAATGTTCCATAATGCATTATCAAGAGGCCTAAGATACAGCTGAGAATTTATTACTATCATTTTATAAACTATAGAAAACAACTGGAATTTCACAACTAACTTGAAGAGATTAGTAATTTTTACTAAACAAGCTGTGTTTAGGAAATCTAAGAAAGTTAATTAACAGAACAGAAGCAGTAATAGACTCATTTTCAGAGGTTCCATGCATTTGCAGCAGAAGCAAGGACCTTTTTCTCCATATTTGTTTTCTGCCCGTTCTGCGCATAAGGCATAAATTAAAACAGAAGTGAACTATTTTTATCTCCCAACATGGCATGAGAATCTGGTACATTCCCACAAATATCAAATAGGAAACAGTCACACAGAAAATGATGATAATAATGATTATAATAATAAAAACCAACAGAACAACAATAATAAGTACAGACTCAGAAGCAGTTCCTGAAGTCTGGGTCTTCAGCTGTGGGGGTGACATCATTCTATGGCTCTCAGGCCCAGTCCTGGGCTGTTCTAACATGTCCACTTCCACTGTTGATTGCAATTTGAAACTGCTGATGCTCAGAGCGGAAGACTCTAAGCAACCATCAGCTCTTATTTCCTTGTATCTCGAGAGTGTGCTTAACACTGAGCTGGGGTGCAAATACAGAAAACAGGACAGAAAGGGCTTGGCACTTCATTTAGTCCATCGCCATCCAGGACATAAATAAACTGTTTTACACAATTTGTTAAACCCATCTGTCATCTGTTGAAGATGTACTGATGGAGATTCTCTGTGAGTCAAGAAAGCTGTGTTCTCTTACTGCCACTGCCCTAGACAGAAAAGCAAAACCCTTAGTCAAGCTATTTAAATGGGTTTAAGATCATGATGTACAATGGGGGAAAGCCTTTCATCTTTTACTGTACCACACTCCAAAGGATTATCTCAAACATGTAAAAGCACTATTGCTTCTGAAAGCACCCAGCATAAGTGTCATGCATCCAAGGACAATATATGAATAGAAGCAATAGTACAGGGTTAAAATTTCAGTATACCCAGGCAGTGCTGGAACTTGAATGTCACTAACCCAGCCAAAAAATGCATCAGCTGAAGTAAAGATGTGTACCATTCAGGTGCTGGATGTAGGCACCCCTGGATCTCTCCTACTGGGACAGGTCTCAGGCAGGCAGGAAGAATTCAGGAGGGACTGTTCCTGGTGCAAAGGGAACCTCAGGCAAAGAAGACAGCTCTGGGGATTGGTGAAGATGAAGACATAAATCTCTACATTTGAGCAAAGAGGTTTTTTCCCTTTCTTCCCTGCTGCCAATAATGTGTCCAGACTCTGCAGTTACAGATGCAGTACATTCCGAAATGTCTCGTTCAAACAGCAGGTAGAACCTCACTGTTGTGTCAAAAAGGAACAGGGATACACTGATTACTCTAATCCAGCCAGCTTGGATACTGCTTACTGCAAAGCCACTCCCCACATGGAGTTCAGCAACAAGAAGCATCTTGGGTTTATACATCTCTCTAGGCTGTGCTACTCATGCTGAGCAATAGCTACGCCCCCTCAGTGGGTGCAACACCAGGCAGTTCAAAGCCAGCTGGATTGCATCAGTGCAAGCTTCCCTGCCTGCCGACACACCAGTCAGAGAGTGCTGCAGAGGGGGCATGGCGATATCTGCTCAAAGTTGAAGACAAGGAACTATTTCCAGTGAGGCAGAGCAAGAAAACCTCCATCCCAGCACACAGGGCCTCTAGATCCATTCACTTGACAAGCAAGGGGCTGATTTGCCCCAGCTACTCACCCGGCATCGGTACAGCTCCTGCAGCTGGGCATTGATCCATTCCTCCAGGTCTAGCCAGCGCTGCAGGTCTTTGCGGTTGTACTTTATGGTCAACTTGCCCAGTTTCCTGTGTGATGATTCCTCCCCAGGTTTCTCTGGCGTCTGGAAAGTCACCCGGGGCAGTGCACTGGAGTTGCTGGCCATCCTCACCGCCTCCTCCTCCGACAGCTGGAACTTGCCTTCCTGTGGGCTCCCTCACACCTTTTCTCTGTGTCCTTTAACCAAGTCTCTGCAGCCAGCGTCTCCCAGCACAAGCTAGTTACAGGCACCAAAGGTGGGAGGCATTGGTGATCCCAGGGAGAGAGTTGGGGCTGGCCACAGGGCTGGGCAGCAGCAAGGCTCTGCAGGCAGAGTTACAGCCACAGATTCTTGGGTTTCACCATCAGATATGCTGACAGGAGCAGGGAGGGAGGCACAGTTGTCGTAATAACATCTGTTGTTAAAAGAAGCCAACTGAACCAGGGAATTGATGAGCCATGTTTGTTAATATTTAACGCAAGTCAGCTCCAAGAGGTGGGGAAGAAGGAGGTTTTAAATTACTGTTTTCCTACAGGCATAACTTACATGCATGTGCAATTCCAGGAGGGCTGATCCATACATAATGCATTGAATCCTGCTACAGTTCATACTCAGGAAGCTGCCTGCAGCTACAGGGGTTTAGCTCGAATTCAGATGGGATATTTGGCATTTTCCAGCTAAAGCACTGGACCTAGCACAGATAAGAAGTGGTCTGGAATCAGGCAGCTCATCCACTATTTTACAGCACCAGGTCAGCAAGTGACAACCAAATGCAACCCAAAGTCAGGCTCAGCAGTTCCATTTTCCTTTCTACATTTTGTAAGTTTACTCCAGCTCTCTCAAAAATTTCTGTAGAAATCCCAGTGACGTGAATTTGAAATTATTTGAGCAAGGAACTTCTGGGATAAAAGAAAATACCTGTGCTCATGTTAGGAAAAAAATTACAGTATTTTATGTGATGGCATTGCAAGGGAAGGCTTGACTAGGAATATAGCACCACCTCCTTCTCACAGAAAAGTATTCCTGGTAAACAGGTTCACCTGCTGAGGCATCACAAACTGCTATCAGACTATATATTATCAATGCTTAGTTTACAGTTCCTTCCTGGCTGGTTAAAGGTCTGCAGCATTATTGCCCTATGCCATTTAGAAGGATATGTGTGAGCAGTGCACACTGCTGTTCTGTTCAGAGGAACAGAAATCAGGCTGGCTGTGTTTACAGGGTGCCAGGACACTGGGACACCTGTGTCCCTCCACACCTCTTTATTCAGCCGTTCCCAGAGCCCTCCAGCAACCTGCCCAGGGAGCTGCCCTACCACATGGACAAACCAGCTGAGACCCTCCACCATGAAGCAGATCAAACACCCCCAGCATCATGATTCATGTGGAAAAAGCAAGTGAGCCTCTGCTGCTGGGAGCCAAGGCGTTTCCAGTTTGGAGGCCAAGAGCTAGATAAACAAAAGGAAAAGCAACCAACCCTTCTCCCACTGAAAGGTGGTGCCAGGTGACATGAGGCAGTCTGCAGACGGGCTGGTCTCTGGAAAGCTTTCCCAGTTCTGTTCCCAGAGGGATGGTGGTACAGCCAGACAGCAACATCTTGTACACAGGGTGGTAGAAAAAACAGCAGGGCCATTATAGGCCATCTTTTCATCCTTAATGTGAGAAAAAAAAAAAAAATTAAAAATCCTTTTCAAACGGGAAATTTTGCAACTTGCTTTCACATACATGAAGAATAAAGTATTAACGTATACCTGAAACTGATATTATCTCCTCTGTTTTTCTGACAGCCTAAAACTTCTGTTCAGAAGACAACTGTCAGCTATTTAATTTTAGCAGCTTTACCCATTTTCCCTCACTGCTTGGCTGTATCCTCCCTCTAATCTCACTCCTAAAACTTTCTTATTTAGATCAAAGTTACACAGAAAAATCTGTATTGAGGGGCTTGTAGCATACTCAGTGAGTGCAGATTCTTCAGGGATTCTTAACTAATGGAAACCTTGCAAAACCCATTGAACCTCTTATAATGCCTTTACAACTATTGACTTTTCAAAGGTTAATATGGCCTAAAATGGGCAGATATTCACAACATAAGTCTGGACCAAAGGACACATGCTCAAGTGACAAGTTCCTGTCTCCAAACAGAAGTGCTTTGTTTTGGTGTTCAAGGATTGACATATTTGAAAGGGGAAAACAGGGGGGAAACTGTACTCCTTTGGTCCCAAGAAACTCCAGAGAGGCTGGCATTAAGACCAGAGAAAGAGGACCAGACTTAAAGGAGAAATTATCTGTTATCACTGAGTCATTCCACATATCTGCAGTGGCTGAAGGGCTGGCAGGGAAGCCCCTTTCTTCCATCCCCTGTGCTGACTCTGGTGCACTCTGTTCAGCAGTTTAGTTAAGCTCTGTGTGAAATATGGGGTTTGCCCCGTTAATATTCTACCAGCATGGTTGAATTTATGAAGCAGAGGATCCAAAAGTCACAGGAGAGCTGTGAGAATGAGGGAAAAGGGAACTCTAGTGCTCTTCAAACAGCTTGAACCACTGTTGAGTTGTAAACTCACTTGAGCTGAGATGCCATATCTGAAAAGGTCCACAGGCCTGTACTCTGAGTAACAGGCTCACCCCTTGGCCTGTACTCTACCAACAAAGCAATAAACAAGGGGCACAAGCTGCTTGTGCCCTCGTGCTGCTCGGTCAGTGCCACCCTACGGCTGAACAAGACATTCAGAGGATGATGTCAGAGGTCCTCTCAGCAAAGCTGTAAGCCAAACTGAGCCAGATTACAGGATATTCATCGTACTGCTTTGGCTTATATCAGCTTAGTCATGTATTCTTTGTAATAAGAAGGTGGCAATATAGAAACAAATGTTTACTGATAAAGTAGGCCTCCTCCAATAATAAACTATTTTAATCTATGATTAAAGCAAAAGAAAGAAGCAAAACCAGTGCAAGATCAGTCCTTGAGGGTGTGGTAGAAGTTCCTGCATGCACAGGACTAGGTGCCTTGTTCAAGGTAAGGGATATTGCCCCCTTGAAAGAGGCAGCATCTCCTGCGGGTACACCAGCCACCTGCCAGTGCTGGTAAATGCCAGCTGCCACCAAACAAGAAGCTTCAAGACACAGTGCCACACCCCATCCTGTTCTTTGCTTGCATCACAGCAGATTCATGTGGCCAAAGGGACAGAAAGACAGGATCTTGGAGATCTCAGGCATGGCTGGGAGATGGAATCTTATTTTCAACCTAGTTGTCTCTCCCTATAGCCTCAGGCATACAACCTGGACCAAAATTTCTGAACTGAACACACATACTTGGGCAACTAAGTCATGTAATCAGACAACCTGTTTTTGCACAAGAGCTGTGCACACGTAAGCTCCAATGCACCTCCTGCTGCAGCTGCTTGTGATCATGTCCTCTGCAAATCTGTATATCATTTATGCTGGTCAATAAAGGGGGTTTAAACACGGCCAACACATTTGAATTGTTAGACTAAAAGAAACACTGTGCCTCAGTTTCCGTGTGTGGGACCTGGGGTTGCTGATCCTCCAGGCCTACCCTAAAAGTGAGATGCCTCTAAAAGGAGGGGAGGACTCAGTACTGTGGAGTTGGACCTTTATGACTGTCTGTGGTGCCAGAGAGAGCCACCAAACCAAGCTGAGCATAGGCATCATAGTGCCAAGTAGCTGCGACATTGATCCAGGCAGCAGAGCATCCAAGGGCATGAGTCAGATCCAGTTACACTGCTCTGTTCTTGAAGTTAGTAATCTCCATCTCACACCTGTGACCTCAGCTGGTGCTTCTCTTTCTTCCTGAGCTGATGACTGTGGTGTGTGCTTAATAATTCAGCAGGGTCCCAGCTCATCTTTCCACAGAACCAGGCTGGCCCCTTTCCCTTGACTCCCAGCCTAGAGAGGAACATTTCCCTTCAAGACAGCAGAAGCCACTCTCTGCCTGCTTTAGAAAATAATCACTTTCCCTGTGGTTGCAAACATGATAGTTAACACAAATTAAACCAGAAAAGCCAGCAGAGGTGACTGTATCAATACTACAGTGACACCACAAGGTAAAGAGGTTCTGTTTCTTCCTGGGAATAGGAATAGGCACAGAAAAAGAGTTGTGCAGATCAGATAATGTACACAGGACTGGAGATTTTAAAAATCCATAGCCCTAAGTGAGCAACTCCAGTACACCCAGCATCTTGATGACCATCAGTCACTTCCCTTATTTTTCAGTGTCTCTGTGGGAGTATGGAAACCAAAAAGGCTGCACCATTGCCCCAGAGTTCTAGCGAGAAGAGGCAGAATGCATCATCTCTCACCTTCAGCTCCTGGAGACTTAGGGAAGCAGACTGGGATTTCCAGCTCATATAGTCCCCAGCTTCACCTGAGAAGTGCTACCACCTTCCCACCAACACCCACTGAGGAGCCTCTACATTCTTCAGCCAGGTGTCAGTGATCCGTCTTACTCCTTTCTCCCGACAGGCTCACCTTTCATAAGGCACTGAAAGGGCACTGAGAAGGAATAATGACAAGTACCAGAGGAAAACATTTCCTAATTTGACTGATCAACCCAAAATTGCACTATTTGGCAGTCTCAGAGAACAGAGAGGTCTCAGCAATAAAGAGGTCAGGCAAGCTGGCCTGCCTGCCTACCCTCCCTCTGGCCTCTGTTACTGGCAGTCAAGTGAAGCATAAAGGCTAATGTCTCATCAGCATTTGAGAAGGGTAAATGGGAAACAGTTGTACATACTCCTTTGGCTCACCAATTTTCCTTGTCTGTGTCCATCCACTGATATCCTGTAGGTAGCAGGTTGAGTAAGTACCTCCACTGAGGAAGAAGACCCCCTTTCTCTTGAATACTTAGGTGAAGCTGATAACGTGGATTAGATGCCAAAATAATTATTTGGGGATCTTTGAAAACCTGTCCATGTTGTTTGTTGCTCTCCCTCATTACTCTGTTGTCTCCCTAGAGGGAGAGGCCTGAGGCACTGATAGCATGATCAATGTTTTCAGGCAGCACAGAAGTTTCAGCAAGTCTTTGAATGGTAGAGCTGGAAACAAGAAAAGCACTGGCTGAGTAGTTGAAGGGGAACTTGCTTGTTTTCCAGCCTGCTTTCAATATTTCAGGCTTGCAGAGGCTGTAGAGTTTTTGCACCAACAAGTTTATTATGACCCAGTCCCCTTGAAAGGGTACAGTTATATTTGCAGGGACTGTACTGCTCACACCTGCAGGGAAATCACCATCTACAAGCAGAGGAGAGAGCAGACTTTCCCAGAAGGCAGCGGCAGCTGGCCTGAAAGTGTTGAAGATTTCTGGGGATGTGGTTGCTGTAGGAAGTAATGGAGGAGAGTCTATAGGGAACCCTATGGCCAATCCACTCACAGGTGCTATGAAGAACAGTTCAAGTTGTCTGTGGGGACTTCAGTGGGAAATGTAAGTTTATTCTAGTTCCTGCAAATTGAAGGTTCTTGTTTCACATTTCCATATCTAACTCCCTGTAAAAGCCCAGCATAGACAGGACAAAAATGCAGATACTTTCTTGGTGTAACCAGTTGAGACACTGTTTTCCCTTCCTCCTTTCTCAGTGCTCCTGCCCTTAAGGGTTTATCTTGACCAGCAACTTTAAAATAAAAGCCAGTGTCATGAAACTGTAGACAAGAGAATCCCCAAAGAAACAACATACCCTCATTGTAACTCCCTTCCCCAAAGCTACCTCCATGCAATGGGAATGGCTCTCAGGAGGACGGAGCAGCCTGTCATCCTTTCTCCTGCTTTGTTCCACAGGACCTGTGGTTAGTCATAGCCTGATGAGATCCCTTCCTGTCTCCTTCCTTTGCCACATCTTTGTGCCGTCACTTGCATCCAGGTCTCACCCCTAAACCACACCAGGAGGTTTAACCTGAGGCAAATAAACAAAACTAGCAAGGAAACCTGTCTCCCAAGCGTTAATTACACACGGAGCAGTTCCCAGGTAAAACACAGCAGAACGGATGTGTCTGCAGCAGCCGGTGGGACAAGCTGCCGTGAGGAAGTCATTGCGGGTGGCGATGCCACGGAGCTCAGCTGCACAGTGGGGCAAAGGGGAACTTGAATCGAGTCTTCCTTATTTTTCTGCCTGTTGGACTCACTTCCTCCTGGAAGGTGGGCATTCAGCTGCCAATAGATGCTGTGGTCTCAAAAGGGATCACACAGAAAGAAGGCAGGTGATGGAGGCTCCTTCACCGCATTTGTTACAAGGCATGCGTGTCTAAGACCTCTTTTAATCTTAGTCAAATATTAAACTATGGTGTGGTTTACCCCCCTGAGTCATCCTCTGAATAGTTATGTCCAGACTGAGAGCAGACACTTCAAAGACAGACAAAAGTTAACAATGACTCACTGTTTCAGGACCCCTTAAAAACACTCCCAAGCTATAAAATCACACACCCTACTTTCCCTTCACACTGATATGGATAACATGTCTCAGCTGAAGTCGTGGGAATTTATTCATTTTGCAGAAGATGAGGGCTGTAGTGGGATTTTGAGGTTAGAAGAGCAAAAATTGAGTTACCAAGCTGGAACGAGATCTGCTGCCACAGAGAGGGGTTCCTCGTAGAAGTCCATGATCTTGGCCCCAATCTCAATTAAAATTTTAATTACCGAATCCCTCCAGAATAAGCTGGGCATATTTAGAAACTGTGCTACTGTTACTGAATATATTGAATAAAACTAACGTTTATTATTATAAAGTAACAATAAAGACAGTTAGGGTGAACAGCAGAAAACCTTGCAGCAGAACTTAGCATAGCCTTCTGCTAAGAGTAAAAGCCATTAAAAACCCCTACTCTAAAGGCTAAGCTTGTTCCTCTTATGAAGGAGCTCATCCTTTCATAATTTTTTTTTTTTTAAAGTGGGGGGAGACACTAGAGACGCCAATCAATGAATCCTCCCAACCCTGTGTTTGTAGGAATTACATTACTCCTATATTGCGTGGCACAATCAGTAGAGACATCATGTCCTTCAGGTTTGCAGGAAATCTGTGACAGATTTTGTAACACAACACTACTGCTGAGGTAGATTAAATTATTGCCAGTGAGACAAAAATACCAAACTGCAGTGTTTAGGCACAATTCTGCCAGTATGGATATCCAAACACAGTCACTGGTTTGCCATGGGGCCAACTGCTCCCTGCTCATGTGTCAGGGAACTGCACTGAGCCTTACCTGGCTCCACTCTGAAGGCTTTGAATATTTATCCAGGAAAAATCTCTTCCAGGTTAAATACAAGGGAGCGCTCCCAGCAGAGCATCTCAGGCAGTGTAGAACAGAAGAAGGAGACAACTTTGTTGTCATTTATTTCTTCTGCATATATTTAGACATTCAGGACAGCAAGATCAGGTCCCCCTTTGCTGCTTGCATGATCTGCAGGCAGATCCAAAAGACTTGGTTTGGAAATGGAGGGGGAGACACCCATGTTTTCTTTTGACAAAGATTCATAAAGCCAATGAGGAAAGCAAACATCTCTTTGCTCTGCAGACATGCATGTTTTCTCCTATCCATTTTCAAGCATTTTTTTATACCTTACCACTGCCAGATCAAAGCAATTCCCTTTTCCTAACAGATATCAGTACTATACAAATATCAATATCAGGGCATAGAAAGCCATGAGAGGTATGGAAAAATAATACTCCCACAATATTATCTTGCCATGGTGCTTGTGACAGCCAGGAGGCAGGAAAAATGTCTCTAAGGACTCAAGAAAGGATACACAATGCTGGATCAGAGGTACAGAAAGAAACAGCAAGAACTGAAATGCTGGACACCAGAATGGTCCCCCAAACCACAAAGCCAACTCCTGTTTGATACATAGCTGCTGCTTGCCACCTCTTTTTGAAGACATACCATGAAATGCCAGCTCAGATTTGCTGTTGCTGTTTTAAGTGACGAAATATTTCATTATAAACAATGTCCAAGCAAATTACCAACACTCCCAGCTTTCCTAAGGACAATGACAGAGGGATAGAGCAGTTTGCCCAGGGGTTTTAGGACTGTTTACAGACAGAGGGGGTGGATGTCACAGG
The DNA here is from genome assembly GCA_013397795.1 of Orthonyx spaldingii. Taxonomy (NCBI): domain Eukaryota; kingdom Metazoa; phylum Chordata; class Aves; order Passeriformes; family Orthonychidae; genus Orthonyx; species Orthonyx spaldingii. Next base: position 732,594 of record VZTJ01001198.1, on the reverse strand, counting down.
TGTATGTGTTGAACAGAGGAATTTGATCACGGTTCTGCAAGTAGAAGCACAAAGGGGGAAAATACATGGACAGGCAGCCTTTGCCTTCCTGTGGCCCCAAACAGCACCATCCTGCAAGGGAAGGGCACTACAAATGGACCATAGCTAACCTATATTAGGTTGAGGAGAACAGTGAAATGCTGCTCATCAGCGAGGGGGTGATTACTTAAAATTTTCACTGCTGTCATAGCAGGGATCCTGCCACGCAGGCAGCCTCCAAGTATGATCCCAAGTGCTTTCACTGAAAAAAACTATTGCGTCCCAAGAGCAGGGAATTAATGATTTCGGGATGCCTGCACTGACCCCAAAACCCCTCGCAGCAGCAACGGCGGTGAGCACTGCAGATAGGGCTGCAAGGCTGACTCACCTGGGTTAGCGAGACATGGGTTAATGGTGTTCCGTGTCAGTGACCACAGCGGAGCACAAGGGCCACTGCCACGGGACACAGACCGCCGGCTTCCCGGCTTTCAGTTCCTCTGAAGCATCCCGAGCACGGGGATGCAGCTGGCACCCCGCAGGTGGGATGCTCTTCTGGAGCGGCTGCCCATGCACCTATCGGAGCCAGAATCGCTCTGGCTCCGCTCCAAAGGGAGTAGAAGATCGTCTCAGCTTGTCTCTCCTCCCCTTCCTCTTACGCAATTCGGAATGCGAGGGAGTGACTTGATGTTTTTTCTCCTCTCTCAGGGAGTTGGTTTGCACTTCCTGCGCTGGCCGTGCCTTTGTCTCTGCTGGACGCAGCGCACCTGAGGGGCGAAGGCGCAGCGGGGCGGCGGGGACACCCCCCTCCCGGCAGCGGCTTCACCGGAGGGCGCCCAGGTGGGGGGCGGAGAGCACACGCCTGGGGATGAGGTGTAGGGTCAGGGGACACACCGGCCACCTCGGGGCGAGCCGGAACCCAGAGCGCAGCCTCGGCCATACTGCTGCTCCCTTTCGCTCCGCGTTGGCATGCACTCCAACACCGTCCCTCTTAGCTTCATCTGTCTTCTCCCTTCATTTAGGAAAGGATTGAAATCTCAAGACAGTGAGAATCGGGGCGCCAAGATGGCCAGAAGGAGTCCGGGTCCGTGGTTTGTGCCCTGGGTCTGCTTGGTGCTGGTGCTGGACTTCGGCGAAGGGCAGGAGGAAAAACCCTTCGGTGAAACGTGCCTGGAGGACTTTACGGCAGGGCTGCCGGACTGGGTGCTGGATACAGACGCCTCCGTGCAGAATGGAGCCACCTTCTTGTCGTCCCCCATGGTGCATCGGAGCAGGGACTGCATGAGAGCCTGCTGTAAGGACCCCGCGTGTAACCTGGCTCTCGTGGAGCAGGGCCCGGGCTCGGAGGAAGACCACATCCAGGGCTGCTTTCTCCTCAATTGCCTCTATGAGAAGGCTTTCGTCTGCAGGTTTGCCAGGAAGATCGGCTTTCTCAACTTCTTGAAGAAGGACGTGTACGATTCCTACCTGGCAATGCAGAATCACAGATCGAGTGGTAAGGTGCCCGTAATGGATCCCTGCAAACCAGGTCTGGAAGAGCATTAATGGTTACTTGGTGCCAGCTCCTCCAGCCATCATATGTGCAGCAGTGCTGCCAAACAGTCGGGGTAGAGTGATGCTAAAGAAGGTGTTTCTGTATTTTCCTCTGCCACAAAGGTTTTCCCAAACTCTGATATTCATTTAAGACTTGTGCCTCAGTTTACCTGTTAGTGAATGAATAGGGAATCACTCTTTAACCTGTTTGAAGCAGGTGGAGTGTGTGATTACCAAAGTCTGAATTTTTGCTACTTGACAAGGTAGAGAAAAAGGTATTGTTTTTCATCTCCCTTCCCCTGGGCCTTTGAGGTTGGAAAGTGAAATCCTCTAAAAATCAGATTTTAAAGGGCTGTATTAATCTCTTAATTGCTCAGGGACTGGAGGCAGGATGCAATCCACTTACCTTTATTTAACAGCAGCCTGGATGGTGAGGTGTCTCAGTATTGCTCTGACCAATTGACCAGTTGGGGCTGGTCCCTGCTGCTGGGAGAGGAGCAGCTGGGGGAGGCTAAAATTTCCCCATTTAGAGGTGGGTTTCTCTTCCCCATTCCCTGTTTTCCTGCTCTAAAAGATTGCACCTGGACACAGAGGGCCGGGTGGAGAATGAACTAATCGGAACCTGGCCACCTGCCACACACACTGCTGTCTCCAAAGACTTGCAGTGTTTTCAGTGTGTACACGAAAAACACGGCAGTTCCTCCTTCTGTGTTTTGACTGAAGCCTAATAAGGCTGGCATGTTTCTAGCCTAGCTGGGTCTTTGGCAACCACAACCAGTTTATTATTTGTTGATCCCTGGGCAGAGCTGTCAGGGGATATCTCTATACGTAATCCTCCTCATACTCCCTCCCAGCCCACCTCTGGGAAGGAAAGGATGTGTGAAGATGGCAAGGGGAGCATCCAGGTGGGTGCAAGGGCTTGGGCTTGATGATGTGAGCTGAATAGATCATTGATCTTCTGCTGAGATGTGCCAGCCTCTGGGCCTTGTGGGTGCTGGAAGTGGGAAATGGCATCAAACCCCACACTGACCACTTCTCCATCCTGAGTAGCAATAGGGGAGGTTTGCAGCAGGGCACAATTTCTCTGGAGCAGCCCTTGGGTGTTGCTGGTTTGAACAGCAGTGTGGCAGAAGTGGTCCTCCTGGTCCTCTGTCCCTACTCGTGGCTTTCTACTGGATTTTAGGGCCTTTTGGTAAATGTGTCACACTGGTTCAGTAGTTCTCCCACATCTCCATTCCAGGCTCAAAATCCTTTTCACAGGAGCTGCAGTTAACGAGGAACTGAAGGCCGCATCACCAGGACTGGAGGTGGCATGCTGGCAGCTGTCTGAACTCCTGTATGCTTTGTTGTAGGAGGAAAAGGGAATGCATCATCTCCAGTACATCCTGATTTCACAAGATTAGATTAAAATACAATGTACTGTTGAGCAAGTCAGTCTCTTTACCTCTGTGGACCAGTGCCTCATACAAGAAAACTGCAAGCCCCTTCTTCCTTGGCTGGTCCCAATGTCTGGTATTCCATGTGTGTGGATCTTTAGAAAGTGTCCCGGGGTCACCGACCTCACTGTGTGACCAGCAGTGACACGTTTGCTAAAATATGGCGCCGAGCTACAGCACCCGGCCACCAATATGGAGTTGCTGCATTTCGATCCATCCCGAGTGCTGCTTTCACAGATCCTGGGATGGCTACCGTGGAGCAGGAAGACCCAGGAGGGCTTATCAGTGAGAACTGAAAAGCACTCCAGAAATGCAGTTCGGGTTACTCTGCCTGGAGGCGGCCGTGCCCCTCCTCACTCACGTGGGGCTTGTGCCTCAGACTGCTGTGAGTGTAGGAAGGGCTCTGTCTCTTCCACAGCCGTGTTTGACCCTCAGAGGGTGCCAGGTGCCAGGCAGGTCTCCAGCTGTAGTGACAGACACTGGGCAGCTCACTGCTGCATATTTGGATCAGGCTGCAATGTTCATGCTCTGCTTTGATTTGGAAATGCGCTTCCTCTGAAATTTTTAGGCATTGTCTTTGGTACCAAAAGCTTTCTGAATCACCTTGAATGACACTGGAGGGCTAGCAGGGGAAAGAGATTAAGGCAGTTACTGGAGAAAAAGCTGGGTCCTCCTCCCCACAGCAATTGGTGAGACACTTAAGAATGCAGATCTCCATTTTGATTCAGATACAAACAAAAAAAATCCAAACCAAAACCCCAAGCCCCTCCAGCTGTGATACGGGAATTGGGTCCATGCAGAACCTGTCTGGGCAGGAAGGTGGATGCCTGACTGTCACTGAGGGGGAAAAGGGGAAGGGCACAACGGGGCAGGTGCAGGAAGCCAGATGAAGGAGCACTGAGCATGTTCACCTGGCAGCATAAGGAAGCTCTATAGCATTTTTGCTTCTGGGCCTTTTGGGGGTGCCTGAAGAGGCCAGGTGAAACAAGTGTTAAAGGAAGCTGTTTTCAGCGTGTCAGGTCTTCCTCCCAAATTTTTATAGGCAAAAAGTCTTGGCCCAGGTTTTGGACTGGAGGCAAAACTGTGTAGTTTTCCTGCTGTTGTGCTGTATCACTGTTAAAATGTGAAGTTTTGAGACTGTTCTGGAGCCCAGGTTACGGTCAGCCCCCTGATTCTGGCTCTACAGGTCTGCCGGAAGATTATCTGCTGCTTTATCATGCATTCCTTTCCTGTATGTGCTGCTGTCAGGTGTCCTAGGAGCCTTTACCTGTGTCAGTCTTCAGACCCTCTGCAATGATAAGAATTAAATGCATGGGTTTTTTTAGTGAATAATGAAATATCCAGTTAGTGATCCCAGTGGGTGACATTAAACAAGAAAGTCACACCTTATAAGACCCACACTACTATTACTACTGCAAGGAGCAGACCTGTTGAATTAAGAGGTTTATATATGTTTAGCAGGAGACTAGGTAACACTTGAAAGAGTGCACAGCTGAATGGGTAAGTTTAATCTTGGAGTGTTTCTGGAGCCTGATGGAAGTAGCTGAAAGCTGGGAGAGTGTTACAAGGAAAGCACTGTGTATTCTTTCAGTGCTCTTGCTCAAGCATCCGCAGTGAGACTGTTGGCAACTGACCACAGGGACAGGAGTACCTGATCTAACCCACTGTGGCCACTCTTACAGTGTTATGACTTCAGAAAAACCTGTGGGTACAGGCAACGATGAATACAGCTGAAATCTGGGTTCTGCACATCTTCTGGATGTATTTTCAGTGTTTTGGAGAATAAGAGCTTCTGAGTTCTTTGTAAGCTGGTGACGACAGCTTGGCACTGTCTCTTGCCTGTTCCAGCTAACGTACAGCCTGAAGTCTCTGATGTTATTGTTAAAAGGCACAATCTTCTTAAATGATTCCTCAGCCTGAACTTTGGTGCGAGTTTTCTGCCTGGCTCATCCGGGAGGGGCAGGCTCACCATGCACTTTATTGGTAATAATGGAGCCCAGTGTTTAAGTAACTAGCCCAGCTTATTCTGGTCTAGGCAAACCAGTTTTGGGTGTGAAACTGGAAAATAACCTCCCTGAACCTTTGTCCATTTCTTGAACTGAACCTTTTGGGGTTGTTGTGAAATGCTTGGTGACACTCTCCTCCTCCTCCTGTTGAATCCGGGGCTTGTGAGTGGGAGATGGAAAGTGCTTGGGAACCACAGGGTTCTGATCAGATATGTCTGCTCCTGCCACACCGTGGAGGGAGATTTGCAGGCTAAAGCTTTAGTAATGCATTCCAAAAGGAGAGCTCCCCAAGAGTGAAGCTCATCCCTCCTCAAATGTTTGGTCCCATGCTGATTTCCATTCTGTGGGCACAGTGCAACTGAAATGAGCAGCACTGGTATCACAGTTGGGGCTGAGACAGGTCCCCCCTTGGCTGATGCTGTTCAGCCCTGAGCCCGCTGCTCATCCTTCAGCTCAGGCCAGGAGAGGGGAAGTTGCACATTGAGTACAGATTCAGAGGCTGATGTGTGCTGGAAGGGTCCTGGAAGACCAGCTGGTCTAGCTCACTGCTCAGAGTGGGTGATGAGCGGCTTCCACTCCACTTGCTGTGAAATTACTGTTTGTCTTGCAGCATTTACTGAAGTGGCTACATCATGTCTTGTCTCCAGAGCTCCAGTTGCCTTAAAGGGACTGGAGGTACAAACCAGTCTTTACTAAAATGGCACAAATGTCTGTGGGAGAGTCTTTCTCTCTGCCTGCTAAAGCAAATAGGACTGGTTTCCCACACTCTGAGGAAGGATGGAGGGAACCTAATGGCAGCAGCAGCTTATGTTATTCTGAAAATATGATCCGTTCAGTCATGCTGTATTGTTTTAGAGACATTAAGTTGACCTGCTGTGTGCACCATTTACAAACCACTACAAAAACCTCTAGAAACTAATGCTGAGAGCTAATTGGCTGTGCATGAGTTATTAGAAAACTGTATGGCGTTATCATGACTGTATTTGCTGCCCAGCGAGAATGAAGCCCTAAAGAAAGAGCCTGTATTTCTCTTTCTCCAGGCACTACATTGTGTTGCCTTGTTCCCTTCTCTCTCTTTCCACCTCATGCAAATTAATACTGTGGCAGCAGTGTCATCCTTCACTACCTCTGCCCGTGGAAATGGAGAGTTCTCTAGTGTGGATGGGTGAGAAGGGTGTTCACTTTTGAATGACTTCCCTGGAAGCAATGCAAGAGCAGAGCTTTAGCATTTGTGGAAAGAGCCACACTGCTGCCCACCTGCTTTTGCAGCAGACAGGTTCTGCTGGCTTCTGACGCTTGAAATCTCCAAGGTCCTCTGTCTCATGGATGCTGGAATTTGGGTGGCCTCATTTTTGCCCCTGGCCTGGTCAGTGGCTTTGAGCAGTGGCTTTTGTCCCCAGTGAGGTCTTCCCTTCACAGTGCCTCAGTGTCCCCAGTGCGAGCCAGCCACACTTGCCTTGTTTGCAAGTTGCTCCTGCAAAGGCAGTCAGCAGTGGGCTGTAAGAGCCCCTCAGTCACCACGAGAAAGCTTTCCAGCTCTTTCTAGTGAAAACCTCAGATCATTCTGAGGTATTTTTAAGCATTGCTTTGTAGTCTCAACTACTTGGGATGTATCTGCATGAGCTCTGGAATGGAGGAAATCTGCTTTTTTATAGATCCCAAGGGCAGAAGCTAATATCTGAGTTCCAAAAGAGAAAAACCTCCAAACTGTGAGCTTTGCAAATACATTCAGTGATGGGATTTCACTGGTGCCTGCAGGTTTGTGTAGCAAGGTCCCCAGTGGGGTCTCTCCCCCCACTTAGATACTTACTTTTGAAGCCCTTGTAGAAATTTATTATCTTTTAAATTCCTATTCCCCTATCAATTTTGGTTCAAGTTCACTCATTAGAGGTGAAGCCAGACAAGCCACTGACTGCATGAGCTTTTAAATGAGGTGAAATTTTTTTTTAAGTGAAAATCAGGGTCTCAGGCATGAATACAGTGTAAGTAATAAAACTTTTTAAAGCAATTTGTATTTCCTCTATCAAGCTTTCCTCTGGAATCATAAAGACAAGATACTTCCCCCACTGATGTGTTACATAAATGAAAGTGGAAATGGTCACTTATGGTGTGACTCCAGGAGCACATTTCACAGTAAAGAGCATGCCACAGACAGCATCATAAATCTTTAACCTCCCTGTTAATTACAGAGTTTTACAGCAGAAACTTTCCATGGTTGAAAGAGCATTACAGCAAAGGTAACTTCCATTTTTCCTACAGACTTTCAGAGCAAAACAGAGTGTAGAGTCTTCCTTGTACTAGCAGTTTGCTGATACTCACTCTGGCTCAGTCAGCACTTGGTTCTGAAGATCAGGTGGAAAACAGCCATGTTGCCAGGGAAGGCTTCATACACTCGTGGCAGAAATACTCCCAAGTCACTGAACTTTCAGGCATCCTAAGGAGAAAAGGGATAGACGTGAAAAATAAGTCCTTAATTTCTAGTGAGACTCCTTGGCAGTCACCACAGATAAAGAAATACTCAACTCTTCTCTTGGATGTGAGGAGAGTCAGTAAATTTGGCTAATCAGAGATGGGAACTGGAGAAATTGCTGACCCATTGAACAGAACTGAGCCTTTATTTGGTCATGCAACCCACAGCCCAAAATAAGTAGATGTTTGGCATGCAATTTTTTGTTTAAAGTGTACATGCTTAAAAATATCAAGAAAAAACATGATTTGGAGTCATGAGTTAAGGATCAGCCTCTGTGTTGTTGAAAAACTGGTCTTTTCCTTGTGCAATTGCACCCACCTACTGGGCTCACCCTGGCAGGATGGTGACAGGGAGTAGGCTGCCTTTCTCCCTGTGAGGCTCGTGGCATTTGCCTAGCAGGAATGTGTCCCCTTTCCAGAGCTTGCAGTGGTGTGTACAAGGTGACAAAAGAACTAAGTGGCCTGTTTTAAGGTCAGGTTTTTTGTACATATGCCTTATATTAAATGTCCCTTCAGTAGACTGCAGCAAGAATCAGCAGCTGCGATCTGAATCCAGATACACTCAAACAGGAAATTAGGAGCAAGTCTGCAACAGTGAAAATATTCAGCTGATGGAGTAATTTTCTAAGGGGTTTGGACAGTAATCCTCTCCTTCAGTCACAGTTGCTATAACAGTGTAATGGCAGAGTGATTTCTATCTAGCTTATAAATGGTGATTGGTGCCTTTACAACAGACTCAGGCTGAACTGGAACACTGAGTCTTGGACTTGGTACAGGTGTTACCAGGTGGAGTTTTATGGGTTGAGCTATGGACAAAGCCTGCAATCAGAGACGTTCAGGCCAAAAGGAGTTATGAGTCAGGTTCAATGGTGTCATTGTATAGGCTGTTCTTGCTGGCACAGGCAGGGATCAGTTTTCATCTCTTGTACTTACAGTCTGGGAAAGCATTTAATAGATTGTGGAAGTTGCTAGTAAGCTAATCCATGGAATGGTACAAAAATAACAATCTAATGAATGGTGTTTCTGTGGTGTTTTAAAGGCATGTATGTCAGAGAGTGGGGTGGAAGATGAGCTGGAGGAGAAATATTTCCCATCCAAGTCCCACATTGTGTAACTCTGGCTAAATACACTAACACAGTGCTTAGAGATAGTGGTAGCAATGATGAGAGTCAGTTCCACATTCTTCAGTACCCACATCAGGCCATCTCCCTCAGAGAAGGGCAGAGATTGCTCTGTGCTGTTCTGCGAGGATGTGGTCCGGCACTCAGAAGCACAATGGCTGTAGCCACAGGGCCACCCTCTTATGGTGGTTCCTGTGGACAGAAGTGCCCAGGGAGCCAACTGGCTCAAAGACACTGCCATAGTGGGTTGTGGACTTACTAAATTAGTGAGGGCAGTAATAACAGTACTGATTGCCTGTTGCTTGCTCAGGCTGCAAGGAGCACAGCTGTGTGAAAGTGTTTTCCTTTCAGCAGTTGAAGTCTGGATTGGTTTAGCCTGGAAGAATCCCTCTCCCTTGTCTTCCTGTAATGGGGACAAGGACTGGACCCTTCAGCCTCTTACCCAAACCTTATTCTACATTTCTTGTGCAGATGACCATCCTCCAATAGCCCGTGCTGTCAAGGACATGAGGGTACAGCCGGGGGAGCCAGTGATGCTGAGAGGCACAGAGAGCACGGATGACCATGGGATAGTCAGCTATGAATGGAAACAGATCCTTGGTGACCCCTCTGCAGAGATGAAGGTAGGGAGCTGCAGGAAATAAGCAGCTTGCTGTGTCACCTGTGGTCTGCACTAGGGTGGTCAGCCAGAGCCCTGACTTAAAGGTCAACTTGTCCTTCCCTCTTCAAGCCAGTCCAACCAGGAGCCTGTTCCCAAAAACTATGGAGCAGTCCTTGTGGTTGCCCTCCCCCTCTCACACAGTACTTGGAAGTGGCAGTTTTGGCCTCATCAGGTCTCAGGCTCCCTGCACAGGATGCTGTCTCAAGTCTTCCTAAGCAACACCTGACCTGCCTGGCTGGGAGCAGCCGAGAGGGCAGAGCTTCTGTGCAAGAGCTGCCTCTGGTCCCAAGCTCCTATAGTTCAGTGAAGGACCTTCTCTTAGTTTTACTCTGTCCACTTCAGTGCATTTCCTCTTCTGTCTCTGAACAATCCAGTCTCAGGCTCTAGTTCTCCTGGGGGTTTTCCTGGACTTTACCTCTCTTGAAAGCATAAGTTCTTCCTCCTATTTTATCTGAGCTGGAGCAGAGCTCGTGTCTCCTGTCTGGATCCAAGATCTCTGGGGTCTGAACACTGCCTATCAGGTAGATGTTAAAAGTGAAGTGTGGCTTTAGAACAGCAGATTATTCTTTTAAACTTCTGCAAAATGCTTTGGAAAGCCATGGAGCTCATATGGAGTTCTTGTGGCACCGTTTGGAAGAATTAGCAAGTGAGTACATCAGACCCACAACTGATTTGGAACATCAGCAGTGACAAACTCCAGAGTGCCAAGGGGTCTGTGTAATTCAGCAAGTGTTCCTTTCCTTTTCCCTTTGCCCTAGCCCAACCAAAGCAACTTTTGTGGAGGGGGGGTGGTCCCTTGATATTATGCTGTGTTAACTACATTAAAATGATATATGGCAAGGCTGTGTTCTTTTGAAACCTAATCAAAACCAGAGATAGCATGGAAATGAAGGTCCAATTCTGTTGTAAATATAGAGGAAAAGTTTGTATCAATAATGTACCTTTCTCTTCTGACAAAATAATTAAATATACCTACTTTATTCCCTATGTACTAAGTAAATGATTCGTAATAGGTTCTAAGTTTTAAAAAGTAAAATAAAAACTACAGGTTTTCAGTCCTCTCCAAAGAATTTTATTTTCCCTTGTGCTATCACAATGCCCCAAAACATGAAATATCTAATTAGGCTTGTGGCACTTGTTCTCTCTGCTGTTCCAGCTGTGTGCCAGTCCATGGATTTGGGGGATTGTCTAGCACTGAGACATTTTTCGTGCCAAACATCTGCTTGAAGGTTTCCATCCAAGCTCCTTTCTCTCTAATGAATGAACATGGACCTTGCATAGCTTCAGTCACTCCTTCCTTATAGAAGTACTTTTCTCCTACAGAAGTCTTTCTTTTGCATTTTCAGAAGCAGGAAGAAGATCAGGTAGAAATCTCCAACCTGCAGGTGGGGACTTACGTCTTCCAGCTTACTGTCACGGACACTGCACAACAGCAAGACTTCACCAACATCACCATCATGGTGTTGAGCTCTGAGCAGACAGAAGGTGAGCCTGAGCCCACACATAGCTACCTGGAGTCCTGGAGCCTGGATGCTGCTCTGGCATTATTGGTGCTCTTCTCAGAGGGGTAGATGGGAGAAGAGCACAACCAAGAGACTGGACTTGCATGACAGCTTTTCCCAGTAAAAGCCTGCATCAGTAGTGGAAGGTCTCTGCATTCATAGTGATCTGTTTTGGGGTTTTCGCCTACTCTTGCAGGAGATGGGGCCTGCAGTAACCCCATCTGCTCTGCCTTTTCACTGCTCTCTACTGGGTGACACCAGAGTGGATGAAGCTTGCAACTGAGGTTGCAAAACAGGAGAATGTGAAAGGTCTTGTTGACTCTGTGGTTTTGCTGTGAAGGCCCTTAGGCTGCAGGGTAGGTGGAGTCATCTGCAAGACATTCAATGTATCCCTGGCTTTATAACTTTTTTTTCTTTAACGGCTTTATTTAATCATGAAAATATTCAGCATTACAAGTGTATTAGGAGTAAGGAGTTCTTGGACAAATGATTGACTAGCAGCTAAACAGGGGATGTCTTCTCCTACCTCAGGTACCATAAAAATATAAGAGCAACCATGTCAAGTGATGCTAATGGTCTGACCAAACTCCAATACACTGCATTCAACAGTGTGCAGAGGTTGGTACTTTGGAAAGAGTGCAAGAACATGACACGCTATCAGTAAATCTCTACTATGCTTGACTAATCCCCAAGGATTTTGCAGCTGGAAGATTTTTTTAATCAAAAGATGGTGTCTTTGTATTTCATAACCATGTATGAATCCCTTTTTGACCTCATGTAATCTCTGAAAAGCAGCAACCTCCTGAAGCAAGGAGTATCACAGCTTAATTATGTGCTATGTGGAGATGCAGCTCCTTTTGTTTTATGGATGTGGCACCTTCTAATTTGGTTTTGTGACCCTACCTTTCAAAAAAAAAAATGCATTTCATGATTCCCTACTCTCTTTCTCCATGTTGGTCAAAATTTTATAAACCCTTCAGACATGTCCTTTGAGATATTTTGTTTGCCTTCACATATACAAACCAGAAAGTCTTCCAAAGGACTTATCTAATCCCAGACCCTTTTCTGTTAACTTTCTTGATAGAGCATTGTTTGACTCCAAAGAAAGTGGGTTGGTGTCGGGGATCTTTCCCACGCTGGTTTTACAACCCGAGCCTTCAGCAGTGTGAGGAGTTCGTTTTTGGTGGCTGCAAGCCCAACAAGAATAACTACTTACGGGAAGAGGAGTGTGAACTTGCCTGCAAGAATGTCAGAGGTGAGTCCTTCAAAAATCCAGGCCCTCTTTCTCATAGGATTGGGACGATCCTGTGGACAAGTACTGCAGCCTCTTGGCTGACAGCTAGTTAGAGCCCAGTAAGCTGAGGAGACTGGGCTAATTATGGATGGACAGTCATTGTCTTAAGCTGGCAACATATCTGACCCAGCTCCTGAAGCACTGGACAGTGTCCCTGGTATTCCTCTGGCTGCAGAAGCCCTCACCAAATCTTTGTGTCACATTTGAAACCTAAATTCAGAGAGCAGCATTGTGCAGTTGGGGGCCAGAAGTGCTTCACTCCCAAAATGAAATTAATCTTCCTCCCAGGCACCCTCAAGCCACTGAGAACAATTTAGTGCTGCTCAGATAAATGGGCTGAGCATCTGCTGGGTCCATTGCAGTGCATAGCTTAAGAAGGAGGTTAAAGCCTTGGAAAAGAAAGACAATTTGGAAATGGTCTTATTCGTGGTGGGAAGTTCCCCTGTGCTCCTCCAGGCGTGCCTCATGGGTACAACTCATCTGGGTTTCTGAGTGGTGGGCATCCATATTTCACCTCTGTAATCCAGGGATTCCTTCCAGAAAATGTGCTTTTCTCATGTGATACATGAAAGCAATCTAAAGCTGATCTTAAGCTGAGAAAATTATGTGGTGGTAAATTTATTTTATTTTATTTCTCCCCTTGTCTCTTCAGGTTCTGTTGGTGGGCGACAACAGCCGGGTGAGTCTCCCATACAACAGTGTAATCCTACTGCAAGCTGGGGCTGAGTGTCTCATGTCCATTCCTGTGGCTTCTGATTGGGACTCAGTGTGCAAAGTGGGGCACTGGAGACTAATTTCTTTACTAAGCCTTTCACTTTCATGTCATAGGATAATTTAGGTCGGGGATTACCTCTAGAGGTCATCTGATCCAACCCACTACTCAAAGCAGGTCCAGCTTTGAGTCATATTAGGTTGCTTAGGACTATATCCAGTCCAGTTTTGGATATTTCTGAAAAAGGAGATTTTACACTTTGTCTGGTCAAACTGTGCCAATGTTTGATGACCCTCATTATAATTTTTTCCCCTTATATTGAATTACTTTCCCTTGTTGCAACTCCTGTCTGTTGCTGCTCATCCTATTACTGTGCTCCAAAATGAGTCTGTCTGCTCTGTAATCTCTGTCTTCTCCATAACCTCGTGCTAGGTCTTGTGCTCTAGGCTCTTGCTGAGATTCACTCTAGTATGCCAATGTCTTTTGTCAGTGGGGAGCTCAGAACTGGGCACAGTACTCAGCACTTGGGACCACCTCTGGAGCAAACAGGTTTGAAGCTCTTGCAGCCCATTGTGCAGATTTCAATTTGGCTTTCCTAATGTAATCCCCCCATGCTTGGACAAGGTCTCCATATTCTTCCTGAGTAGCTCATTCTTGATTCCACCTGCTATGTACTTCTTTCTGAGAGGAAACATGGCTGTTTCCAGAGCAATGTTTCATTTATAAAGAGGATTTTATTTTCTTTTTTGAGTCTAGGGTGGCACTGAGGAGAGACCTTTACCAATCTGCCTTGTTTCTTGTTTGCCAGCCCTATCAGCAGCTTTTAAGTCCTTCGTAAAGCATCTGGCAGGGAGAAACAATGAATTTTAATGAGCTATCTGAACTGTTTCTGATGCAGTATGCAATGGGAACTGTCACGCCCCCTTCTTCAGATGCAAGGATGGTTGCTGCATTGATGCCTATCTGGAGTGTGATGAAACTCCCGACTGTGCTGATGCATCGGATGAGATGTACTGTGAACAATGTGAGTACTTTAAATTCTGGCTTAGATAACTTACTATCTGCCCAGGAATGGGTCCAATGTAAGTTACAGGTGCTGAGTCAATACTTGTTGGTGTCACCTGTTCTTATTTCCTGACCCTGCATTATCTCTTTCCACAGTATTACGTTTGCAGTGTCTGCCATTTCCTGTATCTCTGCTGACTGCAAGAGATGACCTTCCTTCTGTGATGCTTCCTGCCTCTTAAATATGCTTTGACTCTCTTCTGTGCACCTATCTGTAAGACTTCAGGCCTGTCCTTCCCTCCCCTTCCAATATTTTTCTCACTGAGTGACCTTACCTGCAGTCTTAGAGTTGGGAAATGGGAAAGGAAACCATGATTTATCCAAGTCTATCCAGTGGCATCCCCCCTTAACATCCTATTATGCTAACATAAATGCATAGTGGTGAGATGCCCAAATCCACACCATCTCCTCCCTTCTTCCATCCCTCCTCACCTCTTCTGAATTCCCATAATCTCTTTCCTATGTGTGGGTATTTTGCTGCCTTTTTAGATTAGCAAGCCTGTGATCCATCTCTCTTGCCCTCTCTTATATTCTAGACTTTATAGTGCTCTTTTATACTTCTTAAAACCTGGAGTAACTTTTCCCATACTTCTTGATGGAAAACAAAAAAAAGAAAGCAGCCTTTGTTTTCATTAGTTTTGTCTCTGTATCTGTGGATTGGAAATTGGGAAGAGTTTCTTATTACTACATTTTATTTTTCCCATATTCCTCTCGTAGCTTTGAGAGACTTAAGAACTTCAGATGATATCTCCCTTTCTTTTGGCTTGTGATAGCAAAGGAATGTGCAGGAAAGCCCTGTCTGCCCATGTCTGCATGGACAGAGGCATTTCTTGTCAACTGGTGAGAGAAGTTTTAATAGGAAATGTTTCCTTTGCAGATGCTCGTGAGTTCAATAGACTGCAGAAAATCAATGTCACACATAAGCAAGGTATGTACCATCCGGAGCACCTACGCTGACCTCTGCCAGCTTTTGGTTTTTTCTTTAGTCTGTTGGTCCATGGTAAAACTGCTTCCCTCTATAAATCCAAAACCAGGTGTAGATCTGGATAGTTCATATACTAAAAATGGGTAAGGGTCTGTTCTCTGACCTTGAGGATATCTGTTGATAGCAGGCTTTCACTCTCCTGCCTAAACTTTTTCCATCCAAGTAGGTCTCCTGCTTGCTTTCCATCCAAGTAGGTCTCAAGTGTTGCTTGCTGGGCACAGTACGTGGCCTGTACAAAACCCTGCAGCAGGTTTTCTTGGAAACAGTGCAAACCAAAGCAGTGTAGGGGACACAGAAATGTTTGTGCTCAATCCCATATCTTTGCCTTATTTTTTAAAGTGTAGACACTGGACCTATCATTGGGCTAAAAGAGTATATTCCAAGACACTTAAATACAGCTTGGTTGTAGAGGAGACCTGAGCCGATCTGTGGTTTCTGTGTGTCCAGGCTCTTCATGCTCCCTTCTGCCTCCCAGGGAGGACAAGTCATTTCCACAGGGGAGTGAATCCAGGGTTTAGCATAACTGCACATTCTGATGTTCCTTTTTCTGCTTGCTAGTTGGATTTATGGCAGGTGGCAGCTCACCTTAGCATTGCCAATTTGACCAGCTGGCAACTGAGCAGTGGGGGCCTGAGAGCCACTGTTCTGGCTATGGATTTCCTGTGCCATGGTGCTTGTGCTCTTTTGTTGTGAGCAGAAAATTTTGCTGCTCTGGGAAGACATTGCTTGGGCTAAAGCACCTCTGTCTTGCTTTGCCAGGCCACTGTGTGGACTTGCCTGATACTGGACAGTGCACCGAGAGCATCCCCCGCTGGTACTATAACCCATTCTTGGAGAAATGTGACCCCTTCACCTACGGAGGCTGTGGTGGCAACAGCAACAACTTTGAAGAAGAGGAAGAGTGCATGAAATCATGTTCAGGCATCACAAGTAAGCACACATAGTGAGGGCTGGAGTTTTACTGATCAAACTGGTGAAATCACTTCAGATTACATTCTGGGGTCCCAAAGAAGCAATGCCTTGGGAGCTTTCAGTCAAGCTGGTCTGCTCTCAAACCCTGGCCGTGACCCACAGTGTCGTTCGACACAGCCAATGGCTTATGAAGAATGGTGTAACTACAGCATCTTTCTGCAATGCAGCCTGTCATTTCCCAGAGCTGGAAAGTATTCTGGGTGCTGGTGTTGAAAAAGAGACAAAGGAGGATCACAAAACTAACCAGAGATATGATATATCAGCTTTGAAGAGAATCTAACCTAGCTTGGCTCCAGGTCTCCCCAAGTGAGAGGGAAGAAATTAAGAAAATCCTCAATGACACATACTAGCCTGAAGTTTTAAACAAACAAGGAAAAGGTTTACACTGTACACTTGGTACATATTGCTTTGGAGGCCAGCAGGAAGAATTTTGCCAAACTATCTCTGTTAAGAGGCAAACTGCCTCCCTCAGCTACACTGGGCCTTACAGCCTGCCCGGAGAGCTCAGTACCATGGCTGTTGAGGAGGATGCTGGCTGTGTTCAGTCACTTCAGAGCACTGGAAATATGCTCCTCAGAAACCTGTCTTATCCCTTGTTCCCAACCTTCTTTGTAAAACTTTTTTTTCTCCCCTCTGTGTTCCCAATTCAGAAGCAGATGTCATTGGCCGAAGATGGGAATCATTTGAGTCCCAAACTGCTATCTTAAGTAAGTAACAATTTTCCCTACAGATCTTTCTTGTTGCTTTTCCCTGTCCTGAAGAATACTTTGTCTTTCCTTGCAAACAGTAGCCTTCTCTCCCACACCCCTTTTGAAACTGGGGGAGCAGTATGGGATTTGTGGGATGCTGGCAGTGACAAGAGATGCTTCTGTGCACTGTGCAACTGTGATCAATTTTTTCCTGTGTCTGTGACTCAGTAGCTCATACAGAGACTCCTAAATTTCCTTGCATCAACTTGCATGAATGCTCCACTGTTCAACATCCAAAAATGGGAAGTAAAACTCTTCCTAAGGGCCAATTTCATATAAGGACTACTAACTTCTACAAGAAAGAAGGCTCAAGCGAATATGTGAATAATGTCAGGTGCTAGACTGTGGGGAAATGTGATGACCCTATACAACCTCTCTACAACACTAAAAAAGTCCAACACTATTGAAATACAAGTTCTTTATAAAATGTCACATGAAGGTTATTGTTCTTAAATCCTGGAGATTGATTTAATCTTTAAATTCACACCATCTCTCAAATGCATCATGTTTGACTATCTCCACTGACGATGCAGGGGTTTGGCTGGCTGGAGAACAAGTGCTCACACCACTGCTAAGAGCACTTTCCCACAAACTCAGCCTATCCTCCATAGCTCACTCCCTCAGTGTTGTCCCAGCCAGAAGGTTCCTTCTGTGACCACCACTCCCTGTTGAGGTATGACACAAGGCTGTTGTTGCAGAAGGATTTGATATTCCTAGGGCTGTCAAATGGCCAAGCCTGCCAAAGTCACAGAACAGCCTTTAGAGGGCGTGGTGCATCTGGGAAATGATGGGAGATATCATTTGGGAGAGACAGGCTGGCTGTGCCTTGGCTATACCTTTATGCCGTGCAGTTACCATCTTTCTTCTTTGCTGGTTGTGCAGTGGCCACCCTGCTGCCATGCCAGCTGGTGCCTCTTCTCTTTGCCAGCACAATTTCTGCAGCAGCTTTCATGCTTGCTTCATCATGGCCACCCCTGCTGCATCAGAGACTGTGGAGCATCTCTTCTAACGTGTTCACGTATCCCTGCAGGTGCCTTTGAGGTTGTGATTGCTGTGCTCCTTGGGATCTCCATCATGGTGGTCCTGGTTTTCATTGGCTACTTCTTCCTGAAGAAAAGGAAGAAGAACAGCCGCCGCCGTCAGCCTGCCACTGCTACCAACTCAACCCTCTCCACAACAGAGGACACTGAGCATCTGTTCTATAGCAGTGCCACCAAACCAGTCTGACCTACAGCCTCTGTCTCCAGCTCAGCACTGGGGCACTCCCCAAAGTTTCTGGAGTTCTGTTTTTAGACACAGGTGTGTGCCTGAAGGACTCGTTCTCTGTGAAGACATTTGGAGCATCAGGCCAAGATCTAGCTGTGATTTGGCAGTACTGGTATTTGTGATTGTCTAGGCTAAATGGCTGCTCTGGAAAGTGAGGAACTGGGAGCATGCTGTTGCTCTCTGACATCCATTCCTTCCTAGCCTCAAACAATCCAGTGAAACTCTGAATTACATCTTTCTTCCTGCTCAAACCTGGAGCACAACTTTGCTCAACTTCCTGAAGGACCCTGGGACTGGATCTGTGTAGCATTCATGTTGGTGAATGGTGCAAGCTCACCAGAGCCAGCAATTTGTTTTCAGTGTCACTTTCTTCCACTCAGCCTTGTATTTTCTTCCCCTTCTCCCAGTCCTCTGCAAGGTGCCCTGCCTTGCAGCAGTCTACCTGGTTGTGGTGCATCTCTTGAGGTCTGTGGGATTCACATAATCATCCAGACCTGATCCAAGGGCTCTGTGACACTCTCTGGCAGTTCCTGTTTTCAAGATGGACAGAAACAGAAATACCTGCTTAAGTCACTGGGCTTTGTTTTTTAACAGAAAAACACATCTAGACTTTTTTCTGGCTGGCCACTGTGGTTCAGTCTTCTGTGTACAGTATGTGTTCACCATTTTTCTCTCAGTGAGTTGCCCTTGTTGCTTTTCCGTTGTTCAGTCTGAACCCAAACACATTGAGAAAATACCTATTTATTCTCACATGAAGTAGACGTCCATGCTTTTCCTGCTGATTGTGCAGGAAAGCTGCAGCTTTGATTTTACTGCATGTTCATCTGAGCACACAGCCTGACCTGAGTCCCTGGCATCTCCCAGAGCACAGGAGTGGGCTGGATACCACCAGCTAATGTCTGCTGCTCCTGCTGGCTCATCCCTCCCAATGCAAGATGAGTCCAGCCCAGCCCCAGGAGGCCCAAAGCTCATCTCTGGCCCCAAGGCAGCAGGTGAAATCCCCACTTTGGCAACGTTCTGGTCCCAGTCCTGGTCCTGTGTGCTGCCCTGTAGTCCATTTGCAATGAGATGCTTCTGAGCTCTGTCCTGCAGCGTCTACTGGTCCAGGCTTCTACCTCAGTGAGCTGAGGATTTCTGTTGGGGCAGAAGAAGGTATTTATGAAGTGCCTGATGTGCTGCTGGCTGTAGGGCTGGCACCAATCCCTAAACTTCCAGTGCCTGCTGCTCTTAGAAAACTGCTGTGAAGAGATAGGAAACCAGGGTATGTGTGTGTGTGTGTGTGTGTGTGTGTGTGTGTATAAGAAACATAAATCTATGTACAGAGTTCAGTTTAAATGCTTGGACTCTTTGAGGGCCAAGGGCAGAGTGGTTCTAGAATGCTCTGGTGAAGCTATTCCCAGCTCAGGACATGGCTCAGGTCCTATCAAGTGCAGTGGCAAGAGAGCTGCCTCCCTGGGCTGATACCTGGGCTGAAAGGAAAGAAACTGCTGCCCAGAGCCTGCTGGCAATCTGGCTGCATGCCTCCCCATCACAGGCATCTGCCTCAGCATTCCTGGGGCTGGTCAGATCTGTCTCGTATCATTTCTTCCATCTCTTTGTTTTTCCCACAGCCTATCATGGCCTATGCAGTAAACCTAATGTCTTGATTTTTTTTTTTTTGTGTGCTCACTCTGATAATAAAAAGGAATTGTTTGTCTTATCTGGCTTGGGAGTGGTGTCTGAGAAGCAATGACCCGCAGAGGGGGCAGGTGCCTTTCCCATGCCTGCTATCGCACATCCTTTCATCTGCCCCAACTGTGGTATCTCAGGGGAGAGCTGCTGCAGCAGCGGTGCCATGGCTTGGGGAGGGCTGGAAGCGGGGGATGCAACATATATGGATACCTGAAAAGGAAACTACTGCATGAGGTGTTCTGGGAGCAAGATTATTACACACTAAGTCACCCAGAGAGCAAGGCAGGGTGTAACCTGAAACTGGGTTCCAGCTGGTCAGACTGGTTTGGGCTTTGTGTCTGAAACCAAAAGCAGACACTCTTCTTCAAACAGGAGTTGCTCTAACTGTGTCTTCAGGCTGGTGATCGCTCGAGAACTGCGATGTGAAGTCAGCTAAATGTAACTGGCTAATTGGCAGTGGGTTTGTACGGGAACCAGGCGGGCCTGCCCTGCACCACTGACCCGGCCACCCTGGCTGGGCCTCCGAGTGCTGCTCGCAGCAGGGATGCTTTTTCCCTGCACTCTGCTCCAGCCTGTGGGCTTTGCTCTGTCATGACCATGGACTCTACACCAGCTCTCGCATCCTGCCATCTCCAGCTACTTACAGGAATAAGTGCAGATATTATCCCTCCTGTCCCCTGGAGTGCTGCCCCAGCAGCAGCTCTGCTGAGCCCAGCTCAGCTGAAGGGGTCACCGCTCCCCTCCCGGCAGTAACCCCTGGCCTGGGAGCGCCACCTGAAACCACGGCTGCTTCTCTTGACAGTCTCCAGAGAGAGGCAGGTGCGTGCTTTGCAGCCTCTTTCACTTACACCACACCTTTGTGTTCCCTGGTGTTGGACACAGCCCTGCTGGAGGCTGCAGGTCCGGCCTGAGCCCTCCCCTGCATGGCTTCTGGGCCTGCACCCCCTGAGTCCCACCTGCCTTCAGCCCCTGCATGCCCACCTGACACAAGAGCTTCTGCTTCCCAGGAAATCTCAGCTCTTGGAAATATTCAGATGGGAACAGGAGCCCAGAGTTTGAAACTTTGCAAAATGAGAATCCCGCTCCTCAGGGGCCAGCGGTGAGGGGAGGCCGCCTCACTGTCTTACTGCCTGAGCAAGAACAATGTTGGGTGACAGCTGAGCTGCCCCATTGCACTGGCTGTGCCCGACAGGGAGCACATCCTCCGTGCTCCCCAGCTGCCAGGGACATGCAGCTGTGTGAAACTGCTGGCTGGTTTAGGGCAGAGCTGCTCCTCCTGCCATGGAGCTCCTGGCACATTTCCCACAGCTGCTCTGCGGTGCAGGAGGCTCCGGGGTCTGGACCTGCCCCTTGTCCTTGCAGTGTATGCAGACAATGCCTTCTCCACCGAGGTCAGTGTTTTCCAGAGGGTCGTTTGCATGCCTTGAGGAGCCAGGCTCCTGCCAGGCCCCAGGAGCTGCTACCCACCGTGCTGCCTCACTGAGGGGAAATTACCGTCCCTTCACATTGGTCAGTTTGCCTTTTTGGTGGCTTTCACCTCTGCAGAAGGATGACCATGGAGCTTTTCTGCTCTCCCTAACCAGCAAAGCTGTTTAGTCACCTTGCTCCAACTGTCAGGAAGGAGGATTTTCCTGAGCTTTTGGCTGAGATTATCCCAGCAGGCTGGAGGGGACCTCACAGGGTTTGTGTGGCTACAGGGCTGGATGCAGGAAACACTAGCTCACAGCTAAATATCGTGTGTCTCTGGCTTCCCTGGGGCACAATGGCTCTGCAGCAGCTGCCCTGACACAGCAAGGGATGGCTCCACAGTGGCAGGCCAGAATATTGTTCCACACACAAAAGCCACAGAGGGGTGAAACTTTCTGATAAGTTACTTTAGTCCTCAGGCCTAATTTATTGCCTAAGGAAGAATTTATTTTGCTTTTGAGGCCAAACTGTTCATTCTGGTTAAAAAGAAGAGCTGTAAAGCCAGTGGAAAGACAGAACAGAGTTGTGTGCAAGCTCTGCATAATGTAAAGACAGATCTTGAATGTCTTACTTCAAGCATTAGGAATGACCAGACTTGGTTCTGCTGCAGTGTGCTTGGAGCTCCTAAATGGAGCACATGAAGATTTGAAGTACCATGTCTAGTCCAGCATGTGGTAAGCAAACATTGCTCCCTAAAACAGTGCCTGTGTAAGAAATAGCCTGTGAAAACTTTCCAGACAATCTTTTTTTTCTTTTTCTCCTCAGAGAAACTAAGAGAACAATTGGAAGTACTCCTCCTTGGTTATCAAATACAGAATAGCATGTTATTGTAATAGCTTATAGTTACAGAGAAATACAGTCACCTCTAGAAATTCTAGCAGCTCTGATCTCTTCTGCAGCACCTAACAGGGCATGGATTAACCTTTCTGCAAGGAAACCTGGCTGACCAGTGTTTCCTGGGCAAAGAGCCACCTGAGGTGTGACAGAGTTTCTGTGGCCCTTATTCAATAGTTGTCTCTTCAAGATGTCCTCATCTCCAGCTGTGTCAGGAGTTTTGAAACTAACAATCAGGTCCTGTAACAGCTTTAGAAGATTTTGCAGAGGCCACCCAATGTTTAATTACCATCTTCTCCAAGTTGCCCAGAGCCAGCCTACATGAGAGGATATACAAAATGACAGCGAGCAGCTGATGGGATATGCAGAGGAACAGGAGCCCTGCTGGAGCCAGCCAGGTGCTCCGGTAAGAAGAAGGGAATTTTTCCACAAGTCTCAGTGCATACAAAGAGCCTGTGTCTTTGTTCTTTGCCCTGACCCACCTGACCCACATGACGACTGCTTCAGGATGGTTAAAAAATATTTCTGAGCAGTTGAAGCAAAACACTGGTTCAGAAATTTGATCTGTTGGGACTCCCCCAGCCAGAAACTCTTCTTTAAATGAAACGAGTGTCCCTCTCATGTAGGCGTTGTGGGAGCCCTTCCCTCCCTCAGCTGCATCCCCAGGGGCCCCAAGACTCCTGCCTCCACCACGGGCTCCAGGCTGCACTGCTACATTTTTTATTTTCTATGGGGTATTGTTCAGCCAGAGCAGCTGCCCAGAATGGTTTGCCAGCTGCTTTTGAGACATCCACAAGAGGGGGCAGCAATATCTTAATATCCCTCTTGGTGTTGCCTTGGACGCTGTACTGTCAAAGCAGCAGGGACATTGTGCACTGCTGGAGTTGGTGCTGAGGTGTGAGATGTGAGCCTCTGTGAGCTCCATAAGATGTGAGGTCCTGTTCCCTTCCTCCCCATCTATATTATGGTCTAATGTTTTGGTCCATATTAGCATGCTCCCCCAGGTCTCAAAGCATCATATCCACTTGCAACACAGAGGAGAGCTGATACAACCTTCAGAAGAACAGAGAATTGACTTAGGGCCTCACAAGCCACTTGTGGGTGCTCTGTGCTCTTGGTCTACTTCCCTTTGATTGTGTATCAATCAAGGTTACACAGAGCTAGCCCCAGCTACTGGGGTCACCAGTTCAGCCCCAAAAACTTGTCAGTGAGACTTTAAAAAAAACCAAACATGTGGGTGCTTCTCTCTATCTATATGGATCAGTTTCCCAGATTTTTTTTTTTTTTTTTTTGCTGGCTTCTACTGCTCTCCCCAACATACACACTACGTTTTGAAAGAAACAAGAGATTTTTTTCCAGTAATCAGAGGACTTCAGACAGTAGAGCCTTCATTAAAACCAAAGCAAGCCAAAACAGCTCTTTAATAGACTGTCATCAAATTTGGAAGCTGGTAGCTGTGCCTCCCAAGCTTCACCATACAACCCTTCCCTGCAAATCTGTATTAGGGGATGAAGGGGCATTTGTGACACACTTGATGAGGTTCAACAGCAGAGGTAGATGCTCTGGGAAACTGTGGGGGTCATTGCATGGACCATGCAACTCTGCAGGCAAGCAGACAGGAGCTGCCGGCAAGGATGCAACGCTCTTATTCTAATGTCCTTGCTAGAGGTTTTTGGTGCATGGAGTTTCTGTTAAACCAGTTTGTACTGGTTCTCTCTCATATTTAGAAACTATCCCTGCTTATGCTGTAGAATTACATGCTGTCAACAAATTTTCCTTTCCCTCTCCTCTTAGTATTTCGGGACACGGGAGTTCTTCTCCCCTTTACCCCAGAGTCTGGGCTAATCTGTCTTAAGTGCAAAACATTGTTCCCCAAGAATCACCTCTTGCCTGCCATGTCTTCTGCTAGCTGATCCATCCATCACTCCTCTGCTGCTCAGCCATGCAATTTCCATCCTACTTCCATTTATCTCCCCATTCAGCAACTAAGGGACTGGCAGAACGAAACCCCTTAGGTAAAGGGAAGAGCTGGCACAGTGTGTGTGCCCAGTACCATTCTTCCCATTACCTTGCATATGCACATTCTCAGCCAGGGAGGCTTTATCTTCTTTCTTTTCTCTTGCATTCCCATCACATTACTGTCTTAAATATGCAAGGCTGTAAAACCCATGCAAATACCTGGCCATCAGAAAATGAGTAAGTATCTGGAGGGCTCTGCTTGGAAATAGTCAATGTACCAGACACTGCCATTTGAATACTAAAGCGTTGTGTACTGGGGGGACTTCCACCATTTGCAAACCCTGGGGCAAGTGGGTGAGGTCCAGAAGGAAGTCCAAGTACCAGGAAAATAGCCATTTGTTTTCATCAGTATTTTTTCACCACTAGGCTCCTCTTTCTCCACAAGGCCCTGGATTCAAAGAACTGATCTAAGATCTCACATGCTGTACCTCACAGCTGATGTTTCACAACCCACTGCAGCTTCTTCCAGAACATGTTTGTCTCTGTGCACTGGAGGTGAGCTGTGCTCTATCAGGTGGGCAATGGTCTTCATAGTGCCAAGTATCAGGCAGGTCCATTTGGTGGGACAGGCTGGGAAGGACATTCTGTTTCTCTGCTGAGTGACCTTTCTGCTGGGCTATCCTGGCCCGCTGTGTGGTGGGAGCCTCCAGCCAAGTGTGCAAGGCAGGGTAGGACCCCTGGGTGAGCAGTGGCCTGCAGAGCTGATTGTGAAAATTGAGCACAAAGGAGTAGCTCAGCATTACAACTCAGCCTGTCCTACAGCTAGTCCCTGCTGAAGGAGTAGTTCTACATTCATGTAGCTTTCCTCACATTAGTGCTGCTCCCCCTGAAACATCCTGGAAAAAAGCAATTCACTTTCCAGGGATCTGGTTTTTGCTAGTATGGCTCCTTGAACCAATCCCCTAGGGCAGCAGCTGAGCACCAGTGCTGGCAGAAGAGAACATACATGAGCATAGCTTGGAGATCATCTCTGAGGGAAGCTACCCAGAAACATCAAACTGTACCCGTCAGTCCTGACATCTCCCTGAGCCCTGTATGCTCTGGCTCTACAGTGCTGGACTGAGGCTTTAGGAAACTGCATCCAGGTTCTGTCTGTTGTCCTGCAAGTCATGTTGCTCTTGGCCTTCCCTGTGGTTCAGAGAGCTTTCGCCTGCACTGTTTACAGCAAGGCTGGTATTTGGGCAGGCAGTTTCCATGCTGTCCTGCTTTGGCCCACAGTGCTGACGCTGAGGGAGCCCAAGTGCTGCCCTAAACTGCCCTCATCTGCCCTTTTGCATGGACCCGCAACCTCATGAAAGGTTCCCGCTTTCCCCAGGCCTCCAGGCTTTCTGCAAATTGCCTCATCCAGCTGCTGAGAAAAGGGGGCTTTCCCAGCTTTCTTTTTTTCCCCACTATATTCAGGTTTATGTTAATTGTACATGATTAGCCAGCTGTGGGTTGGAAACTCTTCTGACAGTCTATTCCAAGGAAGCTGTGAGGAAAGAGCCAGGAAACACTGATGGTGAAGCCTGCATATAAAACTGCAAAAGCTTCTCCCTTGAGCCTGGATTTCTGCAGCAGGAGGAGCAGGCTACAAATGCCCAGGAGTGCAGTGTCAGGTAGAACCCGTCTTTGGGGAAAAAGAGACCACTTGTTTTGCATAAGTCACCTGAGACAGCTGGCCAAATATTTCCTGGCAGGGTTGTGTGTGTGACCATCAGTAGGTCAGGAGAAAAGCTTTTTTTTTTTTTTTTTTTTTTTTTTTTTCCTGTTTTTGT